>CM077220.1:34661464-34968964 GCA_039654775.1 Spinibarbus caldwelli
GGGTCCTTAAAAACTCTTCAATTTAGTTGTATCAAACTTAAGGCCATAAAAAAGTTTTAAATACGTTAAATGGTATAACAAATGTCTTAACTATAATTTCAAAAGGTCACAGTTGGGACGGAAAGACAAGAATAGCGATACAGCTGGATTAAACTTCAAAAAGCAATGATGCAATTGAATAAATATGAGCGCTGCATGTTTCAAGTCAAAATGCGGCACAGATGTCTTTATGTGAATGTATCTGAAGGGAACCTACTGTCCTCAGACGTGTCGTTGGCATTTTTATTTCATCTTACCTATAATGCCTGATAAAGCAGCGTTCATGAGCGTGGACGGTGCTGCTTTGTGTACAGCCGCTAACAGGGATTGTCCTTGAGGGAAACCGCTATATTAAGCCGCTCCTAAAGCGCCACCTCGTGCCAGAGAATGAATTTGCATTTCCAATATGCCTTTCTTGCTGTTTATGGTCAGTCAGATCAATGCAAATATCGACCCATGTTTTTACGCAGCAAACACATAGAGTTGTAAATGAGAAAGAAGTTAATTTGCCTTCTAAAAATCTAAATTAATACAGTAATATTTATTTGTTTTAAATTAATATAATTTATATGCTTGATTTATCCCTTTTCATAAAAATGGTCTAAAGGCTGAAATGCTGTTGTATAAGATTTTTGTTTTTGTGAAAACCTGTATCTGAACTGTAAATCATGTCATTTTATGGCTTAATACTATATGTTACCATAGACGTTGTCCACAGTGTTGCCAACTAATTTTCAGAGAAGGTTGCTAGTGGAAGATCAATTTGTTGCTAAAAGTTGCTAAATGACATTGTGATGTCATTGCGTGATGATGTCATTGCGTAATCATGGCGCAAAATTGTCACATCAAATCTCAGCAAAAATATATATTTTATATATGTTAATTTAGATTTGTTTGTAAAATAATATGCATAATATAATATTAAAATATAAATAACTATTTTTAAATACAATGAATTATTGAACACTTACACATTTTTGAATGATTACAATTTAGGTTTTTTTAATAGCTAGTAAACTAGTAATACTACACGTTCTTAACAATTTAAGCAGTATATTAGTAGATAATTAGTATGCTACACTCCAAGAAAAGTCTGTAAAAATAGGGCACAATCTGCTACAGTATGTTAATATGAAAGAATTTTCCATATTGTTTTTTTTTTTACCTGCATTTTAAATTACGCATTGTGTTTTCGGGTTACAGGGTTACAATGGATAATAATGTCCTGGAAAATGACTAGACTCTTTTGCATTGTACTAACTGATCAACAATCACAAGTACAAGCTACTAATAAAGTGTATCATAAATGAACAATTTTCAATTATTGTTATCAATTGCAAACAGCAGCAAACTCAATTCATGTGATGTGTGTACTGCTAGGCATCTTTGGTTTGCTCTTTTTGTGTAATTTAGATGGAAAATGTGTACCTTTTATTGTCTGAGTCACTTATCAAAAGTTGCTAAAAGTTGCCAAATAAATTTTAAAAATTGCTAAATTTGTTGCTAGGTGCTTTGGAAAGAAAAATTTGCTAGGGTAATCTGAAAAGTTGTTAAATTTAGCAGCAAAATTGCTAAGTTGGCAACATTGGTTGTCCAACCCCGCTCATACTGTTCATTTTACTTGTGCAGCTCTTAAAAAGGTTCATAAATTGCCTTAAATTTATTTTTAAAAATTCTGGAGATACCCTGTAAATAGTGAAATAAAATTCCTTCCTTCATATTTGTTGATATTTGTGTATTGAAAATATTTTTGATTGACATTTAGACTCCTATCTGATTCTCTATATTTAAAAAAAAAAAAAAGTTTTTTTTTTTTTTTGTTGTTTTTTTTGTTTTTTTTTTATTTGGGCTAGTTAAATTAATTTTCGGGCTACCAAAATCTGAAGAGTACCTGCCCGAAGGGCTACCAGGGATTTTGAAATTTTGCGAGCCCTGTACATATCATACATCTTTTGCTGCCTCACAAGCTGGGGACTCAGGACTTGGTATCTTCTATTGCCTCTTCCCGCATGGGCCAGAGGCTCAGAATGTTGATGTTTCTGTTTCTCTGGATGGGAGACTCAGAACAAGTGTATTTGCTAGTGTCTCACCCTTGCAGGGCTCAGACTCAGAATGGATATCTGTTACAGTCTTTCTGGATGAAAGACTCAGAACGGGTTGTTTCCGTTGCTGCCTTCCCTGTAACAGGCCGGAGACTCAGAACAGAGGTTGATCTGATATTGTCTCACCCTTGCAGGCAGGAGACTCAGAAAGGATATCTGTTACAGTCTCTCTGGACGAAAGACTCAGTACTTGTTGATCTGTTAGTATCCCTTCCCTTTCGGGACTCAAAGGGAAGGTACCTTTATCTCTTTCTGATGAGGAGGAGATTGCAATTTGGTGCTTCTCCATTTCCAGGCTGTGATTGGCTGTTTCCATCAGAGTGGGGGGACACCCTTCTTTCCTCCTGGGGAACTTATTTGCATAATCCAAACACACATTTAGAAATGTGTCACTAAAGTTTTACCAATGCATCATTCATTTACCAAACCACAATCAGAATACCTTTGGCAATGTTACAAACACATTAAGTCCAAACATGATGGAAAAAGATTGAACTGTCATGCATGCATTAATTTGTCCATTAACAGCTGAGTTTGTGTAAGATGTTGCACTACACATTGCTGTCACTGAGAATACTTATTTCTCTGAATAAGTATAAGATGTGTGTATTGTAGTTTGCATCAGTTTAAAGTTTGAGAACATAGTTATGAATGGATTTGGATGGAACTCTGTCATCTCTCTTTGTTTCACCCACTGCTGGTGCGTCCAGAGGTCCTAAGGAATTTTTATGGCGGTATAGGCCAAAACCTAGGAAACAGTCTCAAGGTGGGTGAAGGGCAGAAACTGCATTTTGACCAATGAGAAGTCCTGTCCTTCCTTTGCTCTGTACCAAAGGTCTTCTTCTTGCTCTCTAAAAGGTGTCTGGCTGTTGTCCTGGCATCTTTTTCTGATTAGTCCACCAAGATCCAATCAAAATGTAGCAAACCTTTGTCCACTATTGTGGTCAGAGAGGGGCCCCACCATAAACTGGGCCCTGAAATGTGCTGTGCACTACAAAATATCAGGGACCATTTATGTCATGACCTTTTTAAAATTGTAAATTTATTTACAGTCAAAAACACATTTTTTACTGTATTTTTGATCGAATAAATTCAACCTTGAGCATAAGAGAGTAAACTTACTGACCCCAAACTTTTAAAGAGTAGTGTCATTTTGTGTAAATGTGGAATATGTACTTGCCCTTTTTTTTTTTTTTTTTTTTTTGCTTGATACCTAATGCAGTTACTTTTTTATGTCAAACCAATAAATCCATGATTTATAGTCATTGCAGGTGGCGTTAGGCAAAGGGGACATTTTCACTCTAGAGAGCATTTTATTTACCACAAATTTAAATAAGCAGAGTGCAGGGTTGGATACCAGTATTTTTGTTCCAACTTTCCTGAAGAGAAAGACCGAATTGTGTATTTTAATTGTGCTGAAGGTTACTTTTGGGAACTAGCATAAAGACAGCATATTTGTGCACTAGAGCATGCTAACAGACATGAACTAAAAACAAAAAGCTGCAGCTGATTTCATGGGGTCTCCTTGTAATCGTTTAATAGGATGGGAGTGTCATGATGCTGGACATAGTGAATCAGAAAGGAAAGAATGTTCCTAAAACACACAAAATACATTTTAGGTGCTGTTTTCTCATCATTACACAAAGAGGCATGAACAGATATGTCATTTTCAGCACATTATAAAGTGATACTTTATTGAGGTTTATCTTACATCAGTAATATCATCCCCTTTTACACTGAATACACAAAACTGACAAACTGTGAATGAAAGAGGATAATTGAATAATTGCTCTTGTCATTCTCAAATCAAGGCAGAAATCAAGCTTGCTCTCATCATACTGACATGTTCTGTCCATTACTTTATTTGGCGAGACTTGATCCTATACAGTAATTCCACTGCTTATGTTTTCCTTGAAGTTTAGCTTTATTTTTTAAATACAATGTTAACTTAAACATTACACTGTTACCCAAATTTGATATGAGTGGCCATGTTTGCATGTGGCTAGCTGGTTTGGGAACATGCCAGATGTAGAGTGATGTCAGCAATGTTCTGCTGCAGCATTGATAGAATCACAAAAGATGCCCAACCCTTATCTCTACACGGATATCATTGTGCTTCTACTGCAATGTTGTGACCCCCATTACTATTGAAGTATTTATGTGTGTGTGCATCTGTGTTGCTGTTTTGTAGTTTTTACAGTGTATTCTTGTAGTTTTATATAATTACTTGTGACAATGGTGGTATGTGCTGAATGTGGATTGCGTTGAAAATAGATGATGTGAGGATGGCGGTTTGTCAGATTCTGTTAACAGACACAACTTTAATGAAGACCAAAATCACACGCACACTCACTCACTCACTCACTCACACACACACACACACACACACACACACAAAGTTGCTGATTCAAGTTGCTGTAAAAACCCTTGAAGCTTTTGGGTATTTCTTCCTCTTGCTTTGGTGTTACCAGTCATGATAAATAATTACATTTAGTTCTCCTGGTACATTATGCAGATTTTAAACTAAAGCAATGAAAGACACAATTACTGATCTCCTTTATATCACTTGGATTGCTTTGACTGAACATTAAGTCTGACGTACTTTCACTTCCTCATTAATTTCCAATTTGTGCCATGACTTTTTGTGTCCCGCAACCATTGCTCATAGTGAGAGTCAAATCTGTTTACATGTCACGTTGCTTCATCTGAAACTAACTACCCATTGTTCATGCTGCTCTCTCTACACTCTAATATCCCCCTGTCTTGGCCCCGTAGTGGGCCTAGTGTATTTAAAGATATAAAGATGTTGTGTGTCTATTTGGGCTCTTTTTTCTGTTCATCTGACTGGACAAATGTAACATGTTCTGCTCACCTGTCTTACTCATTTTGCAATTCCCCTCTTCTTCTCTTCAGCTACTATTGAGGCTATAGAGGCAGATAAAGGTAAATAGGTCCACGGCTCCTTCCCCTCTTTCTGTTGCATTTGTGCAACAATTAAAGGGTTCCACAGGGTTCATCCATGTCCACGTAGTTTGTGTAGTGTGTTGAGTGTTTGGCCAGATTACACTGTGCTGTTAGTGTGCTTTGCAGAAGCAGAAGAAAAGAAAAGACAAATCACACACACACACACACACACACACACACACACACACACACACAAACAAACAAACAAACAAACAACTGATTGTTTTAAAGGGGATCAAAGAGTTCTGGACAAATTATGTTTACTCGATGGAGCTATGACCAATGAACTCATGGTAACATAATGCAGAGAGAATGCACAATAGTCATATTTCAAACACACGATGTGCCAGTAGAAAATTTCATTGTATTTACAATAAGAATGTATTTTCTGCAAACATACAGAGTGCTTATTTGTGGCACAAACACCAAGTCAAAATAGCAAAATATGCAAAATAGTGTTTTCATCATCCTAAAACTGCCTGGACCCCTTTAAAACAATAAGATGATGTAGTTGTCCTTTGTTCTTGCACACATTTTCCATTTAATTTGCTTAATATTAGCTCTAGACTCAAACACACATACATTTGTGGGTTTCCCTTGGTTAAAAAGAATGAACATCTCAGAAAGAACAATGTCAGCTGCTTGCCAAAGAGCAGGTTTTTAACTGCTATTTACAGCCTGCGTGTTCTGTGGTTCTTGAACATTTCTCCTAGAGGAAGAGGTGCCAACTGTGTTGATACTTTGGTCCATTATTTTCTTTCACTTTGTGGTTACTGTGTGACTGTTTCGTGTCCTTGTGTTTCTCTTTGTAAAACTGCTAATAACCTGTGTCTGCCCTGTGCTATGCAGCAACACAGATCTTGTTCATTGTGCATACAAGACCCTCTGCTAAATAGCTGGGAGAAAAAAAAAAAGATCTTTGTATTTCCCTGTAATTTGCTGCATGTTTTAAACAGGTGTAACGTGGTTAGCTTAGCACCAAGTTCCTTGTTGGTGTTATTTTGCCATCATTCATTTTTGTTTGGCTATTCAGATGATTTCATCCTCTAGCTTCATCCTTGCACTGTTATTTTTGAACTTGGTGCGAAGCTCTGTTCTAGATAGCCAGAGAATGGTCAGGTTTGTGCAGGATATCTTGAAAACATTTTTAGTGAGTGATGCAGGGAACACTACTTCATTCTGAGGCCCTCCAGAACCGAGACCGCCCAGCACTGCCCCAGTAGTCCTACAATTGGTGACCACTGTGGAGATTTTGTATCACCTTATATATACTTTATAATACCTTGCTTAAAGTACTTTGCAAGAAGTGTTGTCTATATGACATAGATCTTTTGTGTATTAGTATATCGAGATATATATGATAATATGTGTGTGTGTGTGTGTGCAGTGCACAGCATAAATTAGTACACCCTCTCTAAAACTTAACAAATTCAGTAATTACTCTTTACTTAGATGACATGTTAGGGTTCTTTGGAGATACAATGTTTCAACAAGCCTGCTTGATCAATTACCGAAGAAGAATGTCAAAATTATTCAGCAAAATAAGATTTTCTTATCAAAGTGATAAAATGTTGTGTTGCAAAAATCAGTACACCCTCCTGAAAGTTACTAAAAAAAAAAAAAAAAAAAATGTGTATAGGTTTAAGGCTATTTTTGATCAACAGGTAAGTATATTGAACCAAAACTTTTAAAGACAAGTAATTTCCTGACAATTAAAAGTGTTATATAGCCCACTGAATCATACTCATGCTTAATGCTGGCAGCAGTGGAACCACTTGGGAGAGAACTGCTAGGTGACTTATTTCTTAGCATAAAAGAGGACAATGGTACAAGAGGAATACCAAATTATTGTTTTAAGTGTGAAAATATAGCAGAAGTAGCACCGACATTCAAAAACAATGGACTTGTGACATGGCTCCTGAAATAATCAGGTCTTCACTTTAAGTTTTCATTTAGTGATGAGTGAATTGTTGCTAGAAAAAGAGTAGGAGAAATAACATGCAAGTGTCTCAGAGCCGCCAAAAGCTATGAAAAGAGTGACACTTTATCTCACAGATTATGATGCAGCCTGCAGAAGTGACATGCATGGTTGTTGACACCACTAGAATTACCTACTGTAGCCAAAGCAAAATAAACTCATTTAACCTCTTCCAAGGCCCATATTTACAAAATAGAGACTTCTGGGAATCCATACTCTGGTCTCAAGAGACCAAGTCAATCATTTCGGAACCAAAAGCAACCAAAATGTTCTGGTGTTGCTAGAGGAGGAGTACAGTGTGAAGTGCTTGGTACCCACAGTGACGTTCAGTGGTAGTAAAGCTTTTATATATGGATGAATGAGTGCTGCAGGTGTGAAGGAGTTGTGTTTTATCAATGCTGTCATGAATTCACACACTACTGTGTGATGTAATACAAAAACTTGAAACAGAAGATGCTACCCTCCCCTCATTCCCTGCATTATTGGACATTTTTTCAGCATGACAATGAAGATATTCATTCTACCAAGGTCAAAATCCTTCAGTGGACATGTATTTCACTCAATCTTAACGCTCTTGAGCAGCTGTGGGGGATTCTGTAGTGATGAGCTGAGCAAAACTCCCCATTAAAGACCAGAGCATTTAAGGAGGTTGTCCTCCAGGAGTTAAACAGGACAGATGTGAAAATTTGTCATGAACTTGTACACTCAGTGCCAAGAAGGGTCAGAGCAGTATACTTAAAGTTCTGGAGGACATACTAAGTACTAGAATATTATACATTTGCTGAATTAAATCTAGGGTGTACTCATTTCTGCAATACTTCATTTAAACAAAATTGACTAATTTACTTATCTTACAGAAAATATTGGCATATATTTTGTTGTTTTTATTAAGTATATGTTTAATACATTTCAATATTGCCATCTTTCCATGAATTATATTAGTGATCTTTAAGAAAATACATCTTTTATATTTATTCAGAGGGGGTGTACTCATTTATGCTCTGCACTGTATGTATGTATGATAAACAGGGCTTGACATTAACACCCCCCAACCCTCCAAATGCAAGTGGATTTCAGCTGTGGCGGGTAACATGGTCACTCCTACTAGCCACTTCGGCGGGCTGAAATTTATATATAGTAACAGAGATCGACATTAATGCTTGTCTGGGACAAGTAGATTTTTTGAAGGGGCAAGTGAAAGAGAATTTTACTTGCCCGACCAGACAACAAATGTGATTAAAACATCTAATTAGGGAATCACCAAAATTTCAGCGAGAATGATTCTGATTTTATTTCATTTGGTGCAAACAGCAATTTATAGTGGATAATGTACTGACAGTGACAAGGTCGTGCAGTTGAGGCTCACGCAGTCTGTCTCTGTGTGAAAGAATCTACATTTATTCATTTGACAGACATTTATTCATTTGAAAGATGCTTTTATCCAAAGCGACTTACAATTGAGGAATACAACAAGCGATTTTCCGTCAGATGGCAATAAACACGAGAAGTGCCTGTTATACAAGGTTTCAGTCATCATTCAAAGTAGTAAAAGCTAGGACAGGAAGGGATAAGGATAGTAAGAGAACAGAAAAAGGAATAGATTTTTATTTTTTTTTATTTTTTTTTTTTATGAGGAGACAGTTAGATGCTCACGGATAACATGAGTTTTCAGTTGTTTCTTGAAGATTGCGAGGGATTTGGCTGTCCGGATGGAGTTAGGTAGGTCATTCCACCAACAGGGTATGACGAAACAGAACATCCTGGAGAGAGATTTTGTGCCTCTCTGCAATGGAACCACGAGCCGCCGCTCGTTTAAAAACCACAGGCTTCTGGAGGGGATGTAGATTCTTAGAAGAGAGTGGAGGTAGGAGGGTGCGGAGCCCGTGGCTGTTCTATAGGCAAGCACCAGTGACTTGAACTTGATGTGAGCTGCGACTTGTAGCCAGTGCAGAGAGATGAGAAATGGTGTGACATGGGCCCTCTTGGACTCATTGAAAACAAGACGTGCTGCTGCATTTTGAATCTTTTGCAGAGGTCTGATTGTGCATGCTGGGAGTCCAGCTAGAAGAGCATTGCAATAGTCCAGCCTAGAAATGACAAGGGCCTGGACAAGAAGCTGTGTTGCATGTTCGGTTAGGAAGGGTCTGATCTTCCTGATGTTGTTGTAGCAAATTAGCTCGAAAGGGGAATATTTATAATTAATTATAACTGGTTATAATTAAAACTGCAATCTACTCTTGCAGTTTTAATTCAAAACATAGTAAGAATTGTTTGATGCATTTCACGATCACATAGTGCACATCATTGTGTGAGAAATAAAGAGAAGATCATTTTGATACCAAGAAAGTAACCTCCAGATGATATTAAAGCAGAGATACACTCATACACTTGAATATAGGCATTTAAAGTCTAACTAATACAAGTAAAGGGTTTTAACTAGGTTAATATAATAGGGGAATATACATACAACATATGCATATAGCAGATACATTTATAACTGCTTAATTATGGCCTAAATAAATAAAATGTCTTTAGGTGTGTGTGTGTGTGTGTGTGTGTGTGAGAGATGTGTATTGGAAATTGTGGAGACAGACAACTGGTCTGGTGCCTGGCACGGGGGTCATTCCCTCCTCTTTGGAATGTATTTGAAGTTTGATAGGGACACCATAGAGGTGACCTGCTTAGCATCTTTTTGATAGTGGGGAAAAACCATCGGCAATTTAGCAGCCATATAAATGTAAACGGTGAGGTCCGATTTGTAATTTATATGCAAATGTCAAAAGGCTAAAAGGGTCTTTTAAGGCATAAAGTGTAAACAGCCCTCAATGATTCTAAGCAGACGCTAAACTGTGTAGTGCAAACCTGCATGATCGTGCTATTTTTGCAATACGATCTTTAAAGGTCAGCTGATCATCAAAGATCACCCCAAGATTCCTGGCTGAACCTGATGGGTTTATTGTTGTTGATTAGCCCAGTTGGATGGTAAACTGGTGCTGTACTGATGGAATGGCTGGGAAGATGAGAAGCTCTGTCTTTGCCAGGTTGAGTTGCAGGTGATGTTCTTTCATGCATGCTGAGATGTCCGTCAGGCAGTCTGAGATACGAGCAGGTACCGTTGGATCATCTGTTTGAAATAAAAGGTAGAGCTGCGTGTCATCAGCATAGCAATGGTAGGAAAAACCATGTGCCTGAATGATGGGTCCCAGTGATGTAGTGTATATAGAGAAGAGGAGGGGTCCAAGAACTGATCCCTGAGGAACCCCAGTGACCAGTTGATGTGATTTGGATACCTCTCCTCCCCAAGACACCCTGAAGAACCTACCTGTGATGTAAGACTCAAACAAGTAGAGTGCAGTTCTGGTGATGCTCAGTGATGAGAGGGTGGACAGAAGGATTTGATGATTAACAGTGTCGAATGCAGCTGATAGATCTAGCAGAATGAGAACTGAAGACTTGGACTCAGCTCTTGCACTCCGTAGTGCTTCAATGACTGAAAGCAAGGCGGTTTCAGTTGAATGGCCACGTTTGAATCCGGATTGGTTGTTGTCCAGCAGGTTGTTCTGTGAGAAGGAGGAAGACACTTGGTTGAACACAACGCATACAAGTGATTTTGCTATGAATGGGTGGAGAGGGACAGGTCTGTAGCTCTCAACAAGTGAAGCGTCTAGTGTCGGTTTTTTAAGCAATGGGGTTACCCAAGCCTGCTTGAATCCAGTGGGGAAAGCAACATGTTAAGCAACATGACATGACCAAAAGCCTAGTTAAGCAACATGACATGACCAAAAGAGTGCAGTTTATCCTGAAAACCAGACTGCAAATTTGACATTGATTTTATGCAAGAGTTACATTTACATTTAGTCATTTAGCAGACGCTTTCATCCAAAGCGATTTACAAATGAGGACAATAGAAGCAATCAAAACCAACAAAAGAGCAATATGCAAGCGCTATGAAAAATCTCGGTTAGCCTAACACAGTACAGGTAGCAAGGTTTTTTTTTTTGTTGTTGTTTTTTGTTTTGTTTTTTTTTGGTATTTTTTTATGAAAGAAAAGAAGTAGAATAGGATAAAAAGAAAGCTAGTTTTTTTTGTTGTTGTTGTTTTAAGAAAACAAGTAGATAGAATAGAAAAAAAGAAAGCTAGTGTTAGAGGGTCAGATAGATACAAAGAAGAAAATAGGTACAAAGAAGACAGATAGATAAAATAGAATTACAATAGAGAGTGCTAGAGTTAGAGGGTCAAATAAAGATGGAAGAGATGTGTTTTTAGTTTCTTGAAGATGGCTAAGGACTCAGCTGCTCGGATTGAGTTGGGCAGGTTATTCCACCAGGAGAGAACATTTACATTTACATTTAGTCATTTAGCAGACGCTTTTATTCCAAACGACTTACAAATGAGGACAATGGAAGCAATCAAAATCAACAAAAGAGCAATATGCAAGTGCTATGACAAGTCTCAATTAGCCTAACGCAGGGGTTTTCAGGCCCATCTGATGAGTTCAAACATTTTAGACACAGTCAATGCTGTTTGTGCTCGATTTAATGAACATAGTTTCAAACAAAGATCACAGCATTAATCGCACATGTCTGAGCAACACGCGTTGTTTTGTTACCAAATGATTCAGTGTATCGAACGAATCATTGATTCAATAACCCATTCATAAAGACAAGTTGGTTCATTCTTGAATGAATCAGCTGTCTGAATGAATTGTTTGAGTGAATGACTCAATGACTCACTCAATAAGACAGTCACTCGCTGCCACCTGCTGGTGGTTTACTTTCATATTTAAAAGTATTTTATATTTGTACTAAAAAAAAAAAACTCATTATATTAACTTTAATTATTAGTAAAATTAAATTTTTTGATGTGAAAATTATGCATACATTTAATAAGGTTAATAAAAAGACTGCCTTTTGTATAGGCAAATATGACCTGGAAATCAATTTAAGTAAATTTTAGTATGCTGTTGTGATCTTATCATATAACCATATAAAATATAATTTCCCAGCAACAAAATTATGGCTGGTGAAAATGCTGAGTGGCTAGTAATTTTGAAAAACCACTAGCCACAGTGGCTGGTGAGCAAAAAAGTTAATGTCAAGCCCTGATGATAAATATCATACTACTAGTTCTCTGTTACTTCAAGCAGTTAAATTCCAAAATAAACTAGGGAGTGTGTACTTGTTATACAATCTTTTGTTCTTTCTTTCTACCACAGCAATTAAAGGCTTCTCACCTCAGCACAAGATCAGCAGCTTTGAGGAGGCTAAAGGGCTGGACCGCATCAATGAGCGAATGCCACCACGCCGTGATGCCATGCCCTGTGACGCCAGCCTCAACTCCCTTAATAAGGCTCTGTCATCAGAGACCAACGGCACTGAGGGCAAGGCCTGCAGCAGCAGCGGTAATATCCAGTGATCCCGCACCGTTCCTGCACGGTCACCGCAGCGATTAAGCCCCTCCCTATCTTTTTCCATGCCATAGTTGATGGAGGGAAAGGAAAGATTTGGAGTGTAGATTTAGAGAAAAGGAGAAAGAGAAGAAGGACAGGAGAAATAAAGGAGAGAAGAGGTGAGGGGGAGAGCAGCATTTCAAACATAATTCAGAGTGACACTCACTAGTCTTTGGATATGCCTTTTTTGTTCTTCTTTTTTTGGCTTAAAAAACATGAAAAGTTGTCATCTGTTCACTCTGTTCTGATTGATTTGGGGGGGGGGGGGTGATCTTGATTTCGGCACAGAGAATTACAGCAGGCAAGAGATCTTACGTGAAAAGACCTTTACTTACTGGATATAGGATTTTTTTCTCTCTCTCTTTTTGTGTGTAACTTCTTGCTAACTATTGTACGTTTACAAAAATACAGCACTAAAAATGGACAGAACGTAAAAAAAAAAAAAGTTTTTAACAAAAAGGGTGTACAAACTAAGTAAGGACTATTTATTAATACCTTTTTGCTACTCTTATAAACTAGCTCTAGAGTAAATTAGGCAGTCTTAAAAGAATGTTGCAACATTGTTATAATGCCAAAAATGGAATGTTTTATGGTTTTGTACAGATTATGCTTACCTCAGGTTTCTTTGGTGTGTGCTTGGATCCTACTTTCTGTATTATTACAAGCTAGCTTGATGAATATGAATTTTCTTGGAGTTTAAAAACTGGAAGTTACTTTTTTTTTTTTTGCATACTGTACGTGTCTTTGTTTTATTTGGTGGCCTGGGGGTGCATTTATTGTGGCTTGCTGGAAGTTCTGTGATTTATTTTATTTTATTTTTTTCAAATATTGAGAAAAAAAAAAAATATATATATATATACACATACATATACACATACACTGTGTTCTAAATTATTAGGCGAGTTGATATTCTGGTCATATTTTTTTTCCAAGAACATTTTACCAATCCCAAACCTCATCAATCTTAATAACTACTACTGATTTTGTATTTAATCATATATAAGTGATATAGAATTGTCCATGAAGGCTGAAAGTCAAAAACTCCTTATATTCAGGTGTGCCAAATTATTAGGCAGGTTTTCTTTTACAGAGAAAATGAGCCAAAAAAAGAGATTGAACTCAGACTAAAAGTTAAAAATTCTTAAATTCCCATGAGAAGGATGCAATACTAATGCAATAATAGAATTAGCAAAGTTCAAGCATGACCATTGGGCAGCGAAATGCTCATTGGGTCAGCAGAGCCAGAAAAAATCAGGTGGAGAAGAAAAGACACGTTAACTGCAAAAGAATGAAGAATTAAGGTGAAGAATTAGGTGAGAAAACATCAGGAACCATTTAGTCTCCAGCGCCATCATTTCCCAGAACTGCAACCTTCCTGGAGTCTCCACAAGTGCAATGTGTCAGGTTCTCAGGGACTTTGCTTGGGTAAAAAATCCTAAAAAATGACCCTCACTTAATAAGAATAACATACTGAAGTGTTGTGAAATCCATTAAGACTGATTTTTCATAGGCTTTATGGACAGATAAGTTGTGAGTGACTCTTGAAGGACCATGAGTCACTCAAGATAAATTCTTCAAACAGTGGTACAAGAGGATGTGGTGCTGGTTCTTCAAGAGTCACTCACAACTTATCTGTCCATAAAGCCTATGAAAAATCCGTCTTAATGGATTTCAGCATGTTATTCTTATTAAGTGAGGATCATTTTTTTTAGGATTTTTTTTTTCCCAAGCAAAGTCTCTGAGAACCTGACACCTTGTAATTCTGGAGACTCCAGGAAGGTTGCAGTTCTGGAAAATGGTGGCGCTGGAGACTAAATGGTTCCTGATGGTTTCTCACCTAATTCTTCACCTTAATTCTTAATTCTTTTGCAGTTAACGTGTATTTTCTTCTCCACCTGTTTTTTGTCTGACTCTGCTGACCCAATGAGCATTTTGCTGCCCAATGGTCATGCCTGAACTTTGCTAATTCTATTATTGCTTTAGTATTGCATCCTTCTCATGGGCATTTAAGAATTTTTAACTTTTAGTCTGAGTTCAATCTCTTTTTTGGCTCATTTTATCTTCAAAAGAAAACCTGCCTAATAATTCGGCACACCTGAATATAATGAGTTTTTGACTTTCAGCCTTCATGGACAATTATACAGGTGCATCTCAATAAATTAGAATGTCGTGGAAAAGTTCATTTATTTCAGTAATTCAACTCAAATTGTGAAACTCGTGTATTAAGTTTAAGTCTTTGGTTCTTTTAATTGTGATGATTTTGGCTCACATTTAACAAAAACCCACCAATTCACTATCTCAACAAATTAGAATATGGTGACATGCCAATCAGCTAATCAACTCAAAACACCTGCAAAGGTTTCCTGAGCCTTCAAAATGGTCTCTCAGTTTGGTTCACTAGGCTATACAATCATGGGGAAGACTGCTGATCTGACAGTTGTCCAGAAGACAATCATTGACACCCTTCACAAGGAGGGTAAGCCACAAACATTCATTGCCAAAGAAGCTGACTGTTCACAGAGTGCTGTATCCAAGCATGTTAACAGAAAGTTGAGTGGAAGAAAAAGATGCATAACCAACTGAGAGAACCGCAGGCTTATGAGGATTGTCAAGAAAAATCGATTCAAGAATTTGGGTGAACTTCACAAGGAATGGACTGAGGCTGGTGTCAAGGCATCAAGAGCCACCACACACAGACGTGTCAAGGAATTTGGCTACAGTTGACGTATTCCTCTTGTTAAGCCACTCCTGAACCACAGACAACGTCAGAGGCGTCTTACCTGGGCTAAGGAGAAGAAGAACTGGACTGTTGCCCAGTGGTCCAAAGTCCTCTTTTCAGATGAGAGCAAGTTTTGTATTTCATTTGGAAACCAAGGTCCTAGAGTCTGGAGGAAGGGTGGAGAAGCTCATAGCCCAAGTTGCTTGAAGTCCAGTGTTAAGTTTCCACAGTCTGTGATGATTTGGGGTGCAATGTCATCTGCTGGTGTTGGTCCATTGTGTTTTTTGAAAACCAAAGTCACTGCACCTGTTTACCAAGAAATTTTGGAGCACTTCATGCTTCCTTCTGCTGACCAGCTTTTTAAAGATGCTGATTTCATTTTCCAGCAGGATTTGGCACCTACCCACACTGCCAAAAGCACCAAAAGTTGGTTAAATGACCATGGTGTTGGTGTGCTTGACTGGCCAGCAAACTCACCAGACCTGAACCCCAAAGAGAATCTATGGGGTATTGTCAGGAGGAAAATGAGAAACAAGAGACCAAAACATGCAGATGAGCTGAAGGCCACTGTCAAAGAAACCTGGGCTTCCATACCACCTCAGCAGTGCCACAAACTGATCACCTCCATGCCACGCCGAATTGAGGCAGTAATTAAAGCAAAACGAGCCCCTACCAAGTATTGAGTACATATACATTAAATGAACATACTTTCCAGAAGGCCAGCAATTCACTAAAATTTTTTTTTTTTTTAGTGGTCTTATGAAGTATTCTAATTTGTTGAGATAATGAATTGGTGGGTTTTTGTTAAATGTGAGCCAAAATCATCACAATTAAAAGAACCAAAGACTTAAACTACTTCAGTCTGTGTGCATTGAATTGATTTAATACACGAGTTTCACAATTTGAGTTGAATTACTGAAATAAATGAACTTTTCCACGACATTCTAATTTATTGAGATGCACCTGTATATCACTTATATATGATTAAATACAAAATCAATAGTAGTTATTAAGATTGATGTGGTTTTGGATTGGTAAAATGTTCTTGGAAAAAAAATATGACCAGAATATCAACTTGCCAAATAATTCGGCACACGGTGTGTGTGTGTGTGTGTGTGTGTATATTTATATATATATATATATTAAAAAAGAAGAAAAGAATGAGAAGGAAAGTGAGAAAGAAAAATTGATTAATGGAAAATATCTGCCTATGCATGTTTTGTAAGACTTGACTAAGAATATTGAATTACCTTGGCTGCCAAAGCCTGTTTTTCCCTGTAGTGTGCTTAGTGGACAAATCCTGAAAATGTACCGCCATTCTTAGCTATAACACTTGGAAAAGCTCCAGGCTTGTTTTGTAATCAAAGCATCTACTAATAATATGGACGAGGAGTCATGATTTTAAACAAATGCTTGTATGTACACCAGTAGTCCGAATTAGCATGTTTTGGTGTTAACTTGAAATAAGTTTGTGGTTCTCTGATGTCAAACTCAAAATGCATGATGCTGTTAGTGTCATACAAGGTTTAGATTTTTTTTTTTTTAAGGTGCCACAGACAAAAGTGTAATTTCCATATTATTATTATTATTATTATTATTATTAATTCTGCTTTGTATATCAGTTTATTATTGCTAAATACTTTACAAAACACAAACTCCAAGGTTTTTTTTTTTTTTTATTTTATTTTATTTTTTTTTTTTATTTTATTATTAACGAATGCTTAAGTGCCCAAGTAATTCACTACACAAAACGAAGCCTTGCTTGTATAATTTTACTTCTGAACTGTTGGCAGATGATGCATGCCTTCGCAGCTATGAAAAGGTATTTTATATTACTGTTAAATAAAATGTGCATGAAATTCAGTTTCTCAACTTTTTTTATTTTATTTTTTTCTCTCAATCTAGGGCTTGTGTGAGTATACTTGGAATGAACAGCTTATGATTGTGAACTTTTGCCAAGAAAACATTTCTGTGATTTGCAAAAACCTTACCTTTTATTGGAGAATCAGAACTTAAAATGGGGGGGAAATCATATTATGAAATAAATGTTTTTCTCTAATACACATTGGCCACAATTAATCATACCCTTTATTCAATACTTTTCGCAAACTCCTTTTGCAGCTCTGAGTCTTCTCCCGTAATGCCTGAAGAGTTTGGAAAACATCTGACAAGAGATCAGAGAGCATTCCTTCATCCAGAATCATTCCAGACCCTTCATATTTCCAGGTCCATGTTGGTGCTTCTCCTCTTCGGTTCACCCCACTCGTTTTTTATAGGGTTCAGGTTGGGTTGGGCGATATGGCAAAAAAATAAAATAAAATAAATAAATAATGTTTTTTCAGAAAGATTGACTGATTTTTAAATTCTCGATTAGTCAACTTGAAAATGTAACTACAACATAATTCAAGTAATTTTTTTTATTCACCCTCTAGTTAAATAAATTTCTATTCCAAGTGCACCACATATAAAGTTGTCAACAGGCAGGGCCCACCCTGGCCCCACGCTACATAACAGCCAATTACAAAATTGGTGCAATATTCAAATTGAGCTCCATATATTTTTTCTTTTTTTCTTTTCTTACCGCCCACTCCCGCAACGTGTGTCTTCCATCCACTCCCGCCCACACCTGCTAACTTGCCAATATTGAATATAATTTTCACGCTGTCAATATGCGTGGCATTGAAATTGGTTTTAAAACGAGTGCTCGAGCTGTTCACTTTCATTTTCGATTTTGTGATAGCGCACTCTGTGTAAAGGAGCGCATCTTACAAGATCATGTTTGTCAATGAGCTCAGGATTTGTTGAGTAGCAAATCCCCCAGCATGGTCTTGTCGGTCAGCTCTTCTTGTATTCGCATCCAGAGATGAGAAATGGGTGGGTGACGGAAGAAAGAATGACACTAAAAATAACTGGTAGAGGAATCAGTGGCACAGTAAGATGAAAGTTAATGTAATAAAATGATCAGAAATGTTTAAAGGTTTTCCCAAAATGTCTGTGATACAATTGTGTGTGTGAGTGAAAGTCTGCAGTGTAAGGCTTCTCCAGATGGATTTTGAAGTCACCAAAGACTAGAAGTGGACTGCCATCCCCCAGAGAATGAGGACAGCAACCCATCCAGCTCCTCTATAAAGGTGCCCAGTTGACTAGGAAGGCAATAAATAGAGAAAAGGAAGTTGTTAGAGAGAACAGAAGGGGTTGCTCAGTCTTCTGAAACGAATCTAGGTCTCAGTCAAGCCCAAGATACTAAGAATAGACTGAGAAGCAATGGCCAGAATGAAGTCTGTTCGTTGACAGATGGCTGACATTCCAGAGACCCACAGAAAATGAGAGACGTGCAATAGAGAGGTGCATATAGAACCCAAGTTAGCAAGATTGCATTTCCGTCTGTGTTTGATGTTAGAGAGTTGTTGAGAGAGAACAAGAATGTATTGAAAACATACTGCTGCTACCTGACTCTGCCTGAGAGGTAAGGAAAAATACACTTACCTGAGATGATTTTTTTTTTAAATATATCTCTGAAATATATGATTGTATTCTTGAAAACAATCTTTTATTGTATTATTGAATAAAATAATTATCAAAGAGAGAAAAAATAATAGCCATAAAATGGACAATTGTAAATGCTGTGATACTGTGATACTCAGATACTGTGATTTCCTTCTCACATTGTTGATTTCACCATGAACTGTTCACCTGACAATGGTATCAATGTAATTCTTGACCATGAAAACATGGGGGTAGACATCACCTTTTCTGTGTTATCTTGTTTAGTTCAGGAGATATGACACAAAGTACATAATTTGGCTATGGTGGAAAGTAAAGTGGTTGCCATGGCAACCACGAGGTGTTTTACAATGTCTCCATTTCAGAAAATGTCAGGGCCACAAACTATACAAGTGGACCAAGTTTCATGCTTTTATGAAAAAGGGAACATTTCACCTAAAATTTTGCACATCCCCTTGGACTAACATACAGTAGTAGTTCTTTGTAGGCTTTATTCGATTGCTCTACTTTTCCATTGTGTTTTCTATGTAAACATGGACGCATTTGACCGTTGCGCTCACATCTCTTGCAGAGTCTCAAGCATGAATTGGCATTCTAAAATTGCGGCGCTCAAGTTAAAAGTTCAACTCCCATCTTCTTGATTTTTTTCCTATTCCACTGCCAACGTCGCATCTTTGTCACACAAAAACTTATATATTCTACTTATGGTCTTTCACAGAGTACGTCACTTATTAATCAATAAAATCTGAAAAATCGCCCAGCCCTAGGTTCAGTTCAGGGAACTGAGACAGCCATGGCAGAAGCTTGGTTTTGTTCTCAGCGACCCATTTTTGTTTTAATTTTGATGTTTGTTTGTGGATCATTGTCCTGTTGGAAGATCCAACCTTGGCCCATTATAAAATTTCTAGCATTGGACATTTAATTTTTAATCTGTTGGTATTTAATAGAATCTATAGCCCTATTCGGACAGTAATTGTTTCTCAGGGGGACATAAGTGATTTTCACCATTTACAGGGGTAGTTGATGATTTTAATACTGTCCGAATCCAGGATGTCAATGTTTGTCTCTCACCACCCCTGTAAAAATCCCCAGCTAAATTACCTACTGTTTTTTGACAAACACCAAGATCGTGTGGTAATTTAATTGCCGTCCGAATCCACATCTCTGAGTTTACGAGAAGAAATCAATTAAAAATTCAGTGTATAAACCCTTTTTGAGCACTCCCGAACACCATAAGGTAACGTTGTACTTCGATGTAATTTGCATACATATTTATTTCTGAAATGCTGCAAAGTATTTAAAAGAACAATTCTTCATAACTGCTCTACCACAGCGACTGGGAGCAGAAAGAGAAGAAAAGCACGTAAACATTCGAAATGGGTCTTTATTATGGCAGCAGCATGTATGCAATACAATTTAAAATGTGTATTATAAACAGATATATATCGTGTATAATTATATACAACTATAGCGCAAACAGGAGATTTAAATAATCAAATAATAAAGGATTTTATATATATATATATATATTATATATATATATATATATATATATATAATATATATATATAATAAAATATGCTTGGAATAATAAGAATACATTTTATATAATAAGTATTTTAAAATACATTTTATACAATAATAAGAATAAATGTATAAATAAAATTAATTTTATTTACAGCAGACAATCATGTGACTGGCCACGTGAGCAGCGTGTTCCTGGGTCCGTAGGATCACAGAACTCGCTCCTCTACTGTGAATAAATCGCCATCCGAATCCATGAGTTTTATCACTGAGTTGATATGTAAACTTATTTTTACAGACATCCATATGAGAAACAATTACTGTCCGAATCGGGCTTTAGATGCCATGTATCTGAATAAGATATCCAGGATCTCTGGCAGAAAAATAGGGCCACAATATTTAAGATACAGCAGTATATCCTATTTCATTGTACACATCTTGAGTGTTCGCTGTTAAAAAGGCCTCTTTTTTTTTTCTTTCATCTGACACATAAGCCAGTCCCGATTGAAGTTCCAGTGGTGTCTAGCAAATGAATATGCTGGGGTTTGGTTTTGGATGAGACTTTTCTTAATTTTTTCTCAAAACCCTCCAAACCAACATGTGGTGATGTAGGTGCTGTTTGACCTTTTTTTTTTTTTTTTTTTTTTTTGATGCTTTCTGACATGAAGACTCAACTATTTTCTCCAGTTCTCTAGCGGTGATCCTTGGAGAGTCTTTGGCCACTCAAACTATCCTCCTTGCTTTAAGACAAAATAGACCCACAACCTCTTCCAGGCAGATTTGTAACATTTTCTGTTGATTAGAAATTCTTAAAATATTGCCCTGATGGCAGTGGTGTATTGTAACGAAGTAATAATGCTTTGTTACAGTACTTAAGTATTTTTTGGGAGTATCTGTACTTTACTTGAGTTTTTATATTTCAGCCAACTTTTACTTTTACTCCACTACATTTCCTAATTAAAATGTATACTTGTACTCCGATACATTTCCCTGAAGCATATTCGTTACTTACTACAAAATAGTCAGAAGAACACAGACGGCAAGAAAGCATGTTTGACGAATCAGTGGACTGGCGTTTGCAAGTTAGACTCCTTAAAAAAACACCTTTACTCATGCAAACAAGTGCTCGCACAACCGCGAATGATTTCATTTTCCACTCAAGTCGAGTCTGGGGTGTGCGATACAGCATCGTCTGCGATAATATGGTAAGTGTTGTTGTAATGATGTGCGATCTGACATTTTCAAGTAGGCTTTATCACCAGATCACACACAGAGTGCACACACGTTGATTTACAAGTCTGTTAACACTCAAAATTCCAGGCATTCTAAGTTGTATACGGCAAAATGCTTCTGTATGCTTTCTATATTTATATAATTTAATATAGTTAACTTCTATATCTATCTATATCACACAAAGAGTAGCCTACCGTTTTTATGCTGATATCAGCATGAAATCATTTAATAATCATTTTATACAAGTTCAGTAAAGCAATAAGTGACTTACGTTTTAGACATAATATTGCTTGTTTTTGCTCAATTCTGCCAACAAAAATAGTTCTAAACAAAGATCATAGCACTGTTTGGCGTCTCTGAGCAATGGACGGTGTTTACTTATTTAATGAATCAGCTTTTTTAATGAATCAGTTGAATAAATGATTCAGCGATTCACTCATTAACACAGTCAAATGCTTTGTTTCTGAATGAATCAGTCGTTTGAATGAATCGGTTGAATCTCAATGACTCATTAACAGTCACTTGCTGTCACCTACTGGCGGTTTTAATTTCACATTTCGACAATTTTTTTTTCATGTTTTAAATTATTTCAAATATCAGTTTTCAACGTTTTATGTTAAAAACAAAACATTAGCCATATTTATGCATCTAACTGCAGGTTAAATGCATCCATGTCCCCTCTGAGATACATAAACTGTGTAAATACATCTAAATGCTATTTCAGATGCAGATTCCAGAAATGTTTCCTTATGTTGGAATAAAAGACACTAAGTACCGGATGAAGTGCTTCTTATTCTTACCCAAAAATACAAAATGGAAGAAAGAGTTAAAAATGAACACAATCTTGCTACTCAAGCTGTATGAATATTTTATATATATATTATATATATATATATATATCTGCTTCTTTTCCATTTTGCAATTACTTATACTTTTACTTTCAATACTTATGTACGTTTAAGATTTTAAAAATACTTTTCATACTTAAGTACAATTTATATCACATACTTTAAAGACTTTTACTCAAGTAATATTCTAAACGGTGACTTCAACTTCTACCAAAGTCATTTTTTGTTAAGATATCTGTACTTTTACTTGAGTATGGCTTTCAGGTACTTTATACACCACTGCATGACTGTGGGAAATGGAAATTTTGTTTTAGCTCTTCACTTACAACCATTCTCTAATTTGTGAAGTTCAACAATCTTTTGCTGCACATCATAAATATATTCTTTGATTTTACTCATTGTGATCACTGATTAAGGGAATTTGGCCTTTTTGTTCCCTCATATTTATATTCCTCTGAAACAGGAAGCCAAGGCTGGATAATTTCATGTTCCTAGTCACCCTGGTGTGATAAAAAAAAAAAAAAAAAAAATGCAAATAAAAATGGGAATATACTTCAGACATATTTTAATTGTAAGAATTTCTAAAATTTTGACCAATAATTGTGGCCATTGTGTATTAGAGAAAAAAATATTTATTTCATAATGTGATTTCCCCCAACTTTTTTTATTATTATTATTATTTTTTACTTCAATTAAAGGTTTTTTTTTTTTTTTTTTATTATTTTTTTATATTTTTGAATGAAAGATCAAATGGATAAACAATGCACACTTACTTTCACTGCCATCTTTGATCATATTTACCAAAGGTATGAATAATCATGCAATCCCTACATGCTGTCCTCTGACCGGATGCCACTGCAGCTGCTGTATGGTGAGCTCCTGCAAGGGCAGCATACTGTGGGCCACCCAAAAAAAATGTTATGTAGATCACCTGAAATTTATACTGAAGGCCTGTATGCCACAGCAACTTCCCTCGAAGATCGGGTGGCTGACAGAGTCGCCTGTAAGTCCACCTGTAAGTCTATCTGTAAGACCGGATTTGATGCCTGGGAAGTGGCCATGACCCAGGTGGCAGAGGAACGCCACCACTGCAGGCATACTGCTGGACTTGTCATCCCAAAGGGTCCGAAGTGTCAACACTGTGGGGGCATCTGCACCTCAGAGTTCAGTCTCCACAGTCATTTACGCGTCCACTTTAAGACTGATCATCGGAATCAACGGAACTCCAAGAGTGACATGTATGGCAGCCATTCTATTTCAGTAGCTATGTTTCCATCCTAAGATTCAAATTTAACTTATGTGCAAAACTGGAATAGCGCATAAAACATTTGCAAATAAAGTTTCTATCCAACAAGTCAAAGAAAACCAAATTGTCACTTCCTGATAAACTGGCACTAAATATCACTAAGAAAAGTAGGAGTATATATATATATTAGTGTTGTCAATCGATTAAAAAATTTAATCACATTAATCACAGTCATGGACTGTGATTAATGTGAAAGTCCAAAGCCTGACTTGAAATAACCTAATAAATCAATCGGGGCTAAAGCGGTTATAAACGACAATGTGTGAATTTACAATCTCACTAATTTGTGCACGCTTATTCTTAAGCAGCCCTTAATGTCGATCATGGATCAAATCGATCCACCATGGCAAACAGCGAATATACACTATATTGCCAAAAGTATTGGGTCACCCCCTTGTAATGAACAAGTTTGACTACTTTAGTAATTTCCATGAGTACAAATCTTAATGTTTAAGCATATAATGATATTCTAGGGAATTGTGTGCTTCTAATTTTAAAGCAACAGTTTGGACAGGACCCTTTTCTATTCTAACATGACAATGCCTCTGTGTATAAGGCAAGGTTCAAAAAGAAATGATTGATTCAGTCAGTGTGGAAGAACTTGACTGGTCTGCAGAAAGCCAAGTCCTAATCCAAGCTGAACGCCTCTGGTGTGACTTTAAATGCAGACCTTGAGCCAAAATCTCTTTACCAAACACCAATGACTTGTACATACACTATATGGACAAACGTATTGGGACACCCCCTTCTTTAGAATAGAAAAAGGCACTTCCAAAACTGTGGCAACAAAGATGGAAACATAATGCATGTATTTAAAAATTGTATTTCCATCTCTGTTGCAACAGTTTAGGAAATGTCTAAAATGACTGTACCCATATGTACAAGTCATTGGTGTTTGGTGATGAGTTTTTGGCTCAAGGTTTGCATTTAAAGTCACAGCAGAGGTGTTCAGCTTGGATTAGGACTTGGCTTTCTGCAGACCAGTCAAGTTCTTCCACACTGACTGAATCAATCATTTCTTTTTGAACCTTGCCTTATACACAGAGGCATTGTCATGTTAGAATAGAAAAGGGTCCTGTCCAAACTGTTGCTTTAAAATTAGAAGCACACAATTCCCTAGAATATCATTATATGCTTAAACATTAAGATTTGTACTCATGGAAATTACTAAAGTAGTCAAACCTGTTCATTACAAGGGGTTGACCCAGTACTTTTGGCAATATAGTGTATATGTGCTGTTTAATGCATTTGAGACGTTTTGTTTTCCTCAGTGCATAACTGACATGTCACGAGTATATTTTTCATCTGTAAATGTTAGAAAGTCATGCAAATATATCCATTTTGCTGTCAGAAGTGGGTTTACACGAGTGGACGAGCGCTGCTGAGCACATGCGCGCTAAACAGATGGAGCGCAATAATTCTGAGTCAAATATGCGTTTTATGATAGCAGTAACTGTAAAGGGACTATTGTAATGGGTAAATAAAATGTAAGCTAATACAGTCTTAATTACTAAGCTCAGATGAGTTAATGTGTGTTTCTTAAAGCAGTTAAAATGTAGTTTTAATTTAGTGATTTTAACTTTTAGTTTAGTGATTGTTAATGCTTTAAAGAGCAATGTTAGATTGTAATGTTCTAATGCTATCTGTTCTAACTATAAAAGGTACAGCTGTTATAAATCCAGAGAGAAAGGCTAGTATGTGAGAGAGTCAGTGGTAATATCATTGCATTCCTATTGGTCAGTGAGCTCAGCTTAGCCTGACAGTTTGCCTGCCCTGAACCAGGTTAGCTTTCCAGCATAAGTAGCCACAGTGACTTAGGTTGATCTTTGTTAAATTTGCTTTATGGAACCAAATCATTTGACAGTGAGTCCGACTAACTGAAATAAGCCTGGCCTATTTGGTAAACTTCTTTTATGAAACAGGCCTCGAGGCGTTAGAAGTCAGAAGACACACAAGTTAATTTATGATTTGCTGTCTGTCTGAACCAAAGAAATAAAAGCTATCATATTTTTTCAATTGCACCGTATTGCATCAAATCGCATTGTGGTGAATCGAATCGAAATCAAATCGCACTGCATCGTAATAGGGGTGAATCGTATCGCATCGCATCGCTAGCTGCTTCATATGTATCTTCAATGTATCGTATAGTTGGCTATGCATTGAGATGCGTATCGCATTGGCCTCAGTTATGGAGATGCACATCCCTACTTTATACTGGCAATAAAACGTTTACCAAGCCACATCGCTTCAATCCCAGTATACATTTACCCAACTATTATCAAAAGTATTTCTAAATAAATACAACAAAACATTTTCTTACGACCTTACGTGAAGTATTATGACAAAATGCATTATGAAGAAGAATTGGACCTGTTCTGCAGGTGCCTTAGAGCTAACATTAGCATCAAGCTACATAAGACAATTTATGAAAATAATAGTGCACTTTTACTCAAAACTCACTTTAAACCACCATTGAGTGTTTTATAGCTGTACAAATTAGCATTTCAGATGTACACATTCATTATTGTTATGACAATATCTCAAAAAAATCACATACAAACCATATCCTATCGTATTTGTGTGTTTATTATCTTATATAATCAATAGTGGCTGTTGTCATGTTTATTTCTGCTGTGTAAAAGCTTTAACATCTCTGGCTGAAACACAAACGTTGTTTGTGATGTTACAACCGCCTCTCCATTCTTAAGTTGCCAGGTATACATTCTAAGTATAATACACATTAGTAAAAGGATCTATTTTCATCTTTATTTGTCTATATTCACTTTGGGCGGCCGCGGTACATTATAAAAGTAGCCCAAAAAAAAACGCAACCCACGGCTCTGTAATTTTTCCCACGACTGCATTTTCAAAATAGCCCAATTGTGCAGGAAAACTGCGACCCTGGCAACACTGGTTCGCTGTACCCTTATCACACAATGATAGATAACCTTCCGCGCTGCGATGACGGCAAGAAGTTGGGGTCAAACCTTATCAAACGATTAATTTGCATTAAAAAAAATATTAATGTGTTAAAATTTTTTAGATTAACCACATGCGTTAACGTTGACAGCCCTAATATATATATATATATATATAAAAAACATCCTGCCATCTCGCTCCAAGGTCCCGATCTAAATCAAATGATATGCGATACATGCTTTAAAGTCCCGTTCTGAATCAAATGATTTGCGATACATGCTTTGAAGTCCCGTTCTGAACCAAATAATTTGCGATACATGATCCGATTGGAGCGCTTCGAATCATTTTGCGACTCAGTGGTTTAACTGATTAGGAGTTTCAGAAAGCTCCATACTGTGTTCTTTGCTCGCTTTCTCTATATAATTTATTTGTTGCTTGAATAACCGTGGAAATTAAATCATTACAATTAATAGGCCTAACTTACAATGTTTTTAATAGATTGTGATCATGTTAAATACAGTTTTGTCATATTAAAAACATTTCATGACATGACACCCATTATATATTACTTGCCTAAAAAGACGGGTTTATGATGTGCGTTATTAACAGATTACACTAACATTAGGTTATTTAGGTTATTACCTTCTACCTATGGAGAGAGAAACAAATCGCACCCTGTATATATGTGTAACCGGGGATTTTGATTTACCACCAGGAACACATTTAGCGGGTTCACTTACTTTGTAGTTTATTCATTTAATATTTTCAAAAGAATGATTTGTTCTGAAAAGTTTTCCAAGAATGTACAAGAACAGTTCCGGCTCACAGCTTTCACAAAATATACCGGAAAGGGAGGAAAAAGTAAAACAGATTTCGTTTTTTAAAAATAAAAGAAACAGAACAAAACAGAGAAGGATACACGGAGCTGGGGATGCAGTTTAAATCTCACAGCTCTATATTTCTCAGTGTATAATTATCCCTGATGTACTACATGCGCAGTACATGTAAGCAAAAACAAAACTCTTAACCATCAAAACACGGCACTACAAAAATACAGCCGTCAAAAACACAAAAAGAAAATACTTCAGCACCGAAATGTTGTGATACACTACAAAGAAACTACCCCACAAAAATGCATGCGGAATTACACGGTACTATACAGCAAAATATGACACAATACGGCAGTGGGAATACTATACTATACAAAATAAACAAAACATCATGAGTACATGGTAATATTACCCACTTACATTTCACTTGTGAAAGATAGAAGGAAATAACACTCACTCAACGATGAGCTCCTATTTCACACCTCACATTCACTTTATGAGGGCTGAAATCCTCAACGTAATGCTGTACACTGTGCAAATAATCAGATAAAATATCAATCACATGAAAACACATGAAATATTCGCAAAATGTAAACGTGCAAGACATTTTGTAAAACCACAGTTGAACAGGCCTACACCGCATGGTGTAACGTCATACCATCGTACCTCGTACACAATATAACTTTATAAATATGACATCTCTTAGAAACCGCACAACAAAATATATATCCAGGAATGATATTTAACAGAAAGATTAGCAGGAAATACTATATTTACCATTGGATGGTCTTAAATCTGCCACCGATTATGGAGAGTGTACATGTCCCTCGCACTGCACATCACTCAAAATGTTTTTGGACTACAGCGCATGCGCATTTCCCATACATAATGCACACACCACCACCTACTGACGACTCCAGGAAAATGCAGGTATTCACTGTTACTTTTTACTTACTAATTTACAGAAAACAGCAAATAAAAATAAAATATGTTTAATGATGCAAAGGGAGAAATAAACTTTTATACTTTTTACCACTCGGTTACATTCTCCCCTGCAATAAGTCAGTGTCCTCGATGACTCACTCAGTTATAAATTCAGTATTCATGGCACCTCGTAACGCCTTCTCAAACAACGCAGTGCCAATACTGGTCAACACTTGAGACACCATATCTGTGCTGACGTTTACTGCATTACAAGCAGACCTGGGTGCATGGAAAGGATTTGTGTGAACACCTGCAGTTGCACGCTTACTTCTACGCACAGCTGGAGCTGGTACTTCTCTCTGAACTCTGTCACACATTTCACCAGTGTCGAACTCTTGAGACTGGACGGTCTCATCTGCAGTCTCTGCAGAGTCTCCAACATTGTCAGCTGATATTGGTACCTGTTTACCTTCAGAGTTGTCACCTCCCTACTCCAAAGTACCTGGTGCCTCTGAGTCAGGTGAAGTGTCTGTGGCCCCTCTTAAAGAGGGTTGCACCACCTCCTCTACTACCATAAAATCTGGCTCAGAAGTGTCATTCCTGTCCATGGTGACATGCTGTGTATCTGGCTGAGATTTGTCCTTACTCCTAGGCCTAGGAGTGGGCACAGCACCTGGGCGCAACTCTGATCGGTGAACCCTTTTTGAGGGCCCTCCCTCTAAAGGTTCCACAGTGTAAGTCGTGCCTATTATTTCCACTACTTGGTACATGATCGAGCTCCATTCATCTTGAATCTTGTTCCTGCCTGGAAACCGCTGATGCAAATACACCAACTCCCCCACACAGACCTGGGGACAAAATGCCTTCTCATTCAACCAAGTCACTCTCTCTAGAGCTTTTTCCTCTGAGTACTCCCTAGCTTTCTCATGGGCGTACCTCAGCCTCTCTTGATGAACAGATAACCAGTTTTGTTTCCCCTCCGAGACTTCCTCACCACCCAGCAATGCATCAATGGGCAGATGCGGCTGTACCCCAAAAAGAAGATAATAAGGGGAAAAACCGGTAGTAGCATGCGGAGTCACATTATACGCGTGGACTAACTCTGGCAAGTACTCAGGCCAACGCCGTTTCCGTTCTGGGGGTAGTGTACGTAACAGGTTGTGAAGCGTTCGATTGTATCGTTCACACTGGGCATTTCCTTGTGGCCTATAAGGGGTTGTACGGGTCTTTTTCACCCCATAGAGTCTGCACAGCTTGGCTATGACTTCACTCTCGAAGTTTCGACCTTGATCTGAGTGCAATCTCTCTGGGACGCTATACTTCATAAACCACTCCTTCAACAAGATCTTTTCTGTGGTATTGGCCTTTTGATCTTTGGTGGGAAATGCCTGTGTAAACTTTGTGAAAACGTCTGTAACAACCAGAACATTTTCACGCCCATCAGAAGCAGGCTCTAGGACAGTAAAGTCCACCGCGATCACTTCAAGGGGCCTGGAAGCCAAAAATGCTCTCACAGGGGCACGGACTTTGGGCTGCGGCATCTTCGTGAGGATGCACCATTGACTCTTCTTTACCCATTCCTCCACATCTTCATACATACCGGACCAAAAACATCTCTGCTTCAACAGCCCCACAGTCCGCTCAGTGCCCTGGTGCCCCATATCGTCGTTCACACTCTGCAGCACTCGTTCTTTCAAACACACTGGCAACAACAGTTGCCAACAGCTCTCCTCAGAAGAACGATCTACTACACGATATAGCAACCCATTACGTTCTCTAATAAAACTCCACTGCTTCAGAAGACACTTCACTGACTTGGACAGTCTTTCTGGGTGTACTGGTCTCTTTTTCTTGTCCCAGAACCTTCTAAATTCTCTCAGAAAAGGGTCACTTTTCTGAAACTCAACCAGCTGTTCCCTAGTTTAGCCGGGAAGTGTATGAGTGTTGCCTTGGAGACAAGTGACAGCTTTTAATCCAGCCTCAAACGCACGGATCTGCCTCAATCTGGCGCACTCAACACCCTTCAATTCGAGTGCAGGTCCCAAGGCTGTACCCCGACTAATCACACTGCAGATCGCTACACACTCATTCCAGTCAGCGTCAGGGTCAGATTCAGGCTCCCCTGGAAACTCCTGCCTAGACAGAGCATCGGCTGCAGCGTTACTCTTACCCGGTCTGTACTTCACCTCGAAGTTAAAGACAGAAATCTGTGCTACCCACTTCTGCTCAATCGCTCCTAGCTTGGCGGTTTCCAAGTGGCAGAGTGGATTATTATCCGTGATCACCTCAAACCAGGACCCAAGTAAGTAGCCACGAAACTTCTCGACTACTGCCCACTTAAGGGCCAGTAGCTCGAGCTGCATGCTACTGTAATTGCGATAATTTTTCTCTGCGTTACGCAACCTTCTGCTGGCATACGCAATAACCCTCTTTTCATCACCTTGTTTCTGATACAGGATGGTGCCTAAACCATTATGGCTTGCGTCAGTTTCGAGGATAAATGGACAACTGAAATCTGCAAAACCAAGTGCAGGGGCTGTGGTCAGTGTCTCCTTTAACTGACTGAATGCAAGATCACATTCATCAGACCACAGAGCACTAAAGTGACGACCACTCTTTGCACACCTGCCTTCTCTCAGACACACATTCACCAGGTCATGTAAGGGTCCAGCTATCTTTGAAAATCCCTCGATAAACTTCCTATAATAGCTGCAAAACCCTAGAAATGACCTCAACTCTTTGACAGTTTCCCGGATCTTCCAATTACTAACCGCAGCAACCTTGCCAGGGTCAGGAGAAATCTCCTGCATTGACACCTGATGACCAAGGAAACGCAGTCTTGGAGGAAACAACATTTCCCCAGCTTCACCTTTAAACCGGTCTCTGCCAACCGCTTCAGCACCATCTCTAATCTTTCCAGATGTTCTTCAAATGTTTACGAAAACAACAAAATGTCATCCAAGTACACTATCAACATCTGGAAGATCAGATCACTCATGACAGCCTGCATAAGCCGCTGAAAAGTCGATGGTCCATTGCAGACCCCAAACGGCATCCTCCGGTACTCAAATAAACCAAAGGGTGTCGTGAACGCCGTCTTGGCTCTATCCCTATCACTCACTGCAATCTGATGATAACCAGAGGCCAAGTCCACAGTTGAGAAAAACTTTGCTCCCCCAAGGGCATCAAAGCTCTCGTCAATTCTAGGTAGTGGAAATGCATCACGCCTCGTCTTAGTGTTGAGCTTTCTATAATCTACGCACAAACGTATTGACCCATCTGTTTTGCACACCAATACCACCGGCAAGGCGTAAGCACTCCCACTCTCTTGAATGACACTCTTCTTCAGCAACTTTGTGATATGCTCTCTGACCTCTTGGTACTGATTGGGTGGAATGCGTCAGTAAGGCTGATTCACCGGTACATCATCAGTCAAGTGTATCTCGTGTTGAACCTTATCTGTAGTACCCAGATCATCATCGTCCAAAGCAAATACACCTAAATATTTCTCAAGCACTGCTTTTAACTGAACCTGCTGTTCTGGCGTGCCTCCCATGTCAGCGTGATCCAAGACTGATTGGACGGGGGGCTCAGAACTCTGACTGACACCAACAGTGACCCGTTCTGTGTCTGCGGAGATTTGCTGAAACTTCACTTCGCAGGACGAACCCGCATTGCTACCATCTACCAGGGACAACATACCCAAACGGGCTTTGGGCTGAAGCCAAAGGTCTTTCTGAGACAGGTTGAGTACTCTCACTGGACACACAGGTAGCTCTGACGTGACCAAGGTAGGTACTACAACCAAACCTCCTGGTAAGGGTGCATTTACTGGTTCTACCAACCATGCAGAACCATCCCCTTTTTTTTCAGATTCCATTCCCTTGATCAGGACAGTGGCTGCCGACCAAGCAGGCACATGGGCAGGAGTCTTACCTGCGACACGAGTGAATGAAACTCGCTCCACTAACTCATTCTCGGGGACTTTAATAAAGCAAATCTCTCCCGTGAACTGCCAAAATACAGACAGCATGTTACATGTCCCACCAGAGACAGTAATATACTGGATCACTGTTACACAACAATAAAGGATGCATATCACTCTGTTCCACGAGCAGCTTTAGGACTCTCTGATCACTGCCTGGTTCATCTTATATCAACCTACAGGCAGAAACTGAAATCTGTTAAACCTGTGGTAAAGACTGTAAAGAGATGGACCAACGAGACAGAGCAGGTTTTACAAGCCTGTCTCGACCTTACTGATTGGAGTGTTTTTGAGGCTGCTGCAAACGATCTGGACAAGCTCACAGAGACTGTCACTTCATATATCAGTTTCTGTGAGGATTTGTGCATCCCTACCAGGACTCATTTAACCTACAACAATGACAAACCATGGTTCACTGCAAAACTCAGACAGCTCCGTCAGGCCAAAGAAGATGCTTACAGGAAGGGGGATAAAGTCTTGTATAAACAGGCCAAATACACACTGGAAAAGGAGATCAGAGTGGCAAAGAGGAATTATTCTGAAAAAATAAGGATCCAATTCTCTTCCAGCGACTCAGCATCAGTGTGGAAAGGTCTGAAAGAGATAACCAACTACATGACACCATCCCCCAGCACTGTGGAGAATCAACAACAGGCAGACGATCTGAATGAGTTCTACTGCAGGTTTGAAAAAACACTCCACACCCACCCCGAACACCTCTCCACACAACCATTAACACCTCCAGCAACCCCCCTCTCCCCCACACCTGCAATTCAGATCAGTGAAGACGAGGTCCGCCAGGTCTTCCGGAAGCAGAAAAGGAAAGAAGTACCAGGCCCAGATTGTGTGACACCAGCCTGTCTGAAATCCTGTGCTGACCAACTGGCCCCCATCTTCACACAGATCTTCAACAGATCACTGGAGCTGTGCGAAGTCCCTTCATGCTTCAAACGCTCCACCATCATCCCCATCCCAAAGAAATCCAAAATTACAGGACCAAATGACTACAGACCTGTGGCTCTAACGTCTGTGGTCATGAAGTCATTTGAAAAACTGGTGCTGGCCCACCTGAAGGACATCACTGGACCCTCGCTGGATCCTCTTCAGTTTGCCTACAGAGCAAACAGGTCTGTGGACGATGCAGTCAACATGGGACTGCATTATGTTCTGCAACATCTAGACAGACCAGGGGCTTATGTGAGGATCCTGTTTGTGAACTTCAGCTCAGCCTTTAACACTATCATTCCAAACCGCCTCCTGCCCAAACTAACTCAGCTCTCTGTACCCACCTCTGTCTGTCAGTGGATCAACAGCTTCCTGACAGACAGGCAGCAGCTAGTGAGGCTAGGCAAATTCTCATCCAGCACCCACACCATCAGCACTGGCACCCCCTAGGGTTGCGTCCTTTCCCCTCTGCTCTTCTCCCTGTACACCAATGACTATACATCTAAAAACCCCTCTGTCAAGCTCCTGAAGTTTGCAGACGACACCACACTGATCAACCTCATCCAGGACGGTGACGAGTCTGCCTACAGACAGGAGGTTAAGGAGCTGGCTGTCTGGTGCAGTCTTAACAACCTGGAGCTTAACACGCTCAAAACTATGGAGATGATCGTGGACTTCAGGAGAAACCCCCCCTGCACTCCCCCCACTCACCATCATGAACAGCACTGTGACTGCAGTGGAGTCATTCAGGTTCCTGGGCACCACCATCTCCCAGGACCTGAAGTGGGACATTCACATAGAATCCATTGTGAAAAAGGCCCAGCAGAGGCTGGGAAGTTCAACCTGCCACAGGAGCTGCTGAAACGGTTCTACTCCGCCATCATTGAATCCATCGTCTGCGCTTGCAGTAACTGTCTGGTTCAGCTCAACTACCAAATCTGACTTCAGAAGACTACAGAGGGTAGTCCGGACTGCTGAGCGAATCATTGGTACAACCCTCCCCACTCTCCAAGAACTGTACTTATCCAGAGTGAGCAAAAGGACTGGCAAAATCACTCTGGACCCCTCACATCCAGCACACTCCCTCTTTGAACTGTTGCCGTCTGGTCGACGCTACAGAGCTCTGAGCACCAGAACGGCCAGGCACCGGAACAGTTTCTTCCCTCAGGCAATCCATCTCATGAACACTTGACAATAACAACACACACTATTTAAACACTTATTTATCTAACACACATACTTAGTCTACATTTCAATTTGCATATAACATACATACAAAACTGTCTACTGTTATATACCTGTACATACTATTGTCAATTTGTATATTGTTATTCCTTATTTACTTGTTCTTTTTAATTCTTCTTTTTATTATCTATGTTTTTTGTTCTGTCACTGTTATTCTTTTGCGCTGTGGTAGCTTCTGTCATGAAAACAAATTCCTCGTATGAGTAAACATACCTGGCAATAAAGCTCATTCTGATTCTAACTCAACCGATTGGGCCTGCTGGAAGGCTACCCTCTAGTTGGAGTCAAGCCTCCCACCTAGTGTGGTGTCAAATTCAGCGCGAACGATCTGTCGGCACTTACTAATAATGTTCATTCCGATGAGCACAGCCATAGACGATAGACTAGGGGTTTCTTTAACAATCAAGAAGCCACACTCAGGCAAAGTCATCCCCATAACCTCCATGTCCAGCTCCATGTAACCCAAACAGGGAATGTCTAAACCGTTGACTGCTGTGATCTTCAGCCAACCTGAAGTAGACAACACATCACTCTCATTCCCAAATAGATGCTCTCGGAAGAACGCCTCTGTGATAGTACTGACCTGACTACCAGTGTTGAGCAGACATGACACTAGCACACCCCTGATTTTCAAGTCCACCATTGGGCATGTTCCAACCGCCCGTTCACGAAACCTGTCGCGACTCGTTCCCTCAGGTAGTGAACCAGACACTACCCCTTGTGTTGCCTGACTCTGCGCCATGGAAGGACCTTGGTTATTTTGCCTTTCATCGGTCCTGGCAGCATTCTTGGGTCTCCCACCCCGTCTCATAGTGCAGCGCCTAGCGATATGCCCAACCTCATTGCATCTGAAACCTCTGTAAACCTGGGAGGAGACTTTGACAAGGGCACAAAATTCTGCGGAACTGACACTGACCGTTGTGCAGTCAACTCCTTGACCGCCTTAGTGAGCTCTGAAATAGTTTGTTCTTGCTCACTTATTCGCTTGTCCTGCCGGGTAATCACTTGTAAAATATAATTTGACACAGTGGATGTTTGAGTTTCAGACCCAGCAGCATTATCCTTAGTTTCACTAAGTACTTCTGAATGGACGGGTCGACTATTGGCAACTCTAGTCGGCCTGCTCTCTTCCATTGACCAAAGAATGGCTTCATTACGAATCTCAAGCAGGGTCAAGTGGGGCTTTTCTCTGACTGATTTACGCAGCTCTCGCCTTAATGCAGCATCTCGCACACCCTCCACAAACTGATCACGTAAAATGCCGTTCATTAGCCAGACCACCTGGGGACTGTTTTGTGACGGAGCTTAATAGGCGAGAGAGAGCATGAGAGTAATTTCGAAGGTCTTCCCCCTCCAATTGTTTGCGGTTGTAAAACATCTGCAACAATTGAGTCCCGCTACGCCATTCCCCAAACGCTTCCCGCAGGAAAGTAAACAAATCACTGGCCTGTCTGGACTGGTTTCCCACACATAAACGCACCTCTTCCAGTGCGGGCCCCCTCAGAAGTGAAATAATAAAGTCCAACTGTTCTTCCCGAATCTGGTCTCTGGCCCATAGAACCCTTTCCACCTCCTCGACAAACTCTTCTACAGACCTCCCATCTTTGTTGTACTCCCCACAAAAGGGTTGAATCTGACGTTCACGTGGAACATAAATGTAAGAGCGAGTTGAATTACCCCCACCAACCGCCCTATTGTCCAGAGCATCGTCCCTCCGATCTCGTAACTCTTGAATTTGACCCCTCAGTTGCTCTATAACATCATTACCCACAGCCCCATCAACAGGGACGTCTACCCCCCCTGCAGGAAGTTCATCAGAGTCCGACATATCTTAAACAATTAGGTCAAAATGAAAATAACTCAGGATGAACAATTCAGTCCAATATAAATGTCCTTGGTGCAAACTCGTCCAAACGTCTCAGTCCTTTTCAGTACCTCAGATACCCTCGTGCTGATACACAGTTCTTGGATGCATCTGTGAAATCCTGGGAGCTACGCTGCACGTTGACCGAATGGATCACGTCAACCTGGACCAGTCTTCTGAGCAGCCGTCACGTCTGGCAAACCGTAAACCCGATCAGTCCCACGTCGACCACCACGTCCGCAATCGCGATCCTCCACGTCAAAGACGTCCACCGCCTCTGCAAAATATTCACCACTGCCGTATTGCCCAATCAAACACGCCGCTCGTCGCAAACAAATCAGACTGAATAAACTACCCCACTCCTGGTACCAAAAATGTGTGACCGGGGATTTTGATTTACCACCAGGAACACATTTAGCGGGTTCACTTACTTTGTAGTTTATTCATTTAATATTTTCAAAATAATGATTTGTTCTGAAAAGTTTTCCAAGAATGTACAAGAACAGTTCCTGCTCACAGCTTTCACAAAATAGACCGGAAAGGGAAGAAAAAGTAAAACAGATTTCGTTTTTTAAAAATAAAAGAAACAGAACAAAACAGAGAAGGATACACGGAGCTAGGGATGCAATTTAAATCTCACAGATCTATATTTCTCAGTGTATAATTATCCCTGATGTACTACATCCTTTAGTTTCGCAGTCCAGTTGCGTGTAAGCAAAAACAAAACAAAAACACGGCACTTACAAAAATACAGCCGTCAAACAAAAACACAAAAAGAAAATACTTCAACACCGAAATGTTGTGATAAACTATAAAGAAACTACCCCATAAAAATGCATGGAGAATTACACGGTACTATACAGCAAAATATGAAACAATATGGCAGTGGGAATACTATACAAAAGAAACAAAACATCATGAGTACATGGTAATATTACCCACTTACATTTCACTTGTGAAAGATAGAAGACAATAACACTCACTTAACGATGAACTCCTATTTCACACCTCACATTCACTTTATGAGGGCTGAAATCCTCAACATAATGCTGTACACTGTGCAAATAATCAGATAAAGTATCAATCACATGAAAACACATGAAACATTCGCAAAATGTAAACGTGTAAGACATTTTGTAAAACCACAGATGAACAGGCCTACACCGCATGGTGTAACGTCATACCATCGTACCTCGTACACGATATAACTTTATAAATATGACATCTCTTAGAAACCGCACAATAAAATATACAGGTGCATCTCAATAAATTAGAATGTCGTGGAAAAGCTCATTTATTTCAGTAATTCAACTTGTGAAACTTGTGTATTCAATAATTTCAATGCATACAGACTGAAGTAGTTTAAGTCTTTGGTTCTTTTAATTGTGATGATTTTGGCTCACATTTAACAAAAACCCACCAATTCACTATCTCAACAAATTAGAATACTTCATAAGACCAATAAAAAAAAAATTAAAAAAAACATTTTTAGTGAATTGTTGGCCTTCTGGAAAGTATGTTCATTTACTGTATATGTACTCAGTACTTGGTAGGGGCTTCTTTTGCTTTAATGACTGCCTCAATTCAGCGTGTCATGGAGGTGATCAGTTTGTGGCACTGCTGAGGTGGTATGGAAGCCCAGGTTTCTTTGACAGTGGCCTTCAGCTCATCTGCATTTTTTGGTCTCTTGTTTCTCATTTTCCTCTTGACAATACCCCATAGATTCTCTATGGGGTTCAGGTCTGGTGAGTTTGCTGGCCAGTCAAGCGCACCAACACCATGGTCATTTAACCAACTTTTCATGCTTTTGGCAGTGTGGGCAGGTGCCAAATCCTGCTGGAAAATGAAATCAGCATCTTTAAAAAGCTGGTCAGCAGAAGGAAACATGAAGTGCTCCAAAATTTCTTGGTAAACGGGTGCAGTCACTTTTTGGTTTTCAAAAAACACAATGGACCAACACCAGCAGATGATATTGCACCCCAAATCATCACAGACTGTGGAAACTTAACACTGGACTTCAAGCAACTTGGGCTATGAGCTTCTCCACCCTTCCTCCAGACTCTAGTACCTTGGTTTCCAAATGAAATACAAAACTTGCTCTTATCTGAAAAGAGGACTTTGGACCACTGGGCAACAGTCCAATTCTTCTTCTCCTTAGCCCAGGTAAGACGCCTCTGACGTTGTCTGTGGTTCAGGAGTGACTTAACAAAAGGAATATTACAACTGTAGCCAAATTCCTTGACACGTCTGTGTGTGGTGGCTCTCGATGCCTTGACCCCAGCCTCAGTCCATTCCTTGTGAAGTTCACCCAAATTCTTGAATCGATTTTGCTTGACAATCCTCATAAGGCTGCGGTTCTCTCGGTTGGTTGTGCATCTTTTTCATCCACACTTTTTCCTTCCACTCAACTTTCTGTTAACATGCTTGGATACAGTACTCTGAACGGCCAGCTTCTTTGGCAATGAATGTTTGTGGCTTACCCTCCTTGTGAAGGGTGTTAATGATTGTCTTCTGGACAACTGTCAGATCAGCAGTCTTCCCCATGATTGTGCAGCCTAGTGAACCAAACTGAGAGACCATTTTGAAGGCTCAGGAAATCTTTGAAGGTGTTTTGAGTTGATTAGCTGATTGGCATGTCACCATATTCTAATTTGTTGTGATAGTGAATTGGTGGGTTTTTGTTAAATGTTAGCCAAAATCATCACAATTAAAAGAACCAAAGACTTAAATTACTTCAGTCTGTGTGCACTGAATTTATTTAATACACGAGTTTCACAATTTGAGTTGAATTACTGAAATAAATGAACTTTTCCACGACATTCTAATTTATTGAGATGCACCTGTATTTATTAAGTGGCTAATCCTACTTTTCTTAGTGATATTTAGTGCCAGTTTATAGGGAAGTGACAAGTTTTCTTTGACTGTATATATATATATATGTATATATATATATATATATTTATATATATATATATATTCATATATGATTAATTACACATCAGAGCAAGCAGACGAAACACAATAAATGCTTTCATTACTTTTGGAGGTGGATTCCTGCTATTTGGGAACGCAGTCATGTAAGACAATTATACAGAAATACTTTGATGACAGACTTTGCTTAGGCATTTCAGAACAACCAAAACAACATTTTAGATGCTGTGCAATGAGATCGGTCCGCTGGTTAGTCAAGTTATCCTGTCCCATCGTGCAAAGTCACATGACTTTTTTGATGCAGATGGTGGAATTTATTCGGTAAATGTGTTTCCATCGTAGTTTATGCGCATTTTTTCTTCTTGGATAAAAAGTTTATCCTACTAAATTGTGTGCATAAGTTTTTTTTATGCACATTTTTAGAATTTATGCGCATCTAGGTGTTTCCATCCAGCGTTATTTATGCAATATTCCAAAATACGCATAAAAATAGGTGGATGGAATCGTAGCTAGTGTCTGCTGAATTCCGACACAGGCACACTTCATTCTGCTTAATGAAGTGCTAATTAGGTGATCACCTCAACCAAATCTTATTTAACGAGAAAAAGTATAAAAAACACTGCTGTGGTCATTACTATCTTCTTGCAATAGGACCAGCTGGATGGCAAAAACAGTGCTAGTAGTACCTCAAAAGTAATTGGAATTAAATAATATCTATTGATCATGCCAAAAGAGTTGAAAAGAAAAGTTTTGAGTGAGGAAAAAATTGCTTCAATTCTGGTTTTACTGGCGGAGGGATACAGTGAGCGTCAGGTTGCTTCCATTCTTAAAATTTCAAAGACTGTGGTTCATACACATTCATCTTTAAATTTCTGCCCTGAGAAAAGCTTCATTTTCAAATGAAATTTTAATGATGTCTGTTGTGAAATATTAATAATGCATTCATGTGATGGATTTTGCATCTGCAAAACACAAAAAGGTCAGAAGTCTGCAGGCCATGAAGATTGGACCAGTAATAACAGCCGAGTAGGAAATGATTACTTGGCAGCCCCATGACCATAAGGTGTTTCCTTCGAAGGATATGATTAAGCTCTTTGTTAAAAATCTGCCAACACAAATGGATACATTTCGAGCCATTATGAAAACACCTCTTTTGAATAGGTGGAAAGGAAGTTTATGTGAGGTAGTGCAGTCTGTTTCCTTTAAAAACAATACCTGAAGATAACATCAGTGAAGGTGATATTAAATTTTCAGTTATTAAGAAATTAAATTAAATTAGTATTAGAAATTAGGACTCTCTTAAAGGTGTTCATGTGAAAATATTCCTTTTGATAATATGCTTAAAAGCAGATTGTGAGCCTTTAGTGTTTTATAAAAGACCAAAGGAGAACTACAAAGCTGAGAATGTTGAATTTCCCTTGGCCTCTCCCTGTATATTTGTCAGACACAATAGACCAGGATGGAAGCAGATTCTCACATCCTGTTTTGAGATAAAATGGAATAAAGCAAAGTTCTGGTGTAGAGCTGATCTTGTGTTCCTAGAATTGGTAATGTGGCCATTTAGAAAAAAAGTTATAAAAGTAAAAAGCTGTAGAATTGCTATCTTTGTTAAGTAAACTGAATTTAATTCTTTCATACATTTTCTTTATTTGGAGGCTTGGTAAAATAGAAAAATAGAGGAACAAATCTGTTTTAATGGCCAGTGGCAACTGTTCATTTACCAACAGAACTGCAAAAAGTTGAAAATATTTTCCCTTGTTAAAAAATTGCAAAGTGTATGAAATGTTTTTTTAAGCAATATGACATTCAATCGTGCTGTTCCAAATACTGGTCGGTAATACAGCCATGCTGACATTCATCAACTGACCTCTGACCTCGTCAAGTAGACCAAGAGGTTAGACTGCCATCGGGACAAGACCACAAGAACCAGACGAGTCCTCTGCACAATCTGACTTGTGTTGCAGCCTGGAATTTAAACCATACCATGCTGGTTTCTTCTGGCCAAAGGAGAACTGGCACCCCGACTGAGCCTGGTTTCTCCCAAAGCTTTTCTTTTCTTTTCTTTTCTTTTCTTTTCTTTTCTTTCCTGTCACCGATGGAGTTTTGGTTCCTTGCCACTGCTAGCTTGATTGCACTGACACTATTTGAAAAGAACTGAACTGAGCTGGATGATGACATCAATGAACTGACTTTAACAAAAAATGTATGTTTACTATTGTCCTCCTGCATTATTCACACTATTTTGCTGTTTAATACTGTAAAGATGCTTTGACACAATTTGTATTTTATAAAGCACTATATAAATAAAGGTGACGACATTCAAAACAGCAGCATGATTGTGAGTATAATGTTTATTTTATACAGTAAAGGGTTTAACTCAAAAAGGAAAATTCTGTCATCAATTTGTGATGACGAATATTGAGTTTCCATAAGCATGTTTACCATATGTGATGAGCTCTATATATGTGCATTGATCTATGTTTATATCAAGTCATTACCTTTATTATGTAGCTCTTTATACAGAACAGTGCCCATATTTATCAAGCCTCTGAGAATTACAAGAACACTGCTAAGAATTGACTTAAAGAATTGACTTGGGAGGAACCAGTCAGACTGTAGACTGACATCACTCAGAACATCTATCCAGTTCCTACTGCTTGAAGATTGAATACATCACATGGAGAAGGAGTCCAAGTTGGTTTATATGTGAAAAGTCTAAACTAAATATATTCTGACTAGGTCCATAGTTCCAACAAGGTCAAAGCAGAAACTCGGTGACAGAAATGGAGAAACCAGGCTCAAACCAGGCTTGTCTTATTAAATCTGTGACTTGAACTAAAATAAATAAGCAAAATAGATTAGCAAATAAGATTTGGAACACTGGAGTGAAAGATTTTCAGTGAATAACTTCTTACAATGTGGTATCTTTTTTACTGTTCTACTGAAGAAAAAAAGTCTACATCTTGGATGGCCTGATAGTGAGTAAATTAAATTTCACTGCAACATTTCACTTTAAAAAATAGAGGTGCTGCTGAGTTTCCTTTTCCTCTTGTTATGGTCAGAAGTAATGAATTATTGGTCACACTGGGATGGAAATTGTGCACCGTTAAGCCACGTTCACACCAAGGATGATAACTATAAAGATAATGATAAAGTTATAGTTCCAAAAATCGTTCTCAATATTAAAGAATAGCAGAGTACATACCACAGCTATAATGATAAAGGCACAGAGAAACGATATAGTTGGAATCATTTTCAGAATGATTTTTTTTTTCCAGCTGATGAACGGTAAAATCATTGACAGCCTATCAGAATCGATCCTGCTATAGCAAGTTAATGCATTAATGCACTCGATGCATTTAAACAGACGATATCGTTCGCTGGTGTGGATGCTAATATTGTTGCTAATATTGTTATCTGTATAGTTATCGTTATAGTTATCCGTCTTGGTGTAAACAGGGCTTTAGCTAGACAGGATGACTAATATATTGATCCACAAGCCTTGGTGCACCACACAAGCACCCACAACTGTTTGTGCAGCTACGCTTTTGACTTTCTTGACCAGTATCAGTTTTATTTGTACATACATGCTAGTTAAATTACACAGATGACATAAGTGACATTCATAGTCTTTATGGTCACTTTCATTGGAAACACAATTTCTGAGTAGCAAAGCAATGACTGGTTCATTAACCTACTAATGAATGAATTAATATATCAAAATGTTTCCATTCACTGCAAATGACGAATATTATCATTTTTTTTCTTTTACTTTTCAGAATGATTTACTTTTCAGTTAAATGTATGCCTTTTTAAAATCATTAACTTTTTAACAATTGAACTTGAGCAAAGTAAGATGCTAATAGTGATTTATATATAAATTATACAGATGCCATTACATGAGGTGTCAGAAAGACTGGAGAAAGGTCAGACACATGCAAACACAAACTTCCAACATCACCTCCTTATAATTATGTTATATTGTTTAAATCAAATATCTTAATACAAGTTGCATCATTATTTTTAATAATCTTAGAAGTTGCATAATTTTTTTAAATAATATTTTTAATAATCGTAGTTTCCTATGCTCATGCTGATGTATTTTCTATTGCAACAGGAAGTTTGGCAGGGACATGTCAAAGAATTTGTCCCTATTGTTACATCACAGTCAGTAGTCGGTAGTATTGGATCATTTGAAGAATCAATTGAACAGTGGAGTGCCTATACTGAACGTTCTGACTACCTCATGCTGGCGAACGAAATCAGAGATGAAGCTATAGTGCCAACCTTTCTGAGTGTCATGGGTGTGAAGACGTTTAATCTGCTTCGAAGTTTAACACAGCCAGACAAACCAGGTGACAAATCCTATCAGGAAATAGTGAGTTTACTCAAATAGCACTATTCACCTAAACCACTGATTATCGCTGAGAGATTCCGATTCCACAAAAGAAATCAGCAAGATGGTGAATCTATTTCTCAATTTATGGCAGTGTTGAAACAATTATCCGAACATTGTGAGTTTGGCCAGTTACTGAGTGACACCATACGTGACAGGCTTGTCTGTGGTCTCCGAAGTGAGGCTATACAAAAACGATTACTAAATGAAAGTAACTTAACATTACAGAAGGCCATAGGGTTCAGCACATCAATGGAAATGGCCGCAAAAGAGGCACAACAACTAAATACATCTGCCCAAGTGCACAAGGTTTATTCAGATGCAAGGAACAAGTCAAACTCAGAAAACGCATGTTATCGATGCGGAAAAATGGGGCATCAGCTTGGAGATTGTTGGTGTAAGGACATGAACTGTAGAAATTGTGGCAAGAAAAGCCACACTGAGCGTGCCTGCAAAAACAAAAAGGCACAATCATGTAAAAACACTGGACCTAAAAAGAAACATCATCAGAAATTCAAACAAAAGCCTGTGAATCAAGTGGAAAACACCCAGCAAAAACAGAGTGATTCGGAGGATGCTTTATGTGTTTTATCTGTTTCAGGAGATGAACGAGGTTACTGGGTGACTCCTCTTCTGGACAGAAAACCAGTATGTATGCAGGTGGACACAGGAGTTGTGGTTTCATTGGTGTCAGAGACAACATTTAAAGAAATGCTGCCACATCGCACCCCTCAGCCCTCCAACGTCACACTGAAGACCTACACTGATGAGATCCTGTTAAAGGGGTAACTGAGGTGACAGTTGAACTCAATATGCAAAAAAGGAAACTACCACTGTATGTTATTGAGGGCAATCACCCAGCCAAGGTTATTTTCGTAAACGAAAACTAAAACTAAAATTAAGACGAAAACGATTGGTCAAAAAAACATTTTCGTAAACTGAAATAAAATAAAAAATCTAAATAAATGAAAAAATAAAATGAAACGAAACTAGCAACAGTTATTGCAAAACTAGCTGAAATAAAATAATAATGATAAAAAATAAATAATCATTTTCGTAATCATTATGTTCTCACCTCGTGGCGGAAAAAATATATGAGCTGTGTGTCGGTCTAGGGAAATATCCGTAAATGGCGCATCAGGCACGTGAGGTTATCTGACAGAAAGACGCAAAGCAGTTTAAAGCAGAGTCCTGCACAGGTCCCATTTGATAAACCTGCATCCGCAGTAGCCTACATAACAAAACACCCAACCCGTTTTCCGACAGCAGCATCAATTTAATTCTGTACCCGACCCATTTGAGATAAAGACCGCGCCCTGAACCGCACCCGCATTAAATAGGCTACTGCATCAGTTAGGCAAAATTATTTATTTTCTCATGTAACACAAGCAATCAAACCAAAATAGGCATTCTAAGTTGGTGCTTTGAAGAAAAATAGACAAGCAGCTCAACAGAAAAAAAGATAAGAACGCGATCCTTACTGTAAACAATAAGAACTTTTGCCTACATATTGTGAACAATCTGCCAGGCTGTTTTTAACCCTTTCACTGGTGAGTTTAAAATATTCTAGCGGTCCCCCCAGAGTGAGTTTTTTTTAGGTGACCGTTATTTTAGAACGTTGCCCCTTACTGTTTCCATGGCGACGCGTCATGCTTGTCACGTGACACACCGCGGCCACAATAACAATGTAAGACAGATGGATCGTTTTTATTTTGTTTTATCTTTTTTATTTAAAATATTCACAAACTTGCTTTCCATGTCATGAACAATCTGATATTCCGATTCACAAATATGTGCAAATGAGTGTGTTTTGTCGTTAAAAAACCTTTATAAATGATCTTGATCGTGATCTGTAACGTGAGATGGGCGCCGCCATGTTTGTTCGCGCCGCAGTTCAGAGAGTCCTGTCAGTCGGATTTACAGCACGTGAATTCATCAATTTCTCCCGAAATACATGCAAGTAAGTGGCTGGTGAACTGGGTGAAGAATAGAGTGAACTTTATAGTTACTTACACTATGTGTATCTGATATGAATAAAACACATCAGCAAATTAAATTTGAATGGATTGTTATTGTTGCTTCCATAGACATATGTGTGTATTTTACAAGCTCTAAATGTATTGTTTTCACTGCATTGTTGTGATAATATGACAATCGCAGTGCACGTCTCTCTCTGGCTCAGGGCCAGTAAACGCGCGAAACCACAGTTTGAATTTGGCAGTTGTGTGACGTCATCGAACGTTCTAAATCCCATATGTGGGACCGTACTCCCAGGGCCACGGAAATAAGAATCCCATATGTGGGACTGTACCGCTCAAAAGGTTAACAAATGTGCATAACTACACAATTTTTAATAAATGAATAGAACATATTTAGATGCCTTTACTGTTAAGTGCCATTGTCTCTCCTTAAACTCTGCAGTGTATAGGCTATGTGGTCGTTAGTCCTTTACAGAAGCATTAAAAATAAATCTTAAAAATAAAATGATATAGGCTACAGAAAGCGAGCAACGAGCGCTCCCAAGCTTTCATTCACTTCAGAGCGAATGGCTATAATGCGCAACACTGCAAATCAAATGTTGAGGCTCCGCCATTATTATTGAATTTCATTATGATTTATGCGCATTTGTTCGCGGGAAAGTGAGCAAGACACCAGAGTTACGGTATAATGATTATGGTTAAATAAGAAAGACATAGGCTATAATATAAATAAATTAGCTACATTTATTTTCAAATTAAATATCACAACACATTTATCATTCAGTCTAGCGCGTTTTACATATAATGTAAGCGCAACTTATGTAGATTTAAAAAGGCATGACTGCCTCATTTTGGCGTGTATTTGTATACATTTAACATCTAATCAGTCTCAGCATGCTTTAATTTTGTGTCGCTAGACGTTTGTTTCACTAAGTTTAAATTAAATTCTTTCTTTGGCCTGCACTCTGGAAGTGATCTGTTAAATCTAATAAACTTTAATTACTAAAACTATAACTAAAACTGAAACTAAACTATATAAAAGCTAAATAGAAATGTGTTCACAAAATAAAAACTAAACTAAAATTAACAAAATTAATATTTAAACTAATAAAAAACTAAACTAAATGTTATTGCAAATTTGAAAACGATATTAAAATAAAACGAATTTTAAAATGCAAAACTATAATAACCTTGCACCCAGCCTTGCTTGGAAGGACTTGGCTGGAAAAGATTAAACTGAATTGGCAAGAGGTCCATCTGGTCAGCGGAAATGCAAAACTCCAAGGAATACTAAACAAGTACTTGGATGTGTTCAGTGATGGACTCGGAAGTATGAAGGACATTGTAGTGAAATTGACAGTGAAGCCAGGTAGTCAACCAAAGTGTTTGAAAGCCAGACTTGTAGCATACGCACTTAAAACCAAGGTTGAAGCAGAACTGGAGAGACTGGTAAAAGCTGGAGTTCTGCAACCAGTACACATGAGCGACTGGGCTACTCCAATTGTGCTGGTCATAAAAAAGGATGGGTCCCTTCGGTTATGCACAGATTTCAAGGTGACCGAAATTCCGGTTCTGACCCCAGAACAGTACCCCCTGCCACTAATAGAAGATCTCTTTTCTGGTCTTGCTGGAGGCCAACGGTTCAGCAAAATAGATTTGTGCCAGGCATACTTGCAGATGCATGTGGACCCAAGCTCTCAAGATCTCCTTACCATCGTGACACATAAAGGAATGCATCAATATCAGAGACTTCCGTTTGGGATTACCTCAGCGCCGGCACTGTTCCAAAGAGTGATGGACCTTATTCTCAGTGGGCTGACCGGGATGCAGTGTTACCTTGATGATTTCCTGATCACTGGAAAGGATGAGCAAGAACATTTGAGTAACCTGGAAGCCACCTTGCAGAGACTGCAGAGTTTTGGACTGAAAGTCAGAAAGGACAAGTGTGAGTTTTCTGAGTTTTCTGTTGAGTATTTGGGCCACGTGATTGATGTTCGGGGCTGCATAAGGCACCCTCGAAGGTGAAGGCGATCGTGGAAATGCCAGTTCCACAAAATGTGAGTCAGCTCTGGTCTTTTTTGGGACTGTTGACTTATTACGAAAAATTTGTGCCAAATTTAGCTAACAGACTGAAACCGTTGCACGACCTACTGAATAAATCCAAAAGGTGGGAATGGACTAAACAATGGGAGGAATCTTTTATTGAGGTGTAAACAGCCTTAGCCCAGTCTGAAGCCCTCACTCATTTCAACCCCACTCTGCCAGTGTAGCTGGCATGTGACGCATCGCCCTATGGTGTGCGGGCGGTGGTGTCACACATTATGGCATTGGGGGAGGAAGAAAAAAAGCACACACGTACTGACCCAGTGATGTCCAAGGTTTTGGATCTCGTGCTCAGAGGGGAAGTGGGAGAAATGTCACCCCTCCTAAAGCCTTATGTGAGCAGGAGGAGTGAGCTAACAGTTGAATCTGGTTGTTTACTGTGGGGCTCAAGGGTCATTATTCCACCACCATTGAGACCACAAGTACTGGAGGAGCTCCATTCTGGACACTGTGGAGTATTTTGGATGAAGGAAATCGCCCGTAGCTACCTTTGGTAGCCAGGTGTGGACTCTGAGATTGAGGAGAAAGCCAAATCATGCAGTGCATGTCAAAAGCTGAGAAATACCCCTCAACCAGCCCCGTTACATCCCTGGCAATGGCCTGAGGAACCATGGGTGAGAGTCCATGTTGATTTTGCAGGGCCATTGGAAGGCCATATGTTTTTAGTTCTTCTTGATGCCCACAGGAAATGGCCAGAGGTTGAGGTAATGAAAAGCACTTCATCTGTGAAAACTGTGGAAGCCCTTCGTTCAATTTTTGGTTGTTTTGGCCTCTCACAGCAACTTGTCAGTGACAATAGGCCTCAGCTGGTCTCAGAGGAGTTTGAGGCTTTCATGAAGGCCAACGGAATTCAACACATTCGATCAGCACCCTATCATCCATCCACAAACGGTCTTGCTGAGCGGTTTGTCCAGACAATGAAGCAAGCTCTTAAGTCGACACAGGGTAAAGGATTACTCAATCAACGCCTGAACACTTTTCTACTCTCTTATAGAAACACCCCCCATGCCACCACCAAAGTGTCTCCTGCCACCGCAATGTTCAAAAGACAGCTCCGCACTCGTCTAGATTTGTTGAGACCTCAGAAAACAAAACAGACTGTTCAAGCACAACAAAACATCCAGATGGAACGATGTCTAAAAGCAAAACGTTGTTTCAGACCTGGAGACAAGGTGCTAGCTCGTAACTACGGAAAGGGTGTCAAATGGTTACCAGCAGTTGTGATTGCACAAACTGGGCCAGTGTCTTACACAGTCGAACTCGCTGATGGTCACCTCATCTGGAAAAGATATGTAGACCAGTTACTAGCTGCAAATTCATGTGACAACTCCGAAGAACAAATGACAACATATCTTTACCTAGAAATTGCTCCAGATTACCACCAGCTGTCTGGGCATTCTTCCGCACCAACCCTTGAAAATGCACTGACTGAGACTTCACCAAATCCAGTGAAAGAGACTGTTCCCAGTACAAGTCCGTCAATGCCCTTCACAAACCAAACTCCCGTGAAAAAGACTGTGAGCGTACCGACGAATCGGCCATATCCTCAGAGAGAATGTCGACCTCCTAATAGACTGACAGTCTAGATAGAGACAATCTCACAGCATTGGGGCAGATTAATCCCCAGGGTTATGTCTGGGAATAGAGGTAGTCTGCCCTCATTCCCTAGTTACGTAAAAAAAAAATCTTTTGGAAATGTATGTTTGCATATAAATTAGAGATAAAAGTGTTACTGTTGAAGTAATGTTTATTTTCTTTACTGCTTTAAATTAGGAGGGAGGAAATATGTTGTGTATTTACGAAATGCAAATTGTCCCTTCTATGTTCCTATACACCTTCCTAAGTTACGTGATGAGTACGTAAACGCCGTCGTTTTTGGAGTAGTGTCTTTAGAAGAAAATAAACGGCAAGCATTAGTTGAACGCTCACTCTCGTCTCATGTGTATTTCTTAGAAAACACAAGTAATACATAACAGTCAGACATATTAATATTATTTAAAAAATAAAAGGAAAAAAACAGTCATACAGAATTATGAGTAAGTGTCAAAGTTAATCACGCATGGTAGTTTGGATGTAAAAATGGGTTTTAAAGTTTTTTATTTATTTATGTATTTATTTATTTATAGAGCACAATTAAAACATTACAAGGGTGACCAATGTGCTGTACAATCACTAGGGGTAAAATAAAATAGCAACAGCAAATAAAAATGAGACCAACATCTCAGAAAGGACAAAGAGTAAAAAATAAATAAATAAGCAAATAAAACAAACATCACAGGAGAAAACGAGAGCCACTTTGTAAGAGCCAAAAGCTAAGAGCCAAAAGCTTTGTTGAGACTTACACCTTCTTTGGGCTCTTTTAAAATAAATTTGAGACTATATTTATTAAGTTAGCTTTTACTTAATAAATATAGTCTCAAATTTATTTTAAAAGAGCCCAAAGAAGGTGTAAGTTGAAGATATTAAAGCAAACTATTCCAATGCTTTGGGGCCACCACTGAAAATGCCCAGTAACCACTCAATTTTAATCTCGTCCTAGGGACGTCTAAAATCATCTGGTTAGATGACCTTAGATTCCTTTGGTGTTTGTGCACATGTAAAAGATAAGTTAAATAAGAGGGTGCCAAATTGTGTAAAACCTTTTATACTAAGATAAGTAATTTAAAATCGATCCTGTAATGAATTGGAAGCCCATGTAAAGTAGTAAATAGGTGTTATGTGCTGGCGTTTACGAACACCCATCAATAATCTAGCGGCAACATTTTGCACTAATTGTAAACGAGTCAACAGCGATTGGCTCACACCCGCATACAAGGAATTACAGTAGTCCAGTCTTACAAAAATAAAGGCATGAATAAGCTTTTCAAAATTGCTAGAAAACAGAAAACGTTTTACCTTAGCTATTAATCTCAAATGAAAGTAACAAGATTTAACCACTGAGTTGACCTGTTTATCAAATTTCAGAGAGACATCAAACTGAACCCCAAGTTTCTTAACTGTTGATTTACAAAAAGGAGCCAAGTTCCCCAAATCAGAGAGAACTTGTGACTCATGCCTTGTCCAAATACCCACACTTGCGGTCTTAGCCACTTGAGAGCACATGTGCGCGACAGGAAGTGCGCAAGACTGTCCCAAGTCTTAAAACTGCCAAAGCCCTTAAAGCACACTAATTCCACACTATCTCGAATACCGCTCTGGAGCGCTATTCTAGGCTTAGTGTATCCCATCATGCATCATGTTTTGGAATAAATCATGAGATTTTTGGCGAGATCTCACGAGATGTCACAGAAACCTTTCCAATGTAAGTCAAATATTAATATAATAATTATATATCATTACATATAATTTGGTAGAAAAAAAAATTTTGCACGTTTTATTGGTGCAAAGATGAGTAGTGGTGATATTTATTTTGTACAACATCTGCCACTGCTTTTCATCACCTAATTAGAAGCACCGCAAATTAAATTGTGTCATGTTAGAGGGATGACTGGACAGACATTTAAAAGTTGATTTTAAAATGCAAAATAAAATAAAAATAAAGCTATGTAAACACTTGCATTTTTACAACACTATAAGTGTGTCCAATCAGGTAATGAAACGTTCTGCACACACTTGTGGTCTTCATCCTCACTTGGACACTTGGGCCAAATACAGGAAATACATCATATACGTAGTCAAGTGGTCGAGTGCAAAGACCGCAAGTGTGGGTATTTCGAAAAGGGGTCAGAGTTCCCCAACCAAATTACCTCGGTTTTACTTTCTTTTAAATTCTAAAAAAAAAAAAATGCTGATATCCATAATTTAACTTCATGCAGACAGTTTAGTAGAGAGGTAATTGACCTCTTATCCTGTTTCTGTAAAGGTAGATACACTTAAGTATTGTCAGCAAAACAATGAAAAGACACTCCACGTCTTTGAAAAATAGAACCCAAGGGCAGCATATACAGTATGAACAAGATTGGACCAACAATCGAACCTTGGGGAACACCACAACTCAATGGAGCAGATTTGGAATAAGATTGACCAATATTAACAGAAAAGATCCTATTAGAAAGTAATGTTCTGAACCACTCAAGAGCCATGCCTCGAATACCCACAGTCTTTTCTAGGCAAGTAATAAGGATATTTTTATCAATCGTATCGAATGCTGCACTTAGATTTAGTAAGACTAGAATCACAGAGTCACCAAAGTGCTTCGAAATAAAAATATCATTTAATACTTAAAAATAAATAATTTAATGAGCAGGGCCGTCTCTGTGATGTGGCTTGCTTTAAATCCGGATTGAAACCTTTAAAGATATCATTTTGAGTGAGAAAGGCCTGTACTTGATTTAAAACGGCCTCATCTAAAACTTCTATAAAAATGGTAATTTTGAAATAGGACGATAATTTGATAAAACACTTGGATCCAAGTTTGAGCTTTTCAAGAGGGGCTTTACAATAGCATGTTTAAAACTTGCAGGAACTACTCCTGATGTAAGACTTTTATTAACTAATGTCAATAGGCTTGGGCCAATAATCTCAAAGGTTTGTTTAATAATTTTTGATGGGATGATCGATGGAAGTTTTGTCTATAACAGTTGACATTATGCATCATAAATACACGATTCCCTTGTTCAGAAAAAGGGTAAAATTTGCTTTGGATTTAAAGTTGTGCCTCCAGCATAAACAGGTAAGTGGCTAGGGCAGGAAACACTAACAGACTATACACTGAAGTTCCTGACCAGAAAATGGAATTTCAGCCAATAGTTGAGCACCGCTCCTTAAACATTACCCACTTCCACAGCTGCACCACCCAGCCTCCAAGTTCATAGTCCTCCACCCTCGGTAGAGTCTGCTGTGTTTCCTGTACTTCTTTGTCTTAGGGAATTGCTAAAATAAGCATTGGAGTGGTTGGATGCAAGTTAATCTCTTTCTCATCACTTTGGTGTTCTTCTCTGAAGAAGCTGTCTTTCTTGGTTGTTTTTGGCCATTAGAGAAGAAGTACACCATGGTTAGAAGGATTTCAATCTTCATCTTTTCCTATACCCTCCTCCACTGGACAGGTGAAATAAGCTTTTATCTAAATTAAACCTTATAATTTAATGATCCTTTTTTAATACAATTTTATATATCAGGCCTAAATAAAACCTAGTTTTTTAAAAGCTCTTTTTTAAATTGTGGAATATTTACAGAACTTTTCATTATGTGATGTTATTTTAGCATTGTGTTAAGTAATGTAGACACAGAACTGTGTAATGACTATATTACTGAATCTGAATATGTATGGATTTGTATGCATGCTATGGCAATCTCAAAAAAACTGATTACTAAAAGTTAGAGTCAGAGTGAATCTGTATAGGGTGTAGGCGTGTAGTTGTTCTTTTCTTTTCTTTTCTTTTCTTTTTCTTCTGGTGGATTACATTCAAAATACAGAGAGTCCTCTTACATCCTCTCTCATTTCCCAAAGCATTAATCGCAAATTTTTTCATAAGTTTGTTTGAAGTGGTATTAAACACATTTGAACTTAACTAGTGAGTGTACATGTCTAGATTTTGTATGCTGAGTTCTGTAAAGCAGACAGGAGAGCAGCTGTGACAGCACTGGGTTAAAAGAAGTCAAGCAAGGAGTCACAAACAAAGAGCAAAAACTGTGTTTGGCTGGGACAAGAAATGTCACCAGAGGTTCTTACAATCCACCAGCAGACAGATGTCTGACAGAGGATGCAGCTTTCCACAAGTTTAATTATTTATAGAGGCAATAACATCAGAGTACTGTAATACTGGCTAAACGAATATGAAGTTGTCATACTGAAGACAAGTAACAATAATCTGTTAAACTACCATATAGCAGAAACCCACACAGATACATGCAAGTACATTTAAAATGTATGTTTTAATAATCTTTTGTCCTGCTTTAAAGGAGTACACTTACAGTAATTTAAACTGCGTCACTTGCAGCTGTGCACCCATTGTTGTGACAGAAAAACACCGGTTACAAATGGAGGGAAATGGGTAAAATACATGGAATAAGAGGGGAAAAAAAGTATTTTTGTGCCTCTGGATGCCAGAATTGGAATGCAAACAATTTTTTTATAGAATACTATCCTCAAAGATGCCATTTGAAATTAAACTCAGATGTTTAAAGGACAGAGTATGGATGAAACCTGCTATGACTGCCCTAATTTTAAAGCATAAATTTGATTTAAACAACAGGTCTGCATAATATTCATAAAATATTCACATATGCAGTTAATAGGGGACATATTGTATTAGAGCTACAGTTACAGCATTATTGCAATTTTCTTGCCTTTCCAGCTTGTGTAGATGGCGTTCACTCACGCCACATATCATGTTCTCACGCAGTGAAAAATATATTGTAGAGCAAAGAGGACAAAGACAATACGCCAACAGACAAGACAGATTTTGTGATGATCTTTCAAATTGTTAAAAAGTTGTGAATTTATGACAAATTTCAAAATTGCAGCCTGATGGTTAGTCTGATCCTGGCAAAATCGGTATGCACGGATTTGGTATGATACAAGGAATCCATAGACACAAGGATCATCATGATTTTCTGACACATCTGATTTCCTGTCCAAAACTGTATTTGCCATGTTCACCCTAAAAAAATAAAATTCTGTCATTAATTACTCGCCCACGTGTTGTTCCAATCCCGTAAGGACTTCATAAGACTTTCTCATAGCTTCATAAATTTACGGTTGAACCACTGATGTCACATGGACCATTTTAACAACGTCTTTACTACGTTTTTGTGCCTTGATCATGGTAGGACCCTTGCTGTCTATGGAGGGTAAGAGATATCTCAGATTTCATCAAAAATATCTTTATTTGTGTTCCAAAGATGAACGAAGGTCTTATGGGTTTGAAACGATATGAGGGTGAGTAATTAATGACAGAATTTTCATTTTTGGGTAAACTAACCCTTTAATTACCACGTCTGCTTTTTCATTCTCTCTGCGTCATGCATATAACCTGCCAAAACTCAAATGGAATTGCAAATCCTTTAGCATTTGAATTTCCGATGCCTTACAAGCAGTGATGGGAATAACGGCGTTATAAATAAACGGTGTTACTAACGGCGTTATTTTTTTCAGTAATGGGTAATCAAACGAATTACTGTTTCCCCCGTTACAAAGCCATTACCGTTACTGACAATAAAATGCAGCATTGCTATAATTTATAATAATATTATTAGAATTTTATTTTTCAGTTCATCTGAATGGATGCGCAGTGTAGCTGTATTTGACGTACCGTAAACTCTAGTGTGAAGGCGCACATCTCGCCGTCGCTTTGTCTCAGACACGCAAAGAAAGATACAGAGCAAGAGAGTCTTACATAACATCCAGAACTGACTCGCTACATGTAAACAATATTATTTGTTGTATTTTCCTGTCAAAATAACGGAGTTCCTTTTGTAACGGGGCTGACGAGACGTGAGACGTGCGGATCCATATGCAAGCTTTTATTTAAAGACATGGCCATAAATACAGGCAGGGTCGAAACAATGGCAAACAGGTATGGCAGGGACAAGACAAAGGGTAATCCTAGGGCAAGCGTGGGTCTTCGATCGGCGAACAATATCCAACGGGGCAAGGCAGAGCAATAATCCAGGTACACGAGCAATAATCCAAACGAGGTGCAAACAGAGTCCGAAACGGCAAGGCAAGGGTTAATCCAGGAAACACGGGCTAGAATAAAAAACGGGAAAACAGGCAAGGCAAGACTAAGACAACTAAGTGGGCTCCGTAGAGTAGCTATCGCTAGAAGAGGGATATGTGCGTACAATACTCGGCGATCTGTGAACGGATGTCCATGGTTTATATAAGGGGTGTAATGGGAATCAGCTGTGGGATCAGTCTCAGGTGTGAGCGTGTGATTAGTGAAATGGCTGCTGGGAAATGTAGTCTGGAGATGACGTGCAACAGTAGTGTAGTGCAAGAGTCCATGTAGTGACTGAGTGACCTCTGGTGGTGAGTGAACGGAAGTTCATAGACCAGATTCGTGACAGAGCCCCCCCCCCCAAGGAGCGGCTTCCAGACGCTCCACACTCAGTACAATCCAGGAGGGTGGTGGAGCGGAGGCGGAACAGGGTGAGGGATGGAGGGCCAGGTCCAGGTCCATGTGGAAGTGAGACTGGGGACTGAGGCAGAGCCGGCAGGACAGAGCACCAAGGCGGAGCAGACGGAACAGGAGCCCACCAGGGCGGATCAGACGGGACAGGAACCCACCAGGGCGGATCAGAGGATCTCCACGGCAGAGCAGAAGACAACCACGGCAGAGCAGAAGACCACCAGACCTGAGCAGTTGACCACCACGGCGGAGCAGACAGAACAGGTGGAGCAGAAGACCCCCAGAGCAGGACAGAAGACCACCACGGTGGAGCAGACGGAGCAGACGACCTCCACGGCGGGGCAGAAGACCACCAGAGCAGGACAGAGGACCACCACGGCGGAGCAAACAAAGCAGAAGCCCATGGCAGAGACTGGGACCTAGGGGAAACTGAGACACAAGGAGGAGAAAGAACATGCACAGACACAAGGACTGGGGTAGGGAACAAGGGAAGTCTATCAATGTTTTCCCTGGTGGCAACTGAACGAGTAAGTAGTTCATAAACCGGTTCACTGACTGAAATTTGACATGACAGTTCATGAATAGTCTCTATAGCAGTGACAGAGTTAATGTGAAATACATGGGATGCATTTACAGTCTCTGGGTTCAAGACAGGCAGGATTATGGGTTCAGAAGTGGGTCCTTGGGCTGTGACAGGGCTACAAGAGCCCACAGGGAGCTCAGGTAAGATCTCTGGGGTCGTAACTGGACTAGTGGGGCAAATAACAGGTTCATTACTGGTTTCTTTGGCAGTGACAGGGTTAACTGGACAGACATGGGGTGCTCTTATAGTTTCTGGGCTAAAGACAGACAATTCACAAGCAGCCACCATGGCTGGTTCAGAACGGGGCGAGAGTTCAGAGATAGCCTCCTCGCCTGTTCAGAGCAGGGCAAATGTTCAAGAGCAGCCTCTGTGGCCGTGACAGGGCAGGACGAGAGTTCAGGGACAGCCCTTCTGGCTGCGACAGAACAGGACGAGGATACACAGACGGCCTCCATAGCCGTGACAGGGCAAGACGAGGATTCGCAGACGGCCTCCATAGCCGTGACAGAGCAGGACAAGGAATCACAGACGGATACCACTGACACCTCTGGAGGTTCTGCAGCAGTTGCCGCCACCTCTGGAGGTTCTACAGTGGTAAACTCTGGACACAGGGAGAGTTCAGTAACGGTCTCTTTGGCCGCAACACAACAGGCTGAGAGTACATTGCTGGGCGCCACCATCATACAAGGGGCTGAGGCGAGCCCCGCTGCTTCTGGAGGTTCTGCAGCGTGTGCCGTCACCTCGGGCAGTTCTGCGGTGGTGTACGCAGCCCAAACGCAACATAAAGCGATTCCCATCCTGGGAAGCACTTCGGACAGAGGAATTAGTTCATGGACAGAAGGGTTGGAGTGAGTGGGTTTGGGAATACCAGCTGCGCGTGCAGACACCAGCGGTACATCCCTCACACTAGACATCAATCTGGGATAATGGAAGACTGACCTTGATGGTCTGGGTGTGTCAGCCCGGACGTGACAAGACTCGGGCTGATCAGCGGCGACGTGACGTGACTCTGGACGATCAGCAGTGACGTGACGTGACTCTGGACGATCAGCAGTGACGTGCTGTGACTCTGGACGATCAGCAGTGACGTGCTGTGACTCTGGACGATCAGCAGTGACGTGCTGTGACTCTGGACGATCAGCAAAGGCCTGGCGAGACTCTGGACGGTCAGCGAAGGCCTGGCGAGACTCTGGACGGTCAGCGAAGGCCTGGCGAGACTCTGGACGGTCAGCGAAGGCCTGGCGAGACTCTGGACGGTCAGACGAGACGTGATGAGACTCTGGCAGATCAGCTGAGACGTGACGAGGCTTTGGCAGATCAGCTGAGACGTGATGATGCTCATGACGATCAGCGGTGACTTGACTGGAAACAGGAGGATTAACTGTGACTTGAATTGACTCAGGATTGACAGCTGTAATAGAATGGGACGCTGTTGTGTCCGCAAATTTGTAATCCTGCTCCGCTGTCGCCGCCATTTTGTGAGCATGCTCTAGTGCAGCCGCCCTGACATGAGTGAGTGCGGTGTCGCGTTCCTCCGCGACACCCACAGTGAACACAGAGCCCACAGACAGCAAAGCAAAGTCCATAAACTGTGCTAATGATGAACGCGGACCCTCTCTGAGAAGCTTTGATCTGAGCGGTTGATTAACGCCGTCACAAAATAAATCAATTAAAAAACAGTCCGGCAACTCAGAGTCATTTGCTAAAATTAAATATTCCTCTATACACTCCTCAAGTGATCGGGTACCTTGCTTGAAGCGTAGCAGTAGACGTTCTGTGTCCATACCTGGCCAATGTCGACATGAAAAGCTGCTGGATCCTTGAGTGGCCGAGTATTCTGTAACGGGGCTGACGAGACGTGAGACGTGCGGATCCATATGCAAGCTTTTATTTAAAGACATGGTCATAAATACAGGCAGGGTCGAAACAATGGCAAACAGGTATGGCAGGGACAAGACAAAGAGTAATCCTAGGGCAAGCGTGGGTCTTCGATCGGCGAACAATATCCAACGGGGCAAGGCAGAGCAATAATCCAGGTACACGAGCAATAATCCAAACGAGGTGCAAACAGAGTCCGAAACGGCAAGGCAAGGGTTAATCCAGGAAACACGGGCTAGAATAAAACACGGGAAAACAGGCAAGGCAAGACTAAGACAACTAAGTGGGCTCCGTAGAGTAGCTATCGCTAGAAGAGGGATATGTGAGTACAATACTCGGCGATCTGTGAACGGAAGTCCATGGTTTATATAAGGGGTGTAATGGGAATCAGCTGTGGGATCAGTCTCAGGTGTGAGCGTGTGATTAGTGAAATGGCTGCTGGGAAATGTAGTCTGGAGATGATGTGCAACAGTAGTGTAGTGCAAGAGTCCATGTAGTGACTAAGTGACCTCTGGTGATGAGTGAACGGAAGTTCATAGACCAGATTCGTGACACCTTTGTAATTCTTCAGCTTTTAAGAAATGCCGGGTTCCCTGGTAGTGGGCGGAATTAATGCGCAAACGACAATCTCATTGGCTGGCGCTCACCTATTATCATCCCTATCTTGATTTCAGCAAATCAATTCGAGCGAACGCAGACAACGTGATTAATGTTCATGAACCCAGCAGCTCATTAATCCTTAGTGCATTTTATAATGTTATTAGTAGTAGAATTCGTAGTAGTTTTGTTATTTTATCACCCCCCCCCCCTTTTTTTTAGAAACACAAAATGACAAACACTAAATAAGCACCACTACCAGTCCTAAGTTCAGTAAACATGACAAATATGCATTCATACTATTGAGTTCTATCATCATATAATGCTAAATTATCATAATATCATATTACAATGCTTGACTGACTGATGCTAAGTGTCAGTAGATAAATAGTGTAGATTAATGTACAATGTTTTATAATAATAATTTATTCTATTTAGTGTCTACTTCATTAATTTAACATATTTAATATTGTGGGCATCCAAGTTATTTGACATTTGAACATTTTTTTAAAAAAGTAACACAATAGTTACTTTTCCTGGTAATTAGTTACTTTTATAATGATGTAACTCAGTTACTAACTCAGTTACTATTTGTGAGAGGTAACTAGTTAACTATAACTAATTACTTTTTTTAAGTAACGTGCCCAACAGTGCTTACAAGGAAACCTATGAATTAGGGGCGTGTTTGTGTTGGGAAGTGGGGTCACTCACAGACAACTGACCTATCGGTAAGCCCCTCCCCTCGAACGCAGACTAGCCAATGGCAGTCGAGTATCAGTTGCACAGGGAGCGGAACTCGGACATCTTTATGTTTCAGCTCCATAGAGAAACATTGGAAGATCCGAAGCTCGCATCGGTTTTATGGGGTTTATGATTCAAAAATGGAAAAACAATGTGCCTGGGGTACTTGTAACACTGATTCCAGGTATCCTGAGAGGATGGGCAATATAATTTATTTTATTAAATTTCCTGAATCCAAACAAAATAGAGCAAAATGTCCCTAAGTATTCAACCCAAAAAACGTTCATTTTCTGGTTTTCATACACTCATTAAGTAACAATTTTCATCTGCTCAAGCAGAACGTTAATGTTATCTTGTGCTTTAGCAAGGTATCTCTGGCTAAAACTAGCTAACGTTAAAGTTAGTGAGTCCATGCTAATGTACAAACCTAAATAGCAGACTGGTCTCGCATCTTGAACAGTGTAGGTCAAAAACACATAAACGAAGGTCTACATTTCAGTGCCTCTCCATATTAAACTGGTTAAATGTACATTAATTTAATCGTACCCTGCCATACATGAACAGTGTTGATCCTGCATGTTGTCATCCGCGATCGTGATGACCGACCGTAATATGAGATTTCTCCCGCTTGCATTGTGATCTGTAAACCCTGCTTCGAGTTACCCACCGTATTTATTTTTAAATATTTTATGAATCCCTCCATGGAATATTTAATTCCCATTTGGTGGCCTTCTGTGTACAAAATTGTGCAAAAACATCGTGGGACAAGGTTTTCACACGGCAGCTGTCATTGTAAGACAGTGAGTAACTCTGTTTGTTTGTCCGAGGAAGCAACAGTAACTAAAGGGGGGCGGGGCTTACCGGTAGGTTAATTGTGCCGAATGCTTTGAACAATGGAGTTAATCGGTGAAGGCATCTCTAAAGACGGCTGCCAGTCCGATAGATGTGTATTGATGAACAAACAGTGCAACCCGGGTCTCCTTTTATTCTTGGCACCTTAAACGACCAAATAAAGGTACTATCGTCCCAAATGTAGCGACTATCCCCTGCTAACAGCAGAAGCCACAACGGTATGCACAGTAGGTCAATACTGACCATTAACCAAACGCTTTTCACTTGCTTCAAGATCTCTCACTGTTTATACTTCAATTCATTAAGCTGGGTTCTGATTTCCTCTGGATTTTTTTCATGGAAACACAGAAATTTCAAGAACAGCTTATTTGTTTTGTAACTCAATATTCTGCCAAGATAACCAGTTTATGTGATGAGTTGGCAGTGTTTCTTTAGCCAGTAGTAGATGACTGGTTCATCAGTGGGCTTAAGCACAAAATGTCCTTCTGTGCATCAGCCCAAGCTGTTCCTGGTGTTGCTGGCCATATGAATCTATAGCCCTGTTTTCACTTGGTATTAAGATTTGCTTTGGTCCATCAGAAGTAGGCAAGGGAGACACATTCCCGTTTACAACTGGTGTTTTAATCCATCTCCATTTTGTTCATTTTCGACCACTTCTGTGATGATTTTGAGGGGAGGGTCTATGGGTGACTATATGTATAGGCTTTTTCTAATCTTTAGGCTTTTTCTAATCTAATCTAATATTGCAAAATGAGATTGCACAGTTTACATATAAATACAAAAGGAAACAACACGAATAGCAGCAGCTTTCATTTCTGCTATGGTAGCCACAGAACAATGTTGAATAGTGTGCGTTTGTTTTAGAATCAGGACTGGTAAGACAGACATTGTTTGCCTTCATACAAAACTTATGATTTCAGATGGCAAAGTTTAAATCCTGTCAAGCTAACACATTTCAACAACACATCACATAATAGTTTAGAATTAGGTCAGTAGGCAGAGAGGCAGTCTTTGAACACATTCAACCACATAAGCATCCACACTACAAGAGAAATCCAATCAAATGTGTTTTCAACTACCTCTGAAAGTGGTCGAAAGTTTAAAATGCTTTACACCCCATTCACACCTGTGTTTATGATCCACTTATGATCGGAACAACCAAAATGCATCTTAATACCAGGTGTAAACAGGGCCTGTGCCAAGGGCTCGTCTAGTTGCCAGACCTGGGCCATGGCTGAAGATCTGTCTTGAGGACTCGTCTCACTGAAGTCTTTGCTGACTGTGAAGGGGTTGTGTTGAGGTCATGCAGGTCCACCATCTTGTCCGGATGGGAATATGGACCAGGGGCCTCATTTATAAAACTCTCCATAGATTTCATCCTAAAAGTGTACGTATGCACAAAAGCTAGATTTTGCATACGCACAAAAGTTTTCAGATTTATAAAACCATGCGTACGCCAGAACCTGCGCAAAAATCCCTTTATAAATCCCGGTCAGGGGAAGATTGTGCGTATGTGCATCTCCACCCTGTCTCCTCCCTGAAATCACCATATTTGGAGCTTACAACGCCTAGTTTTACTATGCATAACCTCATCTGCATATCATTTCCATGCATATTCCCATCCACATGACATCATGTTTAACACCGTCAAAGGTACAAGATATTAAGGAAATGCGAGATCCGGACTATAGCTAAATGCCATTTGTGCCATACATTAATTTTTACTGCTAAAAATCATCAAATATCATTGTTATGTTTTATAATAAATATATCAAAATATTTATAAAAACAAAACTGTTTAAACTAGTTATCAGATAAATATTTTAGAATAGAGTTGATCTCATTCTTTTACACTGGCCAAATAGTATTTCAATTGTTTTAAACAATTCACATTAAATTATGCCGTTTTGCTGATAAGGTTAACATCTTTTAGCTATTTTTAGTGGAAACAGATAGGCCTATATTTATTGCAGTGTAGCCTAAATACAATTGTCTGACTCAGTCACTGACTTCTTAATCTAAATCTTATCATTCTCTTCAAGTTGTATCCTTCAAATACAGTGGTATTTTTCATAATTTTATGGAGATGCCTTCACATGACATTAATACCTCCGTGCAGCTGCGGTTGTACAGTAAGCTGTTATCATTGATCCTATTCAAACCGAACAATGGACCATTCAACCACCAAATCCAGCAGTGTCTGCGATAATATCGAAGTGTGCGTCATTGACCATTGTTCTCACTAAAAAAAATATTTTTTCATAACGAGATCTGCAGTTTAGTGTAAAGATGAATTATTGTGCACCTGTAGCACTCCTTGCTGTCATTAAAAGAGGAAAAGTGATCAAGCGCATCAATTACAAATATGTCTAAATTCATGATTTTGGTTTAACTTTTGTGTAATGAATTTATGTAATTTCAGTGCTTATCTCCATTAGTGAGAGTGGAATATTTCATGCAAATGTGTATATCGACATGAAAACAGAGCTTAAAATCGTTGTTTTTACTTCATTAATTTTCTCACTCCAGGAAAAATAGTTCGTACGCATGGGTCAGAGTTTGCGTGCATTTGCGCAAATTTTCCCGTCAGGTTTGTTTTTATAAATCCCAACTTTAGCATAGAAAGTGGCATACGCCTCTTTCAGGGCTGGTTTTGTGCGTTTTCCAGCTGACTATAGTAATTTCAAGATAAGGGTGCATTCTTCTTACAATGTAGCAAGTGCATTGGTGTTGTGGAGCTGTTCCTGGATCCGGTTGCCCTGGGAAGACTGTTCCAAAGTTTGGGTGCTAAATAGAAAAAGCATGTACCACCCTTCATTGATTTTGATATTCTAGGTATTTTCAACTGGCCAGAATTTTGTGAATGCAATGGATGTTTTTTATAATCATCCATTTTTATGAGTAATCAGCAGGATTTTAAAATTTATATGGTGTTTAATAGAGAGTCAATGCAGTGGTGACAGAACTAGACTAATGTGGTCATACTTCTTGGTTCTAGTGGTTCTAGTTCTAGAGTAAACTTTTCTGCATTACACATTGAGAGCATATGTGGTAATTTCAAGATTTTAAGATGGAAAAATTCAGATTTACAAATGCTAGAAATGTGGCCTTCAAATCATGTTGTCTATCATATTAAACTGCATGTTAAGTACGTGATTAACTGTGTTACTCAATATTACATTTAAAGTTTTTATTTTTAAATGTACTAAATTGTTTCATTACAAATGTGTAAATGACAGTAATAGAAATTGCATTACAATTATAGTTCAGTTTACCATAAAGATTCAACAGAAGACAACAGAAGTAATACTGAAATTACATATAAACATGTACTTAAGTGGAAATTAATTTACTCTTTCCAACCCTGGATGACATTATTTCTTCTGCAGACAACAAAAGAAGATAGTTTAAGAATGCTGGTAACCTAATGGTCAGCCTTTAGGTTACCAGCATTCTCAGTGAACATCAGTATAACATCAGATTGATGTTGGACAGACATTGCACTTTGGTTGAAAATTAATATCAGGTTGACATCAGAACCCAACGTCAGACTGACGTCAGCGTCCTACGTCGGACAGACGTTGCATTTTGGTTGAAAATGAAAATCGGGTTGACATCAGAACTCAATGTATGTCAACATCCAGAGGTTAAGGATTATTACTGACACATTCAATAAAGTGACATCACTAAACTTGGAATGTATGGAAAAACGCTGTTATTTTACAGATTTTTCCTAAATTATGATCAAACACCTTTAATAAAGTGATGGTACTAAAAGTTCTGCTCAGAAATAGGTTATTACAACAACAACAACAACAACAACAAAAAACTTCAAGAAAGCATTAAAGCATGCTCAAGATTGTAAATTAAAAGATTTATTTTGAAAGACAAAATATAAAGTGAAAAACTGAAAATTTATAATTTAGTTTTTGAATAAAAACAGTTCAAATTTAAAATGAAATACATTTAACATTTAAAATACTGTACCAATTAACAGTAGAACAGTTTAATCAAAATTTAATAAAAGTCAACTCAAGTCACCTTTATTTATATAGCGCTTTAAACAATACAGATTGTGTCAAAGCACTTAACAGTATCAAATTGGAGGATAGAGTGTCAGTAATGTATAATAATAAGATTAAACACTCAATTTTCACTTAAAGGCATTTCATTATTGAATTCAGAGTCATTGTCTAGCTCAGTTTAGTTTAAATAGTTTATATGAAATCAAATTGATGATAATCATTAGAAATTAAGTGTCCCCAACTGAGCAAGCCAGAGGCGACAGCGACAAGGAACCAAAACTCCCTCTGTGACAGAATGGAGAAAAAAAAAAAACCTTGGGAGAAACCAAGCTCAGTCGGGGGGCCAGTTCTCCTCTGCCCAGGATATTATTGTTTATTTATTTTGTTTTTTACTTATTGTTTTAATTAAATTTTAAATGTATAAATGTATTATATTTCTATTTTTATATTGTTGCAATTTCTAACAATAATAGTATTATGTAGTTAGGTATTTTATTACATCTTTAGTTATTTTGTTTTATTTTTAGTTTTATTGTATTTAAGTCGAGGTCCCCGGGGCTAATCCAGGTGTCCTGGCCTCCGCCGACGATCAGGGTTGCAGACATCATCTCCCGGCGCCGATCCACCATCTGATCCGGACACGGACTGAGAAACAGAATAAGAAAGAAACAGACAAATATTAGCATAGATGTCATTCTTCTTATGATGTAATGAGTAAATCGTGTGTTATGAGGAGTGTTCCCGGATCTGGTTGATCTAATTAATGCAGCCTAACAATCCTTTAACAGATTTGAATAATAGAAGTGTATTAGTGTGTGTAAGCCAGGTTAAAGAAATGTGTCTTTAATCTAGATTTAAACTGACAGTGTGTCTGCCTCCCGAACAGTGTTAGGTAGATTGTTCCAGAGTTTGGGTGCTAAATAGGAAAAGGATTTGCCGCCCGCAGTTGATTTTGATATTCTAGGTATTATCAAATGGCCAGAGTTTTGAGAACGCAGCGGACGTGGAGGACTATAATGGGATAACAGCTCGCTCAAGTATTGAGGCGCTAAGCCATTCAGGGCATTATAAGTAATTAACCAGATTTTAAAATCTGTCCGATATTTGATAGGGAGCCAGTGCAATGTTGACAGAACCGGGCTAATATGGTCATACTTCCTGGTTCTAGTAAGGACTCTAGCTGCTGCATTTTGGACCAACTGTAGTTTATTGATCAAGCGTGCAGAACAACCACCCAGTAAAGCATTACAATAGTCTAACCTTAAGGTCAGAAACGCATGAATTAGCATTTCTGCATTTGACGTTGAGAGCATAGGTCGCAATTTAGATATGTTTTTGAGATGGAAAAACACAGTTTTACAGATACTAGAGACATGGCTTTCAAATGAAAGATTGCTATCAAACAGCACACCTAGGTTCCTAACTGATGAAGAAGAATTGACAGACCAGCCGTTAAGTGTTAGATAGTGTTCTAGGTTATTACATGTGGGGTTTTTAGGTCCTATAATTAACACCTCTGTTTTTTTTTCAGAATTTAGCAGTAAGAAATTACTCGTCATCCAGTTTTTTATATCGACTATGCATTCCGTTAGTTTCTCAGTTTGGTGTGTTTCACCGGGCCGTGAAGTAATATAGAGCTGAATTAAATAAAAGTTGAATTAAAGTTGAATTAAATAAAAGTTTAATTAAATATTCTCAACTTCAAACTGAAGAAATTATTGATTCTAAAACTGTTTAATTATTCAGATGTAAATCTATGTAAACACATTTTTCACAAACAGTTCTTGAGAGCCCCCAGGAGGAACTGAATAACTAAAAACTGCATTCTATGAGTTAGGGTTACTATCATGATGAGGTCATGATTTTACCTTCAAAACAGATTTTTGTATTTTCCAAATCAGCTTTATAGTGTTTTCCTCAATATTCGACTGACCCTTGTGCAAGGTGACCAGACGTGCCATTTCCCGGGGACATGTTCTGCACAGGATTTCTAAATTGCCTAAAATATCCAGGTGTTGGTTGTTTGCGCTGAGCCGACTGATCGTTGTATGACATCAAAGTACCGCGAGAGCTAGAGAGCAGAGCAGATGGCTCCATGCTTTTGAATCGCTCTCGTGGTACTTTGATTTCATACAACGATCAATCGGCTCAGCGCAAACAACCAACACCTGGATATTTTAGGCAAATTAGAAATCCTTTGCAGAACGTGCCCGTGGGAAGTGGCACTTCTGGTCACCTTACCCTTTGTCCTTTAATTCAGAATCCCATGTGTAATAATAAATAAAATCAGAACATACAAATAAAGGTCCATGATTCTGCACCAGAAGTGACAGACACAGCAGATAAAGAGCAATCTACAAATCTGAAGTGAACAGCTAGGTCCTTGGTGCATCTGGGGGTTAAAAAAAGAAAGAAAGAACGAAAGAAAGACAGATTCACTGAAAGTCCTTAAAGGGATAGTTCACCCAAAAATAAAAATATGATTAATTACTCACCCTTATGTCGTTCCAAACCCATAAGACCGTGTCACCCTAGGGCGCCATTTTGGAGAGTACCATGGCGTGCGCTCTCCTCTAAATGTAAACAAGGCACATCGCATGTGTGTTCCGCGTCAGCAGCATCACATGCATGTGGTGTTTACGTGCAGGAAAAGGATGCGCATGCATCGTGATACTCTCCAAAATGGCGACCTAGGGTGATGCGGAGGAGAGGAATTGTTTAATAAAGTTGTTATTTTAGTTTTCTTTGTGAACAAAAAGTATTCTCGTAGCTTTATAAAATTACAGTTGAACCACTGATGTCACATGGACCATTTTAACAATGTTTGGAACAACATTAGGGTGAGTAATTAATGACAGAATTTTTCATTTTTTCATCCCTTTAAAAAGTTTTGTTAAAAGCTTGTTTTGTTTACTGTGTTGAGACATGCTGAAGTCGCGTTTGGTCTCGTACTGTATCCCGTATCTTGTCAGTGTCGTGAGCTTGATTGGCCCTTTGTTGTTATAAACAGTAAAGTGTGTTCAAGTGCCAGCAAAAGACAGTGTAAAGAAATGCTCTTTCAGAGAAGCAGTCAGTCAGCGGAAGCTAAAAGCAATTTGTAAATGTATTTATTTCTTGTCTCATTAGTATTGTAAGGAAATTAGTTCAAGTTCAAAGGGAATCGAATGATAAACGAATCCAAAGATTCGGAGTCAACTTGATCAAATGATTCAGAATTAATACTTTACACTTGATCAACTATTCATCCAACGTATAGTAGAATTTAGTGTATCTTACCAATTCTGTTTGTATTATCCCGTGGCCAACGATAACAATACAAAACTAATATTTGGTTAACTATTAGCAAGGTAACAAAAGATCGACAGCTCAAGACAGTAACTTATTAAGCACATAAACACAAAACACTGCTCTTTAAAATGAAACAAGAAGTTTATTTGCTACTCTAAGATACATGAAACTACTACTAAAAGCACACATGAACATATACACGCGTGCGCGCACACACACACACACACACAGTTGAGAGGATGAGAGTTACAGAGTTTGAATGAAGTCCGAAAAATCTAGTAGTTGCTACTAGTTCTTAAATCGCAACCCAAGAAAATCACAAAAGCAGAGATCTGGCTTGTCTTTACTGCCTAACAGGATTTCGCACCAGTTTTCCAGCTAGAAAGGAGATTTTGTCTGTTACTTGCATTTTGATTGAAAAGGGGTTTTCCTCGTTGCCTAATCTCAGCAGAGGGGAAGTTCTTCTGAGAGAGTCTGAGTTCGCAAGACTTTGGAGATCTCTGCAGTGTCACGAAGCTTCAACGGAGTGTTTGAGAGTTCTGGATGACCCAATCGCATGATGGTTCTGTGAGTGAGCGCAAGTGGGAGCATGATCAAACGAAGGCAAAAGAGTGCTGAATCTGTTCGGACATTAGGTTTTTGATCAAGCCGCATAAGTTCGTCCCATGTCATGGTGTTCCAATCAGCTTGTTGCAAGGCTTGGCCATGCCCCATACTGTTCCTCTTTGGGCATAAATTAACATAATGCTCAATCTATCACGTGGGGGAATATCTTTTGCAGGTTTTGTTAATAACTTCTATAAAGTGTCATACAACGAACATTGTTTATAACAACTTTTCATTCACACCAAGGTTCTGCAAATAAAACAAGCTTTCATTCAACATCAAATGTCAGGTATATTGCATACACATTAATAACTTTATCTACTAAAAGGGGTTATAATGCATAGCTTAAAACTCCACCGATTGCATAAAACACATCATGCATATAAAAAGCATATAACACATTATTTGTGAGTATATTTGCTCTAATAGCAATGGTAATAGATGATTGTCTTTTAAAAATCCTCTATGCAAGTTTCTGTGTCCTTTTCTTCGAAATAAAGAGGGTGAGTTGGAATGTATAGAGGAGGGGGAGCATGTATTCCCGAGGTCAAGGAAGTGTCACGCGGTGTGGATGTGTGAGCCTCCCGGCTCAGATGTGTCAGATGTAAATCTGTCCTGTTCTTGTTTATTCGATTATCAATTTATGCGTGAATTGTCACAAGTTACACTGAACATCTCTTCCTTGAATGGTCTCAGACAGAGGGAGTTTCTCCTCTTTGGTTGATTGAGTCACGTTATAACTGTTTTAGTGTTTGTAGGCCTGGAGATTGTCCTTTAAATCACCCTTTTCCTGTGCCTTTACATGGATTTATGCAAAGCGATCATGGGTGACAATCACCCCTTTTGTGGTTTAAGTCATTACAGATGGGGGAAAGTTCTCTCTCCTCCTGATTGGATTAAGTCTATCACTGCTTTATGTATCTCTTGAGAAGATAACGCAGAGCGGGACAGGAACTGGTCGAGACAAGCTGGCGTCATGTGGGTTGTTAATTAACTTTACGTCACCTTGATGGTTAAGAGGGGGAATCTTTAGATTCTTCTGGAATGTGGTGATTCTGCAGGATATTGGGACTCAAAGAGCAAAGTCCCTACAGTGTTTAGTGCAGTTGTCATTGCTAGGAAACTCTTGTTTTGTTTACTGTGTTGATTTGTGCTGAAGTCATGTTTGGTCTCGTACAGTATTGCGTACCTTGTCAGTGTCGTGCGCTTGCTTGGCCCTTTGTTGTGATAAACAGTAAAGCGTGTTCAGCTGAATTCAATTACAGTTTTGTCAGACGGGTATAAAAAAGGTTAGTAAACCGTGGCAGCTCTCGTGTGAAGACAGAAGAGTGTAAAGACCATCGGCAGGGACACTGTATCACTTTTTATTGTTATGGCGGTAGCCATCCTGAGTGTGTGGGCTGCACACTGCACACCTGAGGCCTATCCTGTCCATGAGTCTGTCCCAGAGGTCTTTCCTGTCCACGAGTCTGCCCCAGAGGCCTCTCCTATCCACCAGTCTTCCCCAGAGGACTCTCTTGTTCATGAGTCCACTGCAGAAACTCCAGAGGAGGCAGCTTCTGCTGCAGAACCTCCAGAGGTGGTGGCCTCTGCTCATCTGCTCATGAATTCTCTGCCTGTCCTGTCACAGCCAAGGAGGCCGTCCATGATCTCACTGCTTGTCCTGTTATGGCAGCAGAGGCCACTGTTAACCTCTCTGTCCTTTCTGTTCCAGTCACTCCTGCTCCGCCTTGGCTTCCTGCTCTGCCTGCTCAGCCTCGGCTTCCTGATCTGCCTGCTCCGCCATGGCTTCCTTCCCTGCCGGCTCCACCATGCCTTCCTGCTCTGCTGACTCCACCCTGCCTTCCTGCTCTGTCAGCTCTGCCATGGCTCCATGCTCCTCTGGATCTGACCTGGTGGTCTCCTGCTCCACTGTTCCACAGTCTGCCTCTGATCCATGGCCCAGGTCCTCCAGTGCTTCACTATCTGCCACTGCTCCACAGCCCAGGTCCTCCAGTGTTTCGCTGTCTGCCACTGCTCCACGGCCCAGATCCTCCAGAGTTTCATGGTCCAGGTCCACCTCTGCTCCATAGTTTAGACCTGCCCTTGCTCCAGGGTCCAGGTCCATCATTGCTCTAAGACCCCCATGGTCTTGCTCATTGCTCCATGGTCCATGTCATGATCCAGGTCCTGTTCCCCTTCACGGGCCTGGTCCTCCATCCCTCCCCCGGTTCCGCCTCTGCTCTCCTACCCTCCTGGACTTGTTGGGGTTTGGGTTTGGGGCATCTGGATCCACCCTTAGAGGGGGGATATGTAACGTGGGGTTTGGGTTTTTGTTTCCTGTTCATTGTTTTCATGTCTTTTATTTTGATATTTTGCCTTGTCATGGTTCCTGTCTAGTCATGTGATTCCCTTGCCCTCATGTGATCCTGCCATGTGGTCCTTTGTTCAATGTGTCAAGTTCTGATTGGTTGTTCTAGTCATGTGTCTTGTTCCTCATTGGTTGGTTTGTGTCATGTGAACCTTATTGTTTGCTATAAGTAGCCCTCATGTTGCTACTAGGCTTGTTTGAGATGTGCCTCGCCACGCCTCGCCTGAAACGTAGGCGAGAGTAGGCGGCTGCAGTGAGAGGAGGAGTGAAATAAACGCAGTCAAGATGGACAGTTCTGCCCTCTCGAAGTGTAACAAGTGGAGCAGATACCTACGAGATCAAAGGCAGATATTGAGTTATTCTCACTCATCTGCTGTGCTGCTGATGAACATGATATAATTTCAGTTCTGTTGCTTTCATATGAAAATAAATATGATGAACAAGACACTTAGAGAAGCTATTTAATTCCATATGAAAGGTGTATTTATCATCCATTTTTACTTTAATGCAAACATGTATTTTAGATTTTTATAGAAATATGACAACAATCACATATCTCACACAAAGATCGCACTGTTATAGTGTTCGGAAGTATTCATGCACAATTTAAATAACTAAGCGCATGAAATCAGATAAATAAAATAAAACATTTTAGAAGAGAACACAGCATCATGGTTGTCTGAGCTAATGAGCATTAAGCTGTGTCGTCAGTCAGTCATTTCCCATCATGCTTTTGATCAGCGCAGTCGGTGGAGAGCAACTGCGCTCGACTGCACAATCTGACACAGCCGCCTTGCCGTCGCGAGAGTTTTTTGGCACACGTCAGCATGACATCAGAGCAAGGCGGACGTAACTTGGGCACTTTTCTAACCGGCATGCATCTCGAGGTGATCACCGGTGATCGGATCTGCACAGATTTTGCTCATCTCAAACAAGCCTATTGTCTCTTGTTGTGTACTGAATGTTTTTAACCCTGCTGTTAGTGATTGTCCAAGTCAAGTCAAGCCTTTGTATATTGTTTGATCACTTTTGAACTTTAATAAACTGCACTTGGGTTCTTCAACTTGCCATTCAGTGGACCGTTCATTACACTTTACCATCTCTGGGTATCAGCTCCTTTGAATCACATTCAGTTACTATTACCCACCCTCTTAAAATCCATTTTGTCAAGTCAAGTCAAGTCACCTTTATTTATATAGCGCTTTTAACAATACAGATTGTGTCAAAGCACTTCACAGTATCAAATTGGAGGATAGAGTGTCAGTAATGTATAATGATAAGATTAAACACTCAATTTTCAGTTAATGACATTTCATTATTGAATTCAGAGATGTTATTGTTTAGCTCAGTTTAGTTTAAATAGTATCTGTGAAATCAAATTGACGATAATCGCAAGCAATGAATTGTCCCCAACTGATCAAGCCAGAGGCGACAGCGGCAAGGAACCAAAACTCCTTCTGTGACAGAATGGAGAAAAAAAAAAAAAAAAAAAAACCTTGGGAGAAACCAGGCTGAGTTGGGGGGCCATTTCTCCTCTGGCCAGACGAACCCGCAGTTCAATTCCAACCCCAGCCATGTCAGATTGTGCAAACGGCTTATCTGATTCCCATGGTCTTGCCCCGATGGGGCATTTTGTAGTTGGTTCCCTGCAAGTCTTCGATCTTCTCTTACTCTAGCTGATAGTGAAATTTTAATTCATGCTTTAATAACATCACGTCTGGATTACTGCAGTTCTTTATTTGCAGGCCTACCAAATAAATGCATTGCAAGATTACAGTATGTTCAAAATTCTGCAGCAAGAGTCCTCACCTCCACCAGACGTTCTGCTCACATTACTCCTTTACTGCATAATCTTCACTGGTTACCCGTGGCATCACATATTCACTTTAAGTTACTGCTTCCTTTAAAGCACTAAATGGTCTTTCACCACCATATCTGGCTGATCTACTCCACCCATACTGCCTTGCCCTGGTCTCTCAGATCTTCTGAACTTGGCCATTTGTCCATCCCTCGCTTTCGGTTGTCTACTGTAGGTGGAAGGTCATTTAGTGTTAATGCTCCTAAATTATGGAACTCATTACCCCTTACTCTCCGTACCATCCCATCTATGGCTGTTTAATATGTACTCTGGATAATGGCTATATGTTGTATATGTGTTTATATTGTATTTGTGTCCATATTGCTTGTGTGGATGTACAAAACTACTTGTTAAGCGACCTTGAGCTACGGAAAGGCACTATATAAATAAAACTACTTCTTCTTCTTCTTCTTCTTCTTCCTCTTCTTCTTCTTCCAATCATCCTACTACTTGTCCACTTATCCTATTCCAAGGCTCGTATAACCCCACTACTTAAGAAATCCACTCCTAACCCAATTATTTTAGAGAATTACAGACCAGTTTCACTTCTTCCTTTCAGTGCAAAAACACTTGTGTCTCTGCCTTTCTCACACAGAAAAACCTCCTGGAGAGCAGCCAGTCTGGCTTCAGAAGTGGACATTCAAACGAGACTGCCTTGCTCTCAGTTGTTGAAACTCTAAGACTGGCAAGAGCAGCTTCCAAATCTTCATTACTTATTTTGCTAGATCTGTCTGCTGCTTTTGATACGGTTAACCACCAGATCCTCCTGTCAACCCTACTTGCAAAGGGCATCTCAGGAACCGCACTCCAGTGGTTTGAGTCTTACCTCTCAGATAGGTCCTTCAAGGTATCCGAGGTGTCTGGTCGCAACATCTAGCTACTGGGGTGGCTCAGGGGTCAGTTCTTGAGCCACTTCTCCTCTCTGTCTACATGGCATCACTAGGTTCTGTCATTCAGAAACATGGATTTCATATCACTGCTATGATGATGACATTCAACTCTACCTCTCATTCCATCCTGATGATCCAACGATAGCTGCTCGCATCTCAGCATGTCTAACAGACATTTCTTGCTGGATGAAAGACCATCACATTCAGCTCAATCTTTCCAAGACAGAACTGCTTGTGGTTTCAACAAACCCATCTCTTCATCACAATTTCACCATCCAGTTAGGCTCATCAACCATAACTCCTTCAAAAACAGCCAGAAACCTTGGTGTTGTGATTGATGGTCCAGACTGGACTATTGCAATGCTCTCTTGGCAGGTCTTCCAGCCAGTACTATCAAACCTCTACAATTAATACAGAATGCTGCTTCAAGATATTTTTTTAACAAGCCAAAAATATTGCACATCACACCTCTGTTCATGAATTTGCACTGGCTACCAACAGCTGCTCGCACAAAATTCAAGGCATTGATGTTTGCCTAAAAGACCACCACTGGCTCTGCACCCCTTTATCTAAATTCACTAATTTAGACTTATGTGCCCTCTAGAAGCTTGCGTTCTGCAAGTGAACAATGCATTATTGTGCCATCCCAAAGAGGTACAAAATCACTTTCATGGACTTTTACGTTAACTGTTCCCTCCTGGTGGAATGACCTGGCCAACTCAATTCGTCCAGCTAAGTCCTTAGCAATCTTCAAGAAAAGGCTAAAACACATCTCTTCCATCTTTATTTGACCCTCTAACTCTAGTACTCTCTATTCTAATTCTATTTGATCTATCTGTTGATTTGATCCTCTAACACTTGCTCTCTCTATTCGTTTTCTAACTGCTTGTATTCTTAAAAAAGGCCTCTAACTCTAGTGTTCTCTATTATTTTACTATTCTGTCTTCCTATCTACTTGTTTTCATTCTATATATAAACATAGCACCTAATGACTCTGAGGTGGTCAGGTGGTACAAGTTGTAGCTCTCCGAAAATTCCCAGTTCACAAGTTGTAATTATGAGTTTTAAGAGGATGTGAATGTTTTTTACAAGTTGGTATCTCATTATCATGGTAATTACGATATGGCGTGACCGCACCTTAAGCCTAAGCAGCATATCGTGGAACCATTGCTACCTACAATTAGGAAGACATCAAAAATGTGCAATGTTGGGGGTTCTTCAGGACCAGGAATAAAAGCCAGTGAACTTAGCTCATAGTGCTTTTGAGCACTGGTTCCCAATCCTGGTCCTGAAAAAGAAAAAAAAAACATTGCACATTTTATATGTCTCCCTAATCAAACACACCTGAATCAACTCATCAGCTCATCAGTAAAGATTTCAAGACCTCAAATGTTTGTGTCATATAAGAGAGACATAAAAAATGTGCTGTGTTGGGGTTAAGGAACAGGACTGGGAAACACTGCTTTTGAGAAACGCAACCCTGAAGCATAGCCAGATGGGACAGCAACAAAGGCCCTGTCCCAAATGCACACTTCATGTGCACTTGCGGTCCTGTGGATTTACAATGGATTTAATGGCCTCAATTTACAATCACTCTATGAGACCGTAGGGAGTCCCATTTTTCATTTTAGCTTTCAGAAGGGTGTTTGTGCCCCCATTGCAGCTAACTATATGCTCTTGATGCATACTTCTGCCGAGCCTGCACTGAGGCGAGCGCTGCGACAGACTTCTACCCCACAGTCAAAGTGGCATTACGTCATGAAAGTGTTGACTCAGACGAAGACAACAAGGGTTTTGTGTGTGATTTGGGACAGGTTCTAATTTAGGGTGACCATACGTGCCATTTTTCCCAGACACATCCTGGCTTGGATTTCTATATTGCCTAAAATATCTAGGATTTGGCTTTGTTTGCGTGTGCAGACCGATCGGTGTATGACATCGGTTCCTTATGTTTTCGAAACGCTCTTGAGGTACTTTGAATCAAAGCAATATAGAAATCCTGGCCAGGACGCGTCCGGGAAAAATGGCACATATGGTCACCCTATTCTGTTTATGTTCTGTTTAGGTATGTTTCTATGCTCAGCTTGAGCTAATTCAATAAATGGTGACTCTAATGGTTTATATTTGTTTCTTTGCAGCTCCAAGTGTATCACCAAGTCCTCATGCCACTACTGCTTTATCATCCAAAGGTAAGTTTGTGTTTGATCAATGATAAATGAATAAAACGATTTCCTTCCAAAGATTCTTTATTTTATTGTTTTTTATTTTTTATTTTTGGCTGTTTGCTGATTAGATTCACAATATGGAATTTTCAATATGTTCAATAAGGGCTACCACTGACTGTGAGCTTTTTTCAGATACAGATTTAAAAAGTAGTACTAATCCAAACCAGTAGTACTGAAAGGCTGGGCAATATGGCAAATATATTGATTTTTCTCAGAATGTCTGACTGACTCAAGATTTCAGTTCAACTAAAACATGATTCAAGTAACATTCTCTTTAATCATCTGGTTAAAGAAAGTCCAAGTGCATTACACATGAAGTGGTCAACATGGTGTAAACGTTAAACAAATTACTAGTTAAATATATTTGCAGAAAAGATGCATGAAGGCAAATAATGTACCTTTTTAAACACATCCTGTATGATCAGAACTAATATTGAAAAAAAAAATAATAATAATAAAAAAAAAAAAAAAAAAATATATATATATATATATATATATATATATATATATATATATATATATATATATTTCTTAGCCAAAATGTAAACATTCAGTTTTACAGGTCAATTTAGAAAAGTCAAGACAATTCAAATGCAAAGTGAATACAAAGGTATAATAATGAAATGACAGCACCTTTCATCCTGTCACCGTCATATGAAATATCAAACATACGATAGTAGTTTTTTTACAGGTTTTGGCATTCCACTGTGCTGCTCTTCCACTGTTTTTCTATGTATGTAAACTTTAAATTTTATATCTGTTGCTTTGCAGCTCCAAGTGTAGCATCAAGTCCTCATAACACTACTGCTTTACTATCCAACAGTAAGTTAGTGTTTGATATTTCACAAATGAATAAAACCATTTTCCTTCCACTGATTGATTTTGATTTTCAAAATGTAGGCTGATCCACACTGGTTCTTTTACACAGAACTAATTTAAGATGAACATTGGCTGATTAGATTCACAATCTGGAATTTTGAAAATGTTCAAAGTGCAACCATGGACTGTGAGACTTTGCTTTTTTTTTTTTCTTTTTTTTTTATGCTGTTTCAGATTACTAATTGTACTCTTTCATCTAGGGCTGGGTGATATGGCCAAAAATATAATCTTAATTTTTTTTAATTTATTTATTTTTAAAGTTTGACCAATTCAAGATTGAGTTCGTATTATTATTATTATTATTATTATTATTATTATTATTATTTATTTATTTATTTATTTATTTATTTTTACATCTAACTAGTCGACTTAAAAAAAAAAAAAAAAATGTAACTACAGTTCAAGTAACTTCTTCTTTATTTACCGGTTAATTATTAACTGGCTAAAGTTAAAAGTGGTCAACATGGTGTAAACATATGACTGGTTAATTTGTTTTTTTTTTTTGTTTTTTTTTTGTTTTTTTGCAGAAAAGATGCATGAAATATGAAAGCAAATATTGTACAAACTTCTCTTAAACATATCCTATATGATCAGAGATAATATAAAATAAGAAAAATGCTAAATTATTTCTTGGCCAAAAAGTAGACATTCAGTTTTAGAGGTCAACTCAAAAAATGAACATTCAAATTAAGAATGAATAAAGTATAACACCAACAGAAGGCTAATAATATCAGTAAATGTTTTGTAAAAACAAAGAAAATAATATATGAGGAAGATGTTTCAGGCTTTGCTTAAGTGTGGCAAGGTGACACAGCATCTCGCTCCCTCTCAGGGAGTTTTAACGTAACTTCAGACATTTTCCTTTTGGAGTGGAACTCCACTATGGAAGGGACAATTTTCAAAAGGAATTGTAAGTTGTATTTTCAATTGCGTTTTCCATATGTGGATGCATAAATTTTGAAATAATCCAAACGCAATTGCAAATCTTCCATTAATGTTTGCGTTTTTGCTTTCACAAATGTACAGTGACTGCCAAATTTAAAATTGAAAAGCAAAGTCCATTTACAACTGTATTTATCATGTAAAACAATCCCAGGGGTGAGACTATACTATGGGGCGTGTCTGTATTGTGAGGTGACATCACTCACAGAGGATTCTGCTGAATGCTTTGAACAATGGAGATAATCCGTAAAGGTACTGCTAAAGGCAGCTGCAAATCTGATAGATGTGTGTGACAGACAGTGCAACCCGGGTCTCCTTATATTCTTAGCACCTTGCACAATAAATTGTTCTGTTGTTTTTACCCCAAATGCAGTGGCTATCCCCTGCTACGTCACTTCCCAATACAAACACTCCCCATAGTATAGTCCCACCCCGACGCTGATTGACTGGTTTCTGTGTAAGTCATTGGAAATTCAAATGCTATAGGAATTGCTATTCCATTTAAGGTTTGTCAGCTTATATGTGCAATATAGAGAAAGTGAAAAAGCAGATATGGTAATTAATATTACTATTTAAATATGACAGGCTCATGACTTGTAAGACATGGGAAATACAGTTGCAATTGGACTTTGCTTTTCCATTTGAAATTTGGCAGTCACTGTGCATTTGCAAAAATGCAAATAGTAATGCAAGAATTGCAATTGCATTTGGATTGTAACAGTGTATGCATCCACATATGGAAAATGCAAATGAAAATACAATTTGCAATTCCTTTTCAAAATTGTCTGAATTATCCTTCCATACTCCACGCTGCATCCTCATTAAGATGGGACAATAATACCTACATCTCTGTAATGAGGGAATGACCCAAAGGTTGTGAAGTATGCACAAGCACAAACCCTTGGCCTAAGGAACGGCTTAACCCAAAGGTCAAGTTTGGCGTAAATCCATAACATCAATGAGTGTGTGGAAAGGAATAAGTGTGTGGAAAGGAATAGCCTGCCAAAGTGTGTGGAAAGGAATAGCCTGCCAAAACACAAACATACAAAGGGTGCAATTTGATTAGCGCCTAATAATTTCACACTCCTAGTTAGTGCTCTGGGTTTTTTAGACCTTACAGCTTCTAAGGAGGAACTAACCCAAAAGGACCCTGAGGTTAAATCCACATCCAAACTATAAAACCTTATGAATGTGTGCGGAGAAAATCAGCCCTTGCAATGGCCCACCCTTGGCTAAAGCTTTCGAGGAAGCCACACTCAGAGTGGAGTGAGGGATCTGACACTAAAGGCAAAACATACTACTTTTACCTCATGGGCAAAAGTAATAACATCCACAATCTAGTGGAATAGTCAATAGACAGGGGAACCTCTGTCCCAACCTCAAAAACAGACCAAGAGCTGGTCAGATTTGTGCCATGCTTCTGTGTGATCAATGTAAATCCTAAGGGCCCTGACTGGACATAATAGATTAAGTCTTTCTCACTCCAGGGAGTCAAATGGCAAGAAAAGGGAGAAAAGTCTTGAAGGACGATCGGATAGATGACCAAAGATGGAACCATTGGAATGTAACCTGGCCTCAGGTGCAGAATCACTTTAACCAGTCCAGGGGCAAAATCTAGACAGGAGGGGCAGCTGATAAGGCCTGCAAATCTCCTGCTCTCTTAAGTGAAGTTAAAGCCAGTAACAGAGCCATCTTAAGAGTCAGAAATTTCTCTGAGGCTGACTCCAATGACTCATAGGCAGGCTCTGATAGCCCTTCCAGAACTATAGAAAGATTCCAGGAAGAAACCCTGGCCTGCAGATAGGCCTCAGCCTTCTGGTACTGTGGATGAAATGTGATACAAGGGGATTCCATTCTGCCGAGACTCCATTAATGTATCCTCTGCCTCATCTGTACCACAGCGTCCAACCCCATTTAGGACTGAGGTATGAGGGTGAACCAAAGCAGACAGTGGGCCGACGACTCCGAGGTAGGGATGCCCCGAGACTATCTGAGACGTTGTTATAACATGCTGCTATGGGTTGCGCCTTGCTCCGGATTTGACTGACAGACATACTGGCGTTCTGACACTGCAAGCTTCATGCCCTCTGACCATGTTGCAATTATTCTGCTTATTGTACATATAAAATACAAGACGTTTGCTGTATATCAGCAGTCCCATATTCATAATTATGATCACACACACAGTCTGATAACAATGTCTATCATTGTGACATGTTTACATCTATGAAAGTCTTTATATAATGTGTGCATAGAGAGAGAGTTTATCTTATAATTATATATTATATTATACAACCCGAATTCCGGAAATGTTGGGATGTTTTTTAAATTTGAATAAAATGAAAACTAAAAGACTTTCAAATCACATGAGCCAATATTTTATTCACAATAGAACATAGAGAACATAAATGTTTAAAAGGAGAAATTTTACATTTTATCCACTAAATGAGCTCATTTCAAATTTGATGCCTGTTACAGGTCTCAAAAAAGTTGGCACGGGGGCAACAAAGGGCTGAAAAAGCAAGAAATTTTGAAAAGATTCAGCTGGGAGAACATCTAGCAACTAATTTAGTTAATTGACATCAGGTCATCTCAGAAGGAAAGACGGGCAGAGGCTCTCCAATATGTGAAAGAGTGCATAAAAAAGATTGTGGAATACTTTAAAAACAATGTTGCTCAACATCAAATTGCAAGGGCTTTGCAAATCTCATCATCTACAGTGCATAACATCATCAAAAGTTTCAGAGAAACTGGAGAAATCTTTGTGCGTAAGGGACAAGGCCAAAAACCTTTGTTGGATGCCCGTGGTCAAACACAATCTGCCGTGCCATCTGCAGATGCCAACTAAAGCACTATCATGCAAAAAGGAAACCATCTGTGAACATGGTCCAGAAGCGCCATCGTTTCCTGTCGGCCAAGGCTCATTTAAAATGGACTGTTTCAAAGTGGAAAAGTGTTCTATGGTCAGACGAGTCCAAATTTGACATTCTTGTTGGAAATCATGGACGCCATGTCCTCTGGGCTAAAGAGGAGGGAGGCCTTCCAGCGTGTCATCAGCGTTCAGTTCAAAAGCCAGCATCTCTGATGGTATGTGGGTGCATACGGTATGCGCAGCTTGCATGTTTTGGAAGGCACTATGAATGCTGAAAGGTGTATATAAAGGTTTTAGAGCAACATATGCTCCCCTCCAGATGACGTGTATTTCAGCAGGACAATGCAAAACCACATACTGCAGCTATTACAACAGCATGGCTTCGTAGTAGAAGAGTCCGGGTGCTGAATTGGCCTGCCTGCAGTCCAGATCTTTCACCTATAGAAAACATCTGGCACATCATTAAACGAAAAATATGTCAAAGACGACCACAAACTCGTCAGCATCTGGAAACCTATATCAGGTATAACAGTACCAAATTCCAACACCAAAACTCCAGAAAGTCATAACCTTGATGCCCAGACGTCTTCAAACTGTTTTTAAAAGAAGGGGAGATGCTACACCACGGTAAACATGCCCCGTCCCAACTATTTTGAGACCTGTAGCAGGTATCAAATTTGAAATGAGCTCATTTTGTGCATAAAATTGTAAAATTTCTCAGAGCTGTCAATGTTAACGCATTAACGAATGCGATTAATCTAAAATTTTTAAGGCGTTGATATTTTTTTACGCATATTAATTATTTGATAAGGTTTGACCCCAACTTCTTGCTGTCATCGCAGCACGGAAGGGTATATATCATTGTGTGATAAGGGTACAGTGAACCAGTGTTGCCAGGGTCGCAGTTTTCCGCACAATTGGGCTTTTTTGAAAATGCAGTAGCAGGAAAAATTACAGAGCTGTGGACTGCTGTTTTTTGGGCTACTTTTATAATGTACCGCGGCTGCCCAAAGTGTATATAGACAAATAAAAATTAAAATAGATCCTTTTACTAATGTGTATTATACTTGGAATGTATACCTGGCAACTTAAGGCGCAGATATACTTCAAACAAAATCGAAGAACAAACTGATATGACGTCATTTCGAACAAAAAAAAAAAGGCCGAAACGAAGTTCGTTTTTAGTTCATTTTGGCAGTTCGATACAGCTCACCAAAGCAAACTTTCTGGGGGAGTTTGTCTTGGCTCCTAAACACCTTTGAGCTACCATTGGTCCGTGGTGATTATGCAATCGGTGGGAGTGTTCTGGAACTCCATCTTTTTTGACGTGCAATTTTTTATTTTTTTTTTCCCAGTTCGTTTCCCCCAGAACAACATCTCCAAGTCACTAGCAACATAAATACACTGTGTCGAATAACTGAACTGCCACAAATATATCCGCACCTGTACGATCGCTCGCGGAGAGACTTTAAAGATTCAGAGAAAGCATTTAATTCCTAGAAAGAAATTGCAATGAAGCTTGGTGTCAATGACCCAGAGTTATGCAAAAAGCGATGTAGAAAAACATCAGATGCAAGTTTTCCAAAGCCATGAAAAGAATGAAAGGAAAGAGTAAAGATATAAGGTAGCAAGTACCAAATACATGTTTCAAATAAATGTTACACCATACTGCTGCTGCTGCTGTTCTTTCAATAAGTGAATTTAAAAGGTAAACAATAAATGAAATGCCAAAAGAACATACAATAATAAACCTTTGTTTTTATCAAATCATGACACCACATAAAATATAAAAACGTGTAATTTATCCAGTTTAATAAAACACCTACATACAGCATCATTGCATCGTTGTTGTGTTTAGGGCATATGCGTGAGCATCGCGACACGTTTACATTAATCTACACCCCGCCTGCAGCACGGGGGTGTTGGAATGTTCAAAAACAGTATACCGTCGCTCAGCCTTTTCGAACTTCTTTTTGCCCCCAAACGAAGAACGAAAATGAACTTCGTTTGATGTATATCGGGGCCTTTAAGAACGGAGAGGCGGTTGTAACATCACAAACAACGTGAGTTTCAGCCAGAGCATACATATTAAGGCTTTTACACAGCAGAAATAAACATGACAACAGCCACTATAGATTATATAAAATAATAAACACACGATTACGATAGGATATGGTTTGTATGTGATTTTCTTGAGATTTGGATATTTTCATAACAATAATGAATGTGTACATCTGAAATGCTAATTTGTACAGCGATAAAAAAGGCTATAAATAGCATGTTTTACAACAGTAAACGACCAAATTCCACGTGATCGCAAAAGGAAGTTATTACAAACACTGTGGTTTAAAGTGAGTTTTGAGTAAAAGTGTACTATTAATCTCATAAATTGTCTTATGTAGCATGATGCTAATGTTAGCTCTAATGCACCTGCAGAATAGGTCCAATTCTTCTTCGTAATGCATTTTGTCAAAATACTTCACGTAAGGTCGCAAGAAAATGTTTTGTTGTAATTATTTAGAAATACTTTTGATAATAGTTAGATAAATGTATACTAGGATTGAAGCGATGTGGCTTGGTAAACATTTTATTGCCAGTATAAAGGCTGAAAATGGCTGAATAAAAACAAAAACATAATGATAAAGAATAATAAGGATTATGTCTCATATCTCATATATTATATTATATTATATTATATTACTCTCTGCACAACTCTGTATACATTGGATTGATTTTAATAACTTTAATGTACTTTAAATGTGCGCCAGACATTAGGAATATATAAGTATTGGATCGGGACTCGGTATCGGCAGATACCCAATATTCAATGACTCAGATCGGGGGCACAAAAAAACTGATCGGAACATCCCTACTCTGAGGTGAACAAGTCCACTTTCGCCCAACTGGGCGGCATCCCCTTGTATATCATTTCCTTCATGGTTGTCTTTTCACACCAACACATGCTAACCTCTCCGGTCTAGTATAAAATACCTTAGAGCCACAAATACAGCCTTCATCTCTAGGCAATTTATGTGCCAGAGGAGATGTTAGCCTTCCCAGCCCCCCAGGGCTTGGTGACCATCCAAGATCGTTTCCCAAACCATGAGGGAGGCATCTGTGGTCACTGTCTTGTGATGACAATGTGCCGCCATTGTGGGATGCAAGGTGAGACACCAGTCTTCTCCACATAAAAAGTGAAAGAAGCCCTTTGCACATGACCATTTTCTTCTTCAGGGGGGTTGCACAATGGGTGGAACCCCCTGCTCTTGAGCCAAAACTGATACTGCCTCATGTACGAGAGCCCGAAAGTATCACATTGGTAGCTGCTGTCATGAGGATGTCCAGCAAGAAAACTTTTTATTTTACCCTGATGCCAGACAGATTGTGCCACAGATATCTCTCTGTGCCAACTAGAGCAGCAATAGAAAGGCCCATGGAAAGGGCCATCTGCTTAGTGGGATGAAGAGGGCCGAATATGGGCGGCCCCCGGACCTTGACACCTCAGTCTGGAGGTCTGGGAAGAATGGCAGATGTAGAAATCTCTCATCTAGCTTACTCTTCCTTTTCTCAGTTGGTTCATCTAGCCATTCCAAACTCCATCTGTCTACTGCACGAGTAACCACCTCTAATAGCTCTTCAAATGCTTTGGATGACTCAGCAGTGCCTCGGAACTGGAAGTGGACAATGTTCTCGTCTGGATCTGAAGAAACTGCCAGGCGTATTTTTATATCTAGTGTAAGATCTTTGGTTTCTGGCAAGGTAGCAAGAGAAAGAGCTGAGCCCATCGCAAACTCATCCGCCAGATCCATCTGTGAACCCCATGATTTAAGTCACCCAAACCATGAGGTGCAGGTGCAGTCTCCCATCCCTCAAGAAGAGAGCCAAGTGTGAGTGAAGCAACCTTAAAGCAAACATTCACAATAAGGGTAATTGCCTCCCTCGAGAGACGATCTAGCATGTTTTTTTTTTTTTTTTAACTCCTGATACACACAAAGGAGTTTCGAGACACAAGAACAAACAGCTTCCTCAAGACAAAGAAACTAGGCCAATTGACCTTGTTCAGCCAATTAGGAATTGGCATGTTTCCACAGCTGCTTCAAACACTAGCTTACATGGAAGTGTTCCCATAGTGTCAAAGTCAGAATGCAGCATCGAGTTCCACTCGAAAGTGACACACAGACAGTACACCACTTTGCAGTCATGCTGAATTGTTGCTAACACAATTTATTGTTTAAAGACATGAACATGAAAACAAGTGTTCTGTTTAAGCATGTTTCTATGCTCAGCTTGAACACATTCAATAGAAAGTGCAGAAACCATAAGACATTGTTTATATCTGTTTCTTTGCAGCTCCAAGTGTAGCACCAAGTCATCATACCCCCACTGCTTTACCATCCACCAGTAAGTTTGTGCTTGATCTGTCACAAATGAATAAAACAATTTCCTTCCAATGACTCCAACGGTGCTACAGCATCTTTGAGCTTTTCATTTTCTTTTTTATTGGCTATTTGCTGATTAGATTCACAATCTGGAATTTTGAATACCACCACTGCTGTACCATCCAACAGTAAGTTTTGGTTTAATCTATGACAGTTAAATAAAACAATTGATACTGATTTTTATAAATGTTGGCTCATCTACATTGGTTCTTTTTCTGAGAACTAATTTACAACCCAATCCCAGAAAAGCTGGGATGTTTTGTAAAGTGCAATAAAATCAAGAATCTGTGCTTTATTTTCTTTAACATTTATTTAATTAACAAAGGTACAAAGAAAAGTTTTAGCTGACAACTTAAATGCATTTTGTAAATATAAACAAATTTTGATTTTGATGGCTGCAACACACTCCAAAAAAAGTTGAGACAGAAGCAAAATAAAAATGAAAAGGTTTTAGAATATCCAAATAAAACTGTTTTAAAACAGTTCGCAGCAAGTAAGTGGATTGGTAATAGGTGAGGATATCTTGTTTGGGTATAAAAAGAGCATCTCAGTCTATGCAAGCAAAGCTTGATCATGGCTCATCACTTTGTGCCAAATTTCACAAAAGAAGTGTCAAACAAATCAAAAATCACATTTATCAATGCAAAGTCACAAAGAATTTAGGTCTTTCACCAACTACCATACATAATATTGTGCAAAGATTCAGGGAATCCAGAGAAATCTCAGTCTGTGTAGGGCAAGGCAGGAAGCCTCACCCGAAAGTGCTTGACCTTTGTTAAATATAGCCACTTGGGCTCAAGAGTACTTTGGAAAACCACTGTCACTTAAAGGTGACAAATTATGCCCCTTTTTACAATATGTAATATAATTCTCAGGGGTCCCCAGAATGTAACTGTGAGGTTTCAGCTCAAAATACCCCACAGATCATTTATTATATCATTTTGAATATGCTTATTTTGAGTGGAAGCAGAAACACTCTATATTAGAGCATGTGTCTTTAAATGCAAATGAGCTGCTGCTCACCGCCCCCTTTTCCAGAAGAGAGCTCCATCATTACACCTTGTACCTGCTGAAACATCTGTTTTGGTTCAAATTAATATGTTTATCGCGCATTTTAAACCATATTAACTTCTGATATACGGTTTTCTGAGTGCACACATCCGAAGCACACCGACAGAAATTGGTTGTCACAGCATGTGAGTACTGTTCTCATTCACAAACGTTTACGTTAAAAACACGCGTAAGTTACAAAAACAGTCGGTTATGTCTGTGAAGGTAAACAGCTGGGAAGTAAATCGCATGTTTATTTTAGATCTGTGTGGCAGCAGTAATATACAGTAAATAAATCAATAAATCCACTCCTCTGTTGTCTCCTCTGAGGCTGCGACTGTAAATGGTGTTCTGTGATCGTATGTGCAGCCAAAGACAGAACAGTTAGCATGTTTTGCTCAAACTTTCAGCATGGCATTAGAGCTGGTGCACTGTTGTCGCTTGCGAAATCAAAATGACGGCGCCGTGGGTGGAAACTTACAGATTAAGGGTGTAACGGCCACTATAGCATTTACGGTAGTTTTGTGGCAGATTGACAACTGCGCAGGGGGATAGAGTGAGTCTGTACGAGATGAAAAGGTGAAGAGAGAACTTGCTCTACCGACATCTTTATTTTATTTTATTCCTTTCTGTTTGTGACCTGAGTTGGATGCTTATGTACAATTTTCCCTCACTCGTTCCCCATGTATGTGGACGAGTGTGTCGGGGCTTGAGGTGTTTTATTAAACTCGGGAAAATACGCTATGTTCTCGTCTCCCGTGCATTATTAGTTCCCATCCCGGCTGTTTAACATTTCAACTCGGTGTTACAAGGGGCGGTAATATTATAATGAAATCCCTTTGCAACGTCACTAGGGGAGCGAGATCAGACGCGCTCGTTTTTTCAGACGCTTGCAGAAAAAGGCTTACCAAAACAAAGTTACTGGGTTAATCTTTTTCACGTTTCCTCGGTTGGTAGATGCACCGGGGACCTGATAATAGCACTTAAAACTTGTAAAAGTCAGATTTTCATGATATGTCACCTTTCACAGTTAAATCATAAATGCTACTTGAATCTCTGTTACACTAGGAGAAAGCTATACAAAAAATCTTTGCAGTGATGCCATGGGGTTCTCTGGGCCAGAGCTCAACTCATAGTCAAAAAGACAGTGGAAATGTGTGCTGTGGTCAGATGAGTCCACATTTCAACTTGTTTCTGGGAAAATGGATGTTGATTTCTCAGTCCTGAAGACCGAAGGGACCATCATCAGCGACAGATGCAAAGCCAAACGTCTGTCATGGTATGGGGGTGCAGCAGAGCAAACGGCATGGGTGACTGACATATGTGCAAAGGTACCATTGACATGGAGGCATATATTGGAATTGTACATATACTGCCATCAAGATGACGTCTTTAATGTGAAGTCCATGATTAATAGGACAATGACAATGCCAGGTCTCATTCTGCTTGTGCTATAACAGTGTGGTTTCGTAGACACATAATGCTATACTGGCCTGCCTGCAGTCTAGATCTGTCTCCTATTGAAAATGTATGACCAGTCATGAAAAGGAGAATCAGACAATGACAATCACAGTCTGCTGAGCATTTGAAATCTTGTATCAAACGAGACTGAACGAATCTTTTGCTTGCAAAACTTTAACAATTAGTATCCCCAATTCCCAAACAATTAAACATTGTAATTAAAAGAAAAGTTGATGTGACAGTGTTAAACATGCCTCTGTCCCAAATTTTTTGGAGTCTGTTGCTGCCATCAAAATCAAAATTTATTTATATTTAAAAAAAAAAAAAAAAATCAATTTGGCCAGTGAAAACATTGCATGTGTGTGTTTGTATTTGGAAGTAGAGAATATTGTATCAGACTTTTAAAATGGAAGAACACAGTGCTGCCAACTCTCACGCATATTGGTGAAACAGATTTGGTAAACGCTCCAGTGCTTATTTGTGTTTGAGCTCAAAAGTTTCTATTTATTACGGTGTGTTTCTGTAGTATTGAGCAGTGTAGCCAGTTACAGAAATATCTGTTGATTTCTTGAACACCTCTGATTGGCCGTTCTTTTCAAGTTTCACTCACCACTCAAAACAGCATTGTAATGTTCCGTCCCTGCAAAAACTGTTTTATTATAGTTCCTATATTGTGGGCATGGGACAACGCACAAATGAATTGAACTGAATGTGTTCATGCAGATTCAAGAGTGTGGATTTAGTGAGCACTAAGGGCACTGCGGTTTGCAGTTTTTTTTTTTTTTTTTTTTGTCATTATTTATTTATTTTTTTACCTGGGACAGTCTTGCTCACTTACTTCCTATTAAGTGTACACAAGAGTGGGTATTTGGACAGGCCCAGTTTCTCACAAGAACTGAATATTCACAACACAAAGTAAAAATTAATTGTGCAGTGTAGAGAGCTTCATTGATTACAATGGAACCTTGTTAGATCGTAGCTGAAGTGAGTGGCAGCTTTATAGTGATTATAAAGGAAGCACTATTTGCATGCTTTCTAGGCTACATATAGTCCGTTCCAAATTTTATCTCATGCTACTTAGAGGACCAGTGACCACATATTCTGTACACACAGCAAAGTTTCAGGACTGACATATAAATCCCTCATATACTGTAAATGTGGGATTAACTTACAAAATTGCAATGATAATTATAGCAATGAACTGGATAAATATATAATCATATAATTTTTCAAAATGGATGTGCATTAAGCAATGTAAATGCAGACTAATAGATTAATAAAAAAATATTTGAATTTTCATATCAAAATATATATATTTTTTAATGGAGTTCAAGAATTATTTATAAAAAATAATTTGCAATTAATTATAGGTAATCAGTTAAAAGTAATGACTTGTAAATCTTGCAATTTTCTCACTGTACATTGCTATTGTTGTGGTGAAAAATAGATTTTGCAGCACTGCATGAGTCATTTTACATAATTTTATGATAGGAATACAGTACCAGTCATCATGACCTTAACTAGGCATATCCAGATGTCAGACAAAACTCTGATGACAGGTATTTTTATTTATTTATATACTTATAAATTTTGTATATTTATATATAAATTTTGCATTACCGTTTGCATTTTGCTTTCACGAACGCACAGTGACTGCCAAATTTAAATGGAAAAGCAGAGTCCATTTGCAACTGTATTCCCTATGTCTTATGAGTTATGAACCTGTCATATTTAAATAGCAATATTAATTACCACGTCTGCTTTTTCACTGCATCTGCTTCACGCATGTAACCTGCCAAAACTCAGTCTGAATTGCAATTCCTTTAGCATTTGAATTTCAGATGCCTTACATGGAAACCTGTCAATCAGTGTCAGGGGTAGAACTATACAATGGGGTGTGTTTGTGTTGGTAAATGACGTCACTCACAGACTATTGTGCCAAATGCTTGGAACAATGGAGTTAATTGGTAAAGGCACCACTAAAGGCAGCTGCCAGTCAGATAGATGCCCTCTGGGGTCTGAGGTGATTTTGGGGCCCTTGAGATGTTTTGACATGCCCTGATATTTATGCTTATTTCAGCTACTTATAACATACTTGTCAGGGAGTCTCAGTCACCACAGTCACCGCTCCCAATGCTCACCAGATCCCAATCACATGACTACTGATTGTCATCACCTGTCACAGCTCATCACGCTCCCTATATCCTTGCACTCTCCCCGCAGTCACATTGTCTGGTCTACAGTTTGCTATGCTAAATGTACCTGACTACTTCACTGTTTGTACTTTCCTTGAAGTCACTCCGACAATCTGCTCCCAGTGTTTCCTCAGCTCTACCGCTCCTCCGCTCCTCCGGATTGGCTGCAAGACAAAGACACCCGTCATCATACAGCTAAGAACCCTGAAACCATTCCATTCCTGGATTACTCACCTTCGGACTGTTGCCTTGATTACTCCTTCCATTATCCTCAATAAACCTGCTGTTTTGTATCACTTACCTCTGCCTCTCTTGTGTGATTGCTGACAGAAGACCAGACCTTCAACATTTACCGACCAGAGATAGATCTTCGATGCTCCGATCCAGCAAACGCTCTGGAGGAGCTGGTCAACGCCATCCGGGCCTCTCTCACTCCGGTCACCACCCCACCGTCTGCCTCTGCCAGTCCCATGGCCATTCCCTCTCCATAATTGGGTGAGGCGGTCGAATGTAGCGTTTTTCTGCTCCAAGTCTCTTTGTTTATAGAGATGCAGCCCCAGAAGTTCACCACCGAGAAATCGAAGGTGGCGTTTCTGATTTCCCTCCTGATGAGACACGCCTTGTTGTGGGCACGAGCCATCTGGAACGCACAGAGTATTATTATCAACTCCTTTGACGCTTTCATGACCCACCGACTCGTTGTCAATCCCCGATCAACTCATGCTGATCAACTCAGGCTGTGCCAGGGCTCTTCCTTGATGAGCGACTACACCCTCCAATTCCGCACTCTAGCAGCGACTAGCATATGGAACGAGGCAGCGCTGTTAACCGCCTCCCGACAGGGATTGGATCCGCTCATTCGAGCGCAGATGGCTATCTACGAAAACACTGTTGGTTTAGAGTTTCATGCAACGACCTGTAAAAATCTCCCAGTGCCTCTCTGCATGCCTGCCCAAAGAGACCGCTCATTCACTTGCCTCACCTGCTGCCTGTCCTCCAGTACCAAAACCCATGCAAGTGGACTCAACTCGTCTCTCACGCACGGAGCATGGCTGCCACTTAGCATCAGGTCTCTGCCTGTATTGTGGATCATCGGGGAATTATATCAAGACCTACCCCTCTCGCCCCCTATGCCCAGCGGTAAGTACACTCCAGTTCGAACCTGATATTTACCTTGTCTGTGCTGACAGTTCAACTACTTACCCAGCATCATTCCGTTTCAGTGCCCACCCGAGTCGACTCGGGCTCCTCAGGAAATTTAATCTCCCAATCCCTACTAAGACGTCTTAACCTGCCCCTAAGAAAACAAGCCCAGGAGCTCCGAGTCGAGACCATCCAGGGAAACCGCTAAGATGTGGGCGGGTAAAGTACCAATCTCCCCCGGTGATCCTCCAAGTGGGCTGTTTTCATCGGGAAAAAATCTCATTTCTGGTACTGGAGGGACCCATCGTGGACATCATCCTGGGACACCCCTGGCTTTCCCAACACTCTCCAGAAGTCAGATAGGATCCCTGTGAGATTACCCGATGGAGTGAAACGTGCCACCAGAACTGCCTTTCCAACATTCCCACACCCCAGATTCTGTCTCCCGGCGTTCAAGTCTGTTCCACGCTCGTGAAATGCCCAGAGCCCCTGGAGGTACCCGTGATCCCATCTGACTACGAGGCGTTCCAGGATGTCTTCAGTAAACGGGCAGCAACTCGTCTTCCCCACACCGGCCATGGGACTGTGCCATCAACCTGCTGCCTGGAGCTACACTCCCCAACGGTAGAGTGTATCCCCTGTCCATCCCAGAGCACAAGGCAATGGATGAGTATATTCATGAGGCTCTCCAACAGCAGTTTATCCGACCTTCCACCTCAACCGCCGCATTAAGCTGCTTCTTCGTGAGAAAAAAGGACGGAGGTTTGTGGCCCTGTTTCAACTACCGGACCGTAAATTCTCAGACCATCAAGTTACCGTATCCACTTCCCCTGGTCCCGGCAGTCCTTGAGGAACTCCGTGGAGCTCGCATATTTACGAAGCTGGACCTGCGGAGCGCGTACAACCTTGTTCGCATCCGGGAAGGCGACGAGTGGAAAATGGCTTTCATCACTCCATCCAGCTACTACAAGTACCAGGTCATGCCCAGCCTAGCTAACTCACCATCAGTCTTCCAGGGCTTCATGAACGAGGTGTTCCGGGAACCTGGCCGAACATCGCGATCACAATAACGCAGGTCCTCGAACAACTCAGAAGCTCTACCTGAAGCTCAAAAAAATGCAAGTTACACTGGACCACCGTTCAGTTCCTCGGCTATGTCATCAGCCCAGAAGGTATCCAGATGGGCCAGGGGAAGGTCCAAGCAATCCGGGAATGGCCTCAGCCCCAGTCTATCAATGAACTCCAACGGTTTCTAAGATTCTCTAACTTCTACCGACGATTCTTTCACAGCTTCAGTCTCCTCATAGCACCACTCACATCCTTGCGCCGCGGAAAGCCCAAGTCTCTGTCCTGGAAGCCCCGTCCTCCTTCCAGAAACTCAAGGAATCCTTCTTCACTGCTCCCATCCTCAAACAGCCGGACCCACAGCTCTCATTCATTGTAGAAGTGGGTGCATCCACCACCGGCGTGGGTGTCCCAGTACCACAGAGAGCATCCCCGACTCCATCCTTGCGCGTATTACTCCAGAAAGCTCACCCCAGCGGAGCAGAACTATGACATCGGAAACAGAGAACTGCTCACCATCAAGCTGGCTCTGGAAGAGTTGCATCATTTGCTGGAGGGAGCTCAACATCCATTCACCGTCATCACCGATCATAAAAACTTAGAATACCTCCGAAGTGCCAGAAGACTCAATCCTCGCCAGGCTCGTTGGGTACTCTTCTTTACCAGGTTCTATTTCACAATCACCTATTGCCCCAGTGAAAGGAATGCAAAGGCCGACTCCCTCTCTCACATCCACTCCCCTGATGGTCCCTCAGAACCCGAGCCGAACCTCCCTCCAGCCGTCATTGTCTGTCCCATCCAGTGGGACCTTGATGAACAGATCTGCATCACCACTCGAACTGAGCTTGCTCCGCTGGGAGTTCCAGAAGGGAAGACGTATGTTCCATCTTCCCTGCGACAAACCCTTCTGGGCTTGCTACATGACTCTCCGGGCTCTGGACATCCAGGCAGTCAGCATACTATGTAAATACATTTATATATTTATATTATTATATTTTATATTATATATAAATATATTTAATACATAAATATAAATTTTTTCTTAAATATATACATGCATGTGTTTGTATTTATACATAAAATATTATGTAAACAAACTTTTATTTTGTATGTGATTAATCGCGATTAATCGTCTGACAGCACTTATATATATATATATAAATAAATAAATACAGTCACCTTTATTTATATAGCGGTTTTAACAAATAGGAAATAGTATCAAATAGGAAAATAGTGTGTTGGTAATGCAAAAGGACAATAGTAAACACTCAATTTTCAGTTAAAGGCAGTTCATCATTGAATTTAGTGATGTCATCATCCAGCTCAGTTCAGTTCTAATAGTATTTGTGCAATCAAGTCAACTAAGCAAGCCAGAGGCGACAGAATGGAGAAAAAAACCTTGGGAGAAACCAAGCTCAGTCAGGGGGCCAGTTCTCCTTGGGCCAGACGAACCAGCAGTTTGTGCTGAGGGCTCATCTGGTTCCCGAGGTCTTATCCCGATGGCCGTCTAGGAAACAGGTCTTCATTGGGGATCTGTCTCTGGGGCTCATTTAGTTGTCCTGATATCCGCTGACATTCAGGGCTGTAGAGGTCGTCTCTAGGTGCTGATACACCATCTGAGCTGGATACAGACTGGATCTGGTGGCTACGGTGACCTCGGAATAAGAAAGAAATAGTTTAATATTAACGTATATTCCATTCTTCTTACGATGTACCAAGTATATTGTGTGTTATGGGAAGTGTTCCCGGTTCAGGTTGATCTAATTAATGCAGCCTAACAATCCTTTAATGGATTTGAATAATAGAAATGGTTAGTGTGTTATGTGTAAACCAGGTTAAAGAGATGGGTTTTTAATCTAGATTTAAACTGACAGAGTGTGTCTGCCTCCCAAACAGTGTTAGGTAGATTATTCCAGAGTTTGGGCGCTAAATAGGAAAAGGATCTGCTGCCCGCAGTTGATTTTAGATATTCTAGGTATTATCAAATTGCCAGTGTTTTGAGAACGCAGCAGATGTGGAGGACTATAATGCGATAAGAGCTCGCTCAAATACTGAGGTGCTAAACCATTCAGGGCTTTATAAGTAATTAGAAAGATTTTAAAATCTATACGAAGTTTAATAGGGAGCCAGTGCAGTTTTGACAGAACCGGGCTAATATGGTCATACTTCCTGGTTCTAGTAAGAACTCTAGCTGCTGCATTTTGAACCAGCTGGAGTTTTTTTTTTATTAAGCGTGCAGAACAACCACCTAATAAATCACTGAAATAATCTAGCCTCGAGGTCATGAACGCATGATTTAACGTTTCTGCATTTGACATTGAGAGCATAGGTCGCAATTTAGATATGTTTTTGAGATGGAAAAATGCAGTTTTACAAATGCTAGAAATGTGGCTTTCGAAGGAGAGATTGCTATCAAACAGAATCGACAGAGCAGCCATCAAATTTTAGACAGTGTTCTAGGTTATTACATGTGGAGGTTTTAGGTCCGATAATTAACACCTCTGTTTTTTTCAGAATTTAGCAGTAAGAAATTACTCGTCATCCAGATTTTATATCGACTATGCATTCCGTTAGTTTTTCAAATTGGTTTGTTTTGTCGGGTCGCGAAGAAATATAGAGCTGAGTATCATCAGCATAACAGTGAAAGCTAACACCGTGATCCCTGATGATATCTCCCAAGGGTAACATGTAAAGCGTGAAAAGTAATGGCCCTAGTACTAAAACTTGAGGTACTCCATACTGCACTTGCGATTTGATATGATACTTCTTCATTCACTGCTACGAATTAATGGCGGTCAGATAAGTACGATTTGAACCATATTAATGCACTTCCACTAATGCAAACAAAGTTTTCTAGTCTATTCAAAAGAATGTTGTGGTCGATAGTGTCGAACACAGCACTAAGATCCAGTAGCACTAATAGAGAGATACAACCACGATCAGATGATAAGAGCAGGTCATTTGTAACTCTAATGAGAGCAGTCTTAGTACTATGATATGGTATGGTATGGTACGGTATGGTATGTGTGTGTGTGTGTGTATATATATAATATATATATACACACACACATATACAGTGGGGCAAAAAAGTATTTAGTCAGCCACCAATTGTGCAAGTTCTCCCACTTAAAAAGATGAGAGAGGCCTGTGATTTTCATCATAGGTATACCTCAACTATGAGAGACAAAATGAGAAAAAAAATCCAGAAAATCACATTGTAGGATTTTTAAAGAATTAATTGGTAAATTCCTCGGTAAAATAAGTATTTGGTCACCTACAAACAAGCAAGATTTCTGGCTCTCACAGACCTGTAACTTCTTCTTTAAGAGGCTCCTCTATCCTCCACTCGTTACCTGTATTAATGGCATCTGTTTGAAGTCGTTATCAGTATAAAAGACACCTGTCCACAACCTCAAACAGTCCAACTCCAAACTCCACCATGGCCAAGACCAAAGAGCTGTCAAAGGACACCAGAAACAAAATTGTACACCTGCACCAGGCTGGGAAGACTGAATCTGCAATAGGTAAGCAGCTTGGTGTGAAGAAATCAACTGTGGGAGCAATTATTAGAAAATGGAAGACATACAAGACCACTGATAATCTCCCTCGATCTGGGGCTCCACGCAAGATCTCACCCCGTGGGGTCAAAATGATCACAAGAACTGTGAGCAAAAATCCCAGAACCACACGGGGGGACCTAGTGAATGACCTGCAGAGAGCTGGGACCAAAGTAACAAAGGTTACCATCAGTAACACACTGCGCCGCCAGGGACTCAAATCCTGCAGTGCCAGACGTGTCTCCCTGCTTAAGCCAGTACATGTCCGGGCCCGACTGAAGTTTGCTAGAGAGCATTTGGATGATCCAGAAGAGGATTGGGAGAATGTCATATGGTCAGATGAAACCAAAATAGAACTTTTTGGTAAAAACTCAACTTGTCGTGTTTGGAGGAGAAATAATGCGGAGTTGCATCCAAAGAACACCATACCTACTGTGAAGCATGGGGGTGGAAACATCATGCTTTGGGGCTGTTTTTCTGCAAAGGGACCAGGACGACTGATCCATGTAAACGAAAGAATGAATGGGGCAATGTATCGTGAGCTTTTGAGTGAAAACCTCCTTCCATCAGCAAGGGCATTGAAGATGAAACGTGGCTGGGTCTTTCAGCATGACAATGATCCCAAACACACCGCCCGGGCAACGAAGGAGTGGCTTCGTAAGAAGCATTTCAAGGTCCTGGAGTGGCCTAGCCAGTCTCCAGATCTCAACCCCATCGAAAATCTTTGGAGGGAGTTGAAAGTCTGTGTTGCCCAGCGACAGTCCCAAAACATTACTGCTCTAGAGGAGATCTGGATGGAGGAATGGGCCAAAATACCAGCAACAGTGTGTGAAAACCTTGTGAAGACTTACAGAAAACGTTTGACCTCTGTCATTGCCAACAAAGGGTATATAACAAAGTATTGAGATGAAATTTTGTTATTGACCAAATACTTATTTTCCACCATAATTTGCAAATAAATTCTTTAAAAATCCTACAATGTGATTTTCTGGATTTTGATTCTCATAGTTGAGGTATACCTATGATGAAAATTACAGGCCTCTCTCATTTTTTTAAGTGGGAGAACTTGCACAATTGGTGGCTGACTAAATACTTTTTTGCCCCACTGTGTGTGTGTGTGTATATATATATATATATATATATATATATATATATTACGTACATACAGAGCTGGGTAGTAACTGATTACTTGTAATCTGAACTATGTATTCAGATTCCACAAATCAGTACTTGTAATTAGAGTAAATTACGTTTTAAAATACTCGTAATCAGACTACAATTAATTTTTTATAGGTTGCATGATTACATATTCACACAAAAGCAATAAATTATTCACAATTTATTGATTCTCTCCAATTCCTCTTTTTCATCTTTGAAATTTTCCTTTCTAAAATAGCCTGCTGCTTATATACGCTCAGAAAGTTGAGTTTTGTGGATATTCACACAGATCAGTCACTAGTCAGGTGGCTACAGCATTTGACCATTGGATTTACAAAAATAATTTCAGGTTTAAGAAGTGTTTCAACATTGCATCAACTACTGATGAACACATTCATTTTTATTTGAATTATCAATCAGTAGGTTATTTAACCATGTATTATTATGTATTATTGAAAAGCTTTTGTCTTTCAAACTCATTATTTACATGTAATGCAGACATTCCCAAACTTTTTGTCATCTGGACCTCTTTCACCTAATGTATTTACTTTAAAGGGTGGTCAACCAGCTATTTTCAAAGGCTTGATTGTGTTTCTGGGGGGCACTGTAACACGTGTTTATGCTTCGTTTAAAAAAAAAAAAAAAAAATTGCTTTTTTTTTTTTTTTTTTTTCCCATATATTTTGTGGCTGTTTCAGTTCTCCTAAAGACAGACTGTTGATTTCCTGGTTCTATGAAGCCCCTTCCTCAGAAATATGCAGTGTGCTCAGATTGATTTGCTGGCCCAGTGTGTTGTGGCTCAGTGTGCCCCCGGGGGCAGGGTTTATGCAAATTTTAGGGTTTGTGAAATCACAAACCAACGAAGAAGCTCCTTTTTTTTGCAATAGCAACAGGGGAACAGAGTCAAAATACAATACGACAACAGTATAAAAATACCAGTGATGGGAATAACGGCCTTATAAATAAACGGCATTACTAACGGCGTTATTTTTTTCAGTAACGAGTAATCAAACGAATTACTGTTTCCCCCGTTAAAACGCCGTTGCCGTTACTGAAAATGAAATGCGGCGTTACAATAATTTGTTATATTATTATCATTTTATTTTTCAGTTTATCTGAATGGATGCATAGTGTACCTGTATTTGACGTACCATAAACTCTAGTGTGAAGGCGCAGAACTCGCCGTTGCTTTGTCTCACACACGCAAAGAAAGAAAGATACAGAGCGAGAGAGTCTTACATAACATGCAGAATTGATGCGCTACATGTAAACAATATTATTTGTTGTATTTTCCTGTCAAAATAATGGAGTTCCTTTGAAATTCTTCAGCTTATTTTGTAAGGAGCCTTCCAGCAGCTCATTAATCCTTAGTACATTTTATATTGTTAGTAGAATTCGTAGTAGTTTTGTTATCTTATCAGTATTATTTTTAGTTTTCCCACCCCTTTTTTTATTGAAACACTAAATGACAAACAATAGGCTATCTTAAGCACCACCACCAGTCTTAAGTTCAGTCAACATGACAAATATGCATTCATACATGGTTATTCTAATTACTAAAGTTCTATTATCATATAATGCTAAATTATCATAATATCATATTTAATGGTTGACTGACTGATGCTAAGTGTCAGATATTTCTTAAAAACTGTGCCATTTTACAAACATAAGCTTTATCGCCTATATATAATTGGTTGATAATATTTACAATAATAAATTAAATTTGTCTCTCACATTGTCCCACAGAAATATTAAAATAGTGTAGATTAGTGCACAATGTTTTATAATAATAATTTATTCTATTTAGTGTCCATTTCATTCATTTAACATATTTAATATTGGGGGCATCCAAGTTATTTGACATATTTGATTTTTTTTTTTTTTTTTTTTTTTTTTTTTTAAGTAACGCAATAGTTATTTTTCCTGTTAATTAGTTACTTTTATAATGATGTAACTCAGTTACTAACTCAGTTACTATTTGTGAGAAGTAACTACTACCTATAACTAATTACTTTTTTAAAGTAACGTGCCCAACACTGAAAAATACATAAGTCTGTAAAACAATACAATCCAAAAATTCCACTTTTTTTCATCAAAGATCAACTATAGTATATTTAATACATCAAGTATCCCCTTTAGTAGTTGAGATCTCTTAACAGCTTTACGGTTGTTCTGTATTGAAGTTAGAGATTCATAAAAAAAAATTTTTAAATCAATGGAAAATAGTCTACCATTTGGTACAGTTAACATACATTTTGCTTAGTGTATATGATATTTCCCAAATAAAACAAGAATTTTAATTATGTTGTCCATTTCCACTAGACCAGTATAGGAAGAAGCTCATTGTAGTCCCTACCAGCCATTTGTTGTAGGCCTTAAAAAGCAAATTCTGTAAAAGAGAATATCTCCCTTTGCATTGAACTTTGCAGTTGTTGTTTATGCTCAAACAGGAACATTATACATTAACTAAAGTTAAAAAAGTGAAATCATAATCAAGGACCCATTTAAGTACCCCTGAGATTTTAAAATAAATATTTTAATAATTTAGTATCACACTTGCGTGTTCACAGTTCTCTAACATTGGTTAATGGTCATATGGCATGCAGGTAAACACAAAATATTTCATTTTTTTTAGTGAGTGTTTTAATTTGATTGTTATTTTAAAATTCTTTATTTTAATTTTACATGATTTATGATTTAATTAATTGTTAGCTTTCATTAAACTCACAAACCCCCTGCAGTTCCTTTACGAACCCCAGTTTATATTACCTTGATGTAATATAATGTTTAATACACTTCATGTTGTTAATTACAATGAATGGAATATATTTTATTACTCTTTGTATTTTTACATCATTATGATACAAGATGATCCTATTTAAATCAATCTGATAAATGAATTAGGACAAAAGTAATCTAAAAGTTATCAAAAAGTAGTCTAATTACATTACCTAAAATGTGTAATGTAGTGGATTACGTTACTGACTACAATTTTTGTCATGTAATTTGGAATCAAAATTATAGAATATATAGTATGATTTTGTAGTCATACTCACTATGAGAAACCAATTATTATTGTTAGCAAGATAATAATTAGGAGGTTAAGGAGCTGGCTATCTGGTGCAGTCTTAACAACCTGGAGCTTAACATGCTCAAAACTGTGGAGATGATCGTGGACTTCAGGAGAAACCCCCCTGCTCTCCCCCCACTCACCATCATGAACAGCACTGAGACCGCAGTGGAGTCATTCAGATTCCTGGGCACCACCATCTCCCAGGACCTGAATTGGGACAATCACATTGAGTCCATTGTGAAAAAGGCCCAGCAGAGGCTGTACTTCCTTCACCAGCTGAGGAAGTTCAACCTGCCACAGGAGCTGCTGAAACAGTTCTACTCCGCCATCATTGAATCCGTCCTTTGCACTTCAATAACTGTCTGGTTCAGCTCAGCTACCAAATCTGACCTCGGAAGACTACGGAGGGTAGTCCGGACTGCTGAGCGAATCATTGGTACAACCCTCCCCACTATCCAAGAACTGTACTTATCCAGAGTGAGTAAAAGAGCTGGCAGAATCACTCTAGACCCCTCACATCCAGCACACTCCCTCTTTGAACTGTTACCATCTGGTCGACGCTACAGAGCTCTGAGCACCATAACAGCCAGACACAGGAACAGTTTCCTCCCTCAGGCAATACATCTCATGAACACTTGACATTAAACGTGGAACACACAACACTATTATATATTATTTATTCACCACACATACTTTTTTTTTTCATTTCAAATTTGCACACATAACTGTACATACATAATTGTCTATATTATATGTTGTGTTTTTGATATTTTGTACATTGCCTATTTGTATATTTGCATATTATTCTTTTATTATCTGTGTCCTGTCCTGTAGCTGACTTTCTGTTGCACTGTGGAGCTTCTGTCACTATAACAAATTCCTCGTATGTGTAAACATACCTGGCCAATAAAGCTCATTCTGATTCTGATAAACATCTGTTTGCGAACAGAGTGATAATAATATACATGGTCTAAACATTCTTAGACTTGTAGCATTCATCATGTTACAGTGTAAACACTCATATTACTTTTATATTGTATTGTTTTATATTATAGAGCATGAAAACATCATCGCGTCGTATGAAATTTAGATACAATGAATCATATTCAAAATGTTTCACTCGATTTCAAGATTTTAATCAGGAATTATAGTTTGGGGGAAAAAAAAACTAGTGAATGTGTTCAAGTTTATCTCACAATAACACATTAACTAATGCAAAAAAGAAATCTTACTTACTCATCAGAATAATCTCCTCCGCTTGATGAAGTCGCGCGTGTCAGGATCCTGCCCTAACAGCCTTGTCAGTGTTGTCTTTGTTTCATGTCTCTATGTTTGTTTTGTGTTTTAGCATGTGGCTTTGTCTCTGTTTGTGTTTTCCATGTGCTCCTCTGGTTCCACCTCCTTGTTTCTCAGTGGCTCTCATTCAGTCTGTTATGGTCACAGAGGCCATCTCTGAGTTACCTGCTGTTTCTGTTGTACCCCCAGAAGCTGTTCATTCTAGTACTGTTACACCCATACAGGCTGTTCTTGAGTGGCCTGCTCTCAGTGTTTTGGCCAAGGAGGCCATTTCAGAGGCTCTCATGCAGCCCGTTATGTCCACGGAGGCCATCTCCGAGCACCCCACTCTCCCAGTCACAACCATGGAGGCCATTGCCAAGCACCCTGTTGTCACGGCCGCAGAGGCCTTTTCTGAATCTCTTGCCAGCCTAGTCAAGTCCACAAGAGAGATTCTTGCCACCCTTGCTGTGGCCACCAAGTATGAAATTCCTGAATGTGAAGCTCCAGAGTCTGCTCCATTCCAGGAGCCTCCAGAGCCCGCTATAGAGGAAGTTGTTCCCGAGCTCGCTCCAGAGAGACCAGTCCCAGAGCCCATTCCAGAGAGAGCAGTCCCAGTGTCGGCTCCAGTCCCTGAGTCCGCTCCAGTATCGGCTCCAGTCCCTGAGTTCGCTCCAGTATCGGCTCAAGCCCCTGAGTCCGCTCCAATGTCGGCTCTAGCTCCAGAGTCCGCTCCATTCCAGGAGCCTCCAGATCCCGCTCCATTCCAGGAGCCTCCAGAGCCCGCTATAGAGGAAGTTGTTTCCGAGCTCGCTCCAGAGAGAGCAGTCCCAGAGCCCGTTTCAGAGAGAGCAGTCCCAGTGTTGGCTCCAGTCCCTGAGTCCGCTCCAGTATCGTCTTCAGCCCCTGAGTCCGCTCCAATGTCGGCTCCAGCCCCTGAGTCCGTTCCATCCCAGGAGCCTCCAGAGCCCACTATAGTGGAAGTTGTTCCTGAGCTTGCTCCAGAGAGAGCAGTCCCAGAGCCCGTTCCAAAGAGAGCAGTCCCAGTGTCGGCTCCAGTCCTTGAGTCCACTCCAGTGTCAGCTCCAGCCCCTGAGTCCGCTCCAGTGTCAGCTTCAGCCCCTGAGTCCGCTCCAATGTCGGCTCCATCCCCTGAGTCCACTCCAATGTCGGTTCTAGCTCCAGAGTCCGCTCCAGTCCAGGAGCCTCCAGAGTCCACTCAAGTCATAGTTGTTTCTGAGCCCGTCAGTGCAGCCCAGGAGTGCGCTTCCAAGTAAAGTCCAATGTCTGTCCCTGAAGTCCTGGAGAACACTTCCAAGTCAGTACCTGAGACTGTTCTTGTGTCTCCTGAGCCTTTTCTCCAAGGATTCACCCTTTCTGCCAGTGCTATCATGGCCCCTGAGTTTGTCCCAAAGTCCTTCACCAGTCAAGAGTTGGCCCCGGAGGCCACTAAGGCTATTTTCAAGACTCCAACAGTGAAACAAGCCCATGTCTCCAGAAGGACCACCAACAAGATCCCCATCCTGCCTTCCCTGTTACCTAGCCCAGGGGTTCTCAACCCTGTCCTGGAGGACCCCCTGCCCTGCACATTTTCTATGTCTCCCTCATCTAACAGGTCCTCCAGGACAGGTTTGAAAACCATTGACCTAGCTCTTTTGAATTCCCAAAGCCAGCACCTTCCTGGTCAGTCTCAAACGATTTCCCTGGATTTTCCACCCTCCCAGTCCCACCCCTGTGTTTTCTGGCTATTTGGGGACTTCAAGTTTTGTTCCCCGCCCACCCCCCTGTTGGTACCTCCTTGGACTTCATTGCCCAGTGTGGACGCCTGGAGGTGTCCGTTGGGGAGGGTACTGTCAGGATACTGTCAGTTGTTTGGTCGTTTTATCAGTTCCTTAGTTTGTTCACTTTTGTTCCCTTTGTTTTTGTTTTGTTTATTTTGTTCTTTTAGTTCTTTGTTTAGATTTGTTTTTTTAATGCTTGTCTTGATCGTCTTGTCTTGTGTTCCTGTTGAGTCGTGTCCTGTTGTATTGTGAGTGTTTCCTGTCTCAGGCCTGCCCCACCTCCTGTCTTTCCCTCTGTCTGGCTGCTTGACCGGTTGGGAGTCGGTGTTCTTCTAGTGACAGATCTCTGCCTTAGTGCCTTGCCTGGCCCACATCACCATCTGCCTGGCCCTGCCACTCTCTCTGCAGTTCTCCCATCTGTTGTCTTCTGAGGCTGGTTTCAGCGGTCATCCCGGGCAGTCCTGTCCCAGTATCCCCTGTTGTTGGACAATTTGACAGCTCACTAACCCTCTTGTGCCCTGTCTTTGTGAATAAACCTCTGTAATTGCCATTCTGCATTTGGGTCCTTCCTCAAAGATCTTGACAGCACGTCACATCTTGTTCTTTTTCTGAGGCAATTCTGGGTTATTCCTCTCAGCGCATCTTCTTCCAGAAACGAATGGTAGCCGAAATAAACTTGACTATCCTCACACTTTGTTTACAGAGGTGATGTGGGTGTTTACATGTTCACGCTTCTTATGTGGATATTATCATATGAAGGGCACGAGCTGCTCCTGGGCGTGATCACATTAAAAATAATTTAGTTCAGACGAGCAAAACTGTACGTCATGTTTGTTTCATACGCATTACTTTATCACAGAATATTTATTTTCGATATGACTTACTTTGTTTAAAAGTAGACATTTCAAGCTTGCTATAGATATATTTCTCCTGTCTGTGTGTCACATATTTGCTGTGTTTGTTCATTTTAGTGATGTGTTTCAATAGGATATTCGTGGAGACATAGATGACAGAGCACACCCTGTTTGATTTCTTCATTTTACAAAATCACAGTTTTTTTGTTATTGTGAGTGTACGCAAATAAAAGTAGACACAACAGTTTTGAATGATGTGTAACACTTATTGTGTGACCAAAATCTTTCTTTCAAAGATCTCTCAGGATCTCTCACTGTTTACACTCAAGTTCATACATGCAAACAAACAGAAAAGGCTTCTACTTTTACTCTGCCTGCCCCAGACGACACTTCACCAGTCAGATCTAGACACAGCTGTCACAGAACATGCCACAGCCAAGGTGAGATATTATTTTTTAATATCACGTGCATCAATCGGAGTGTCCAGTAAACAGTAAAAGATCTTGAGGAAGACACGACGCTTAGGTTTCACGGGACACGCGGATAATAGGCAGGCTAATAAGACTAGAAGGAGAGGCAGGTTGCACTATCTGTTTGCTCACATGCATGAATTGGAGTGTAAACAGTGAGAGATCTTGGGGCAGGTGAAAGAGTTTGGTTAATGGTGAATATTGACCTATTGTGTGTACTGTTGTGGGTTCCGCTGTTAGCAGGGGATAGTCGCTGCATTTGGGATAAAAATGATGGAGTGATTTATCACATAATGTGCCAAGAATAAAAAGAGACCCGGGTTGCACTGTCTGTTCGTTCATACATATCTATCGGACTGGCAGCTGCCTTTACCTGCATTTTACTGCCTTTTACCAATTACCTGCATTGTTCAAAGCATTCGGCACAATCGTCTGTGAGTGACGTCACTCCCCAATACAAACATGCCCCATAGTATAGTTTCACCCCGACACTGACTGACAGGTTTCCTTGTAAGGCATCGGAAATTCCAATGCTAAAGGAATTGTGATTGCATTTCAGTTTTGGCAGGTTACATGCGTGACACAGAGAGAATGAAAAAGCAGGCATGGTAATTAACCTGTTAACCTGCTCCCCCCATTTTGGGAAAATGACCTACCTAAATTAAAATGGTAACAGTTCCTGACAACAGTGTGCTACACACACAATTTAGGTATCTTTGGAAAGAAGATACTTTAGGCTTTACTATCGATCATCCAGAGTTGATAATACTCAAAAAGATAAAAAGTTATAGACACTGAAGTGCCTTGTGAAGAATATATATATATTTTTAAATTTCATATACAAATACATGAAATTAGTCCTGGTGTAGTCCAGAAAAGTAATGGGTTGAAAGTCACGTCTCATGAGTTTAAATTTCAAATTTGAATAAGAAGAGTTCCACAAACTATTTTAGTCATTATACATATCACTGCATACTTTTTCAATTATAAAATAATAGACAGAATCTTAGACATCATTTAAGTGCTTTATTTGAGCACTAGAAAAATACAAGAATAATTTGAGTAATAAAAAGAAAAAAAGAGAAAAAAAAATAGCTTTGTATGTAGTACATACTCAAGTACATACTCTGATTGCCAGACATATACTGATTTCTGGTCATACAGTCAGTAATCACACGCTGATGTGCGGTAATACAGATGATAATCATACAGATGGGCCATATAGTCAATAATGGCTGATCATTGACAGCATTCACACTGATAGCTGTCATACAGTCGGTAATCACACGCTGATGTACAGCCATACAGATGGTAATCATGCAGATACAGCCACATTCCCCACACACACATATATGAAAAATGTTGAAGAAAAAAAAAAAAGAATTATTTGTGCAATAAGCCGATTGCTAAGTTACGCCCCTATCAGAGGACAGGTGCGTCACAGCGTGCGTCACGAGCCTTCACGAGAGAGCGCTAGAATTCAAATAAACAATGGCTGCATCCGAAAACTGAAAAATGCTGCCTTCGGAGGACACATTCCAAGGCAGGAAGGCAGCAAGGCACGTCCAAATCCAAAGTTAGCTTTACTTCCTGTATCATGAGATACCTTCATCTGATCGATTTTTGAAGGCAGCATAATTGTATTCTTCGCTGCCTTTGATATCCCACAATCCTGTGCATTCCATTCTGTGATGGTTGAGCTAAAAAATAAAGATGGCGTCTGAAAGTTGCGTTTGGTTGTTAGTTTGTGTGTAAATGTATATTTCTGATTAACTTTTTGCACTTTTGATGTTATTTCTAGTGAGAAATTAGTACTATAGTAATTAAATATTTGTTTAGCTATCACCAAAACTCTGTTTTGTTGTAGATCATTAAACTGTTACACTGCCTCAGAAGCCTGTCCGAAATCAGTTTCGTGAGGTGCCTTCGTGCAAAAACGCTGCCTGTAAACAAAGGAATAACCATCCATATTACAACGTTATTGTTTCGTTGGACTAAAAGTGCTCTATGGGATGTTGTTCCATGGACCCTTGCCTTTCTAACTAAACCGGGATTTCAGCAGTGGATGCGTATGTATGGTATGTACTGCGTTTTTATTATGCATGTTTTGATGTATACTGCTTACACAAATTTAACAAATACATTCCTTATAAGCTTTCCATTGAAAAACAGCAATCTGTCGTTGATGTTTGAGGCTGAGACCTTCAGAATGATATATAGTTTGTCAAGATTAATTTTGTCCCATTTCATTTAATCTATTCGTAAACAATGACACATGCAAACAAAGAGCGTTCAGTGCGCCGGCGTCCTGGTGCGGGTTATCAGGTTAATATTGCTATTTAAATATGACAGGCTCATAACTCGTAAGTCATGGGAAATGCAGTTGCAAATGAACTTGGTTCATGAGCTTTTGAAAATGCAAATGAGCTTTTCCATTTGAAATTTGATAGTCACTGTACATTTGTGAAAGCGAAAACGCAAACGGTAATGCAAGATTTGCAATGGCGTTTCGATTATGTCACAATTAATGCGTCCACATATGGAAAATGCAATTGAAAATACAATTTGCAATACCTTTTGAAAATAGTCCTGAATATCCTTGCTTAGTCACGAACGTAATGATGTTGACCCAAAACTGGTTTATTTGGGAATAGTGCCATCTACGGGTCATGAGATCCCAAAAATGGACATTTTTGCTTATATCTTTTGGACCATATGTCAGAAAATCCTTGTTGATCCTTGTTTCTATGGATTCCTTGTATCATTTTGAAACCGTTCATACCGATTTTGCCAGGATCGGACTAACCATCAGGCTGCCATTTTGAAATTTGTCATAAATTGCAGTATATTTTTAACAATTTGAAGGATCAGCACACCTGCAAAGTTTGAATACAGCTCCACCTAGTCTTCCGGAGATATAAGAATGCTATTACAAACTTCATAAGTCCCACTTGCAGTAGCATGTTTAGTTTACCCACTACACAAAGCACGAGGGGGAAACACGATTCGGAACACAATTTCTCCCGCGATCGCAATTTCTCCTGAGTAGGAAGGAACACAATTACTCCCAAAGGGAGAAATAGCCCCCAACACCTCTCCCCCCCTTCGCGCATGAAGCGTTGGTATTGGTCCCTAAACATATAGGGGACTTCACCGTTTTTTTCTGGGACATTTCCTTCGATAATGAAATTTAATCTCAGTGTCCTCAGTGGCTCAGATGGAGGGAGTCTGTGGAAACTCCTATGTTTGTTGGTGCATCAGAAAACACAACACTTGTATTGCCTCCTTGTCATTGTATATCTCCAGTAATGGCGGACTGCAGCTTCTCACTCAGGCCTGTGTTTATGCTATGAAGTTGGGTTTCTGTGTAAGGACGCCTGTGAGCCTGTACATCCGAACACAGAGCAGTTTGCATACCAGGATCGCTTCACTGTTCAAACGTAGAAAAATGCAAGGCAAAGTGAAAATTTCATCTGATGTCACCTTTAATTACAGTTAAATATATTATCTCGGTAAACATTACATTACATTTACATTACATTTAGTCATTTAGCAGACGCTTTTATCCAAAGCGACTTACAAATGAGGACAATGGAAGTAATCAAAATTAACAAAAGAGCAATGATATGCAAGTGCTATAACAAGACTCAGTTAGCTTAACGTAGTACACGTAGCAAGGTTTGTTTGTTTTTTAAATTATATAATAAATAAAAAGTAAACAGATGGAATAGAAAAAAGAATAGAGCAAGGTAGTGTTAGAGGGCTTTTTTTTTCGCTTTTGTTAATTGTATAATAAATAAAAAGAAAACAAATAGATAGAATACAAAACATTAGAAAAGCTACCCATACAGAAGTCACATAGATTGAAATATATTAATAATAAATATATTTTCATATATTTAAATATCTTAAATTCAAATAGAAGAAAATATATTTTATACAATATATGTAAATATATTTCGAAATACTACTTTGACAAAGGTATCACTTTATGGATATACAGGAAATGTGGGGGGAATTATGATTCACATTGGTGCACTTATGAATAGATGTAGTATAGCAAACCAAGTTTAATGAATCTCACACTTAACGTACAGCATTATGGTCATTTCACACTGCCACAAAAACAATAAAAAAAAAAAAGCTTTTTTTTTTTTTTTTTTTTTTTTTTTTTTTTGGACAGTGCGTTCACCCTGTTGGAGTATGGCAAGTGTGAAATGGCTTTTAGGTGCTTTATTTAATATTTAAGCAATTAACATTATATTCTTAAATAAAATACATTCTTTATTTTTGCAATATTGAAGTACTCATTATATCAAGTAATATCTGCATGCACCTAACTCTGAAGAGAACACAATATACTAGTACACAGCAATTCTTGTGAGTGAGAAGTCTGGTGAGCAGGGTGGATCTGGAGCTGAATTCTGTCCAGGTTGTCACAACATCTCTTGATTATCTGTCTTCACGAACAGCCCTGAAATACAATTCAAACATTAACAATGATTGTTATAAATGTAATGTGAAGCTTTTACATTCACAATGCTCATTTTGATCTTGGTGGTGAAGTGTGCAAAAAATTCTGCCGGACTGAAATTTAGTCTTTGGTGAACAGTTTTCAAGAGTGCAAAACTGTGTGGAGACGTGCTGAAATCGCATTTGGTGTCGTACTGTATCGCATACCTTGTCAGTTTCTGTGCTTGCTTGGCCATTTATTGTGATTAACAAGAAAGTGTGTTCAAGCGCCAGCAGAAGACAGTGTAAGAAATACTCTTTGAGAGAAGCAGTCTATCAGCAGAAGTTAAAAGCAGCTCGTAAGTGTATTTACTTGTCTCACTAGTGTTTAGCGCAGTTGCCGTTGCTAGGAAACGCTTGTTTTGTTTACTGTGTGGAGACGTGCTGAAATTGCGTTTGGTCTTGTACTGTCTCGCGTACCTTGTCAGTGTCTGTGCTTGCTTGGCCATTTATTGTGATTAACCCCCTGGGGTCTGAGGTGATTTTGGGGCCCTTGAGATGTTTTGACATGGCCTGTTATTTGTGCTTATTTCAGCTACTTAAAACATACTATTGACCAACATGTAATTTGTTTGTATTCAGCACAAACTGTGCTACAGTAATATGTGACCCTGATGGATGTACATGTTTGCATTTTTTAGAAAAAAAATATTATGCGTGGTTAGTAAGTTTTGGGGGAAAAAATGTAGCTGAAATAAGGCCATAAAACCCACACTAAATAGTTCTGAATAAGACTTTTGAGCAATTAGTCTTGTAGGCTAGAATATTTACTTCAAAATTATGTGAAAATCATTCTGCTTACTCATTCACAGAAAACAATATATTGATTTAAATTTTTAAAGACATGTTTTGTGATTGAAAGCCAATATGCGAGGGAGTGGCAATGTCCCTGAATATTAAGTGATTCTCCCCTGAGAGACAAAGGGCCCTCCCCTAATGGCCTCTAATGGCCCATCAGTGTGACTGTGACTTTGAGGCAGGTAAGACAGAATGTGAGGAGACTGAAAAAATGGGTTGTTTAAATTATTTGTATTTTATTTACAACACAGTATAATCAAAACTTACATAATGAAGGTCAAAGACACATTGTGCACACTGACCACAGAGATGTGAACAGACTTTGAGTCATTCCTGCAACAGATTCTGTCCAACAAGTGAAACAAGTAAATCATACCTGATATTTACGTGTTATTTAAGTGTTTCTGCTTCTTTCCATGGATTCAAGAAGAAAAAAACATAATCAGTAGTCAAGGAGCTTGTTTTACCATAGAATATCAGTGTAGTTGAACATTGGCACAGATGTTGGCACAGTGCTCTCAGAGGAAAACAGTTTGAAGAAAGTCATCAGGATTCATCTGTGGTTCAGGTACCTGATTCACTAAAATACAAACAACCAAAAAACAACAACAACAACAACAACAAAAAAACATTTGTGAGCATGTTAATATCAGGAGCATCTGTAGGTTTTGTAGCCATAGACTCACGCATGCTTGTATTAACATTAAAAAAAAAGACATTTTATATCTGAGAAACTAATTATTATTGTTTAGCATGTTATTAAAATCTATTTCTGAACAGAGTAGGCTATTAATAATAATAAACATGTTCTAAACATTCTTAGATGCCTAGCATTCATCATGTTGTAGTTTGGGAACAACCTAACTAGTAAATGTGTTCTTGTTTATGTCACAATAACACGTTAACTAATGAAAAAAAGAAACATTACTTACTCATCAGATTGATCTCCTCTACTCGATGAAATCTTGTTCTTCTTTTGAGGAAATCCAGCCTTTACTCAGCGCGTCTTCTTGCAGAAACGAACAGTAGCCGCGATGAATGATCTCCTCGTGCTTTGTTTATGTTGGGCGTTTCCATGCGCACGTGTCTCACGTGGATATTTACATATGAACGGCGCGAGCCGCGAGGGGGCGGGATTGCATTAAAGATAACGAGTTCGACGGGAAAGACTGAACATCGTGTTGGTTTCATACGGATTACTTTATCACAGAATATTTTCGATAAGACTTACTTCATTTAAAAGTAGACATTTCAAGCTTTCTATAGATATAACTCCCATGTCTCTGTGTTGAGATTTCACCGAGTTACAGTTCATTTTAGTGACGCGTTTCTAAAAGCAGCTCGCGGAGACGGCGAAGACAGAGAGCGCACCCTGTTTGTTTTCTTTATTTTCCAAAACCACATTTTGTTTTTATTGTGAGTGTACCCGAAAAAAAATAGATACTTCAAAGTTTCAATTGATGTATAACACTTATCTGTATGACCAAAATCGACGGAGTATTTTTAGTGTCTTTCACACTGATAAGAAAAAAAATGAGCCGACCCCAGGGGGTTAACAAGAAAGTGTGTTCAAGCACCAGCAGAAGACAGTGTAAGAAATATTCTTTGAGAGAAGCAGTCTATCAGCGGAAGTTAAAAGCAGCTCGTAAGTGTATTTACTTGTCTCATTAGTGTTTAGCGCAGTTGCCATTGCCAGGAAATGCTTGCTTTGTTTACTGTGTGGAGACGTGCTGAAATCACGTTTGGTCTCGTAGTGTATCGCGTACCTTGTCAGTGTCTGTCCTTGCTTGGCCATTTATTGTGATTAACAGGAAAGTGTGTTCAGCTGAATTCAATTAGTGATTGTTAGACGGGTATAAATAAGCTTAGTTTACCGCGGCAGCCCTCGTGTGAAGCCCTCGTCGTGTGAAGACCATTGACTCTACCGTGCGACTCCACCGGACAGGGGCACCGGCAAGGGATACAAGTATCGCTTTTTATTTATCCTCCTTCAAATTACTTGTTTCACTTCTTTTTTAGAGACTGTTCTGTTTTTTTTTATAATCAATTCTTACTATGTGTTTTCAGATCACTACTATCACTACCACTCGCAAACCTCACATTACACACTGTAGGCAGGGCAATCCTAACAACCTGCGCACTTTGCCTATGTCTGCTAATACACCACTTTCTTTTTCTAGTGGTCTCTGGAATTGTCAGTCTGATGTCAACAAAGTTGCTTTTAATACTTCCATTACTAGTCATTCAAGGCTAAACCTCATGGCCCTGACAAAGACCTGGATCAAACCAGAGGACAATGCTACACCTGCAGCACTCTCCAATAATTTCTCCTTTTCCCACACCCCCCGTTTGACTGGAAGAGGTGGAGGTACTGGTCTACTCATTTCTAATAATTGGAAATTTACTCCTTTACCATCTCTGAGTATCATTTGAATCGCATTCGGTTACTATTACCTACCCTCTAAAAATCCATTTTGTAGTTGTTTATCAACCTTCAGGACCACTAGGTAACTTCGTAGAAGAATTAGATATGTTGCTCTCAACCTTTCCTGAGGATGGTACTCCCTTAGTTATACTTGAGAATGGAGAATTCACATCCACCTCGATAAACCTCAGGCTGCAGACTTCCACACTCTGCTTGCCTCTTTTGATCTCAGGAGAGTATTAACTACGGATACTCACAAATCAGGCAACCAACTGGACCTTATTTACACATGACACTGCTCCACTGATCATGTGCTGGTTACTCCACTGCACACCTCGGATCACTTCCTCCTCACTCTTAACCTCAGCATGATTCCTGACACAACACATACCCCTCCACATGTCACTTTTTGACGTAACTTACGCTCACTCTCACCCTCCCAGCTTTCTGCTATGGTTTCATCCATTCTTCACTTCCTCCCTCTATACAGTTATCATCTCTTGATGCTAACACTGCTAATGATACTTTCTGTTCCACTCTGTCATCTTGTTTAGATACTTTCTGACCCTTATCTTCCAGGCCAGCCCGTACCACCCCTTCTGCCCCTTGGCTATCTGACGTTCTCCGCGAACATCGTTCTAAGCTCAGGGCTGCAGAGAGGGTATGGCGCAAATCACAACATCCTACTGACCTTAATTTATATCGATCACTCCTCTCTGACTTTTCTGCTAATGTCTCTACTGCTAAAAGAACATACTATCACGACAAAATTAACAATTCACCTAACTCTCGCATGCTCTTTAAAACATTCTCCTCCCTCCTTTGTCCTCCTGCTCCCCCTCCTTCATCAACTCTAACAGCTGACGACTTTGCCACATTCTTCATTAATAAAATTACAAACCTCACTGCACAATTCTCCACACCACAAACTGTCAAACACATCTTACCATCAAACAAACACTCGTTCACATCCTTCTCTTCACTCTCTGAGGCAGAAGTCTCTAAACTTATCCTTTCCAGTCATCCTACTACTTATCCTCTTGATCCTATTCCATCCCATCTCCTTCAAGCCATTTCTCCTGCAGTTGTACCTGCACTCACTCACATCGTTAACACATTCCTTCACACAGGAATTTTTCCCTCAGCATTTAAACAGGCTCGTATAGCTCCACTTCTTAAGAAACCCAATCTTAACCCAACTCTTTTAGGGAACTATAGACCGGTTTCCCTTTTACCTTTCATTGCAAAAACACTTGAACGGGTTGTGTTCAACGAAGTCTCTGCCTTTCTCACACAGAAGAACCTCCTGGACAGCAACCAATCTGGCTTCAGAAGTGGACATTTGACCAAAACTGCCTTGCTCTCAGTTGCTGAAGCCCTAAGACTTGCAAGAGTGGCTTCCAAGTCTTCATTACTTATCTTGGTGGATCTATCCACTGCTTTTGATACAGTCAACCACCAGATCATCCTGTCAACCCTATTGAGAAAGGGCATCTGAGGAACTGCACTCCAGTGGTTTGAGTCTTACCTCTCAGATAGATCCTTCAAGGTATCTTGGAGAAGTGAAATATCCATGTCACAACATCTAGCTACTGGGGTGCCTCAGGGCTCAGTCCATGAACCACTTCTTTTCTCTGTCTACATGGCATCACTAGGTTCTGTCATTCAGAAACATGGCTTTTCATATCACTGCTATGCTGATGACACTCAACTCTACCTCTCATTCCATCCTGATGATCCGACGATAGCTGCTCACATCTCAGCATGTATAACAGACATTTCTTGCTGGATGAAGGACCATCAACTTCAACTGAACCTAGCTAAGGCAGAACTGCTTGTAGTTTCAGCAAACCCATCACTTCATCACAATTTCACCTTCCAGTTAAGCTAATCAACCATTACTCCTTCAAAAACAGCCAGAAACCTTGGAGTTATGATTGACGATAAGCTGAATTTCTCAGACAACATTGCTAAAACTGCCCTGTCTCGCAGATTTGCTTTATACAATATTAGGAAGATCAGGCCCTTTCTTTCGGATCATGCAACACAACTCCTTGTTCAAGCTCTTGTTCTGTCCAGACTTGACTATTGCAATGCTCTCTTGGCAGGTCTTCCAGCCAATTCCATCAAACCTCTACAATTAATCCAAAATGCCGTTGCAAGATTAATCTTTAATGAGCCGAAAAGAACGCACTTGACACCTCTGTTCATCAATTTGCACTGGCTACCAATAGCTGCTCACATAAAATTCAGGGCATTAATGTTTGCCTACAAAACCACCTTTGGCTCTGCACCCTTTTACCTAAATTCAGTACCTCGGACCTATGTGCCCTCTAGAAACTTGTGTTCTGCAAGTGAATGCCGCATTATTGTGCCATCCCAAAGAGGGACAAAATCACTTTCACAGACTTTTTCATTAACTGTTCCCATCTGGTGGAATGACCTGCCCAACTCAATCCGAGCAGCTGAATCCTTAGCCATCTTCAAGAAATGGCTTAAAACCCATCTCTTCCATCTTTATTTGACCCTCTAACTCTAGCATTTTCTAATTCTGTTTTATCTATCTGCCTTCTTTTTATTAAACACACACACACACACACACACACACACACACACACACACACACTTGACCCTCTATCAATTGCATAATTATTCTCTAACTGCTAGCTTTTCTTGAAAAACTGACACTTTCTTTTCTATATTCGATATACTTGTTTTCTTAAAAAAATAAATAAATAAAAATACCTTGCTATGTATACTGCGTTAGGCTAACCGAGACTTGTCATAGTGCTTGCATGTTGTTGCTCTTTTGTTGGTTTTGATTGCATCTATTGTCCTCATTTGTAAGATGCTTTGGATAAAAGCGTCTGCTAAATAACTAAATGTAAATATAAATGTAAATATACTCTCTATTCTAATTCTGTTTTATCTATCTGTCTTATTTTTATTTAAAAAAAAAAACAAAACAAACAAACATTATCTTCTATCACTTGCATATTTATTCTCTAACTGCTAGTTCTTTTTCTTTGAAAACTAACACTAGCTTTCTTTGTTTCTATTCCAACTACTTGTTTCTTTAAGAAGAAAAAAAAAAAAAAAAAAAAAAACCTTGCTGCGTGTACTGCATTAGGCTAACCCAGACTTGTCATTGTGCTTGCATGTTGTTGCTCTTTTGTTAGTTTTGATTGTTTCTATTGTCCTCATTTGTAAGTCGCTTTGGATAAAAGCGTTTGCTAAATGAGTAAATGTAAATGTAAATAAGATTTTAAGTTTTAAACACCTTTCAGGCTTGTGTGAGGTTTCCACAAGCAACACAATCTACTTGAACAAACACTTTACTATATTTAAAGTTTAGAAAATCTAACTTATAATTCCCACATTCACCATCCATCTGGCATGGCAGATGATGACCATTACAGACTGTTACACTTTGAAGTGAGGCACAGTCACAGTACTCAGTTGTGTCTTACCGTTATTAATTTTCATTTCAAAGCGTTTTTTTATTATCATCTGTGTCTCATTTTGAATTATATTGTACCCCTCTGTAGGTTGTAGTGTGCTCAATGCAGTGTTAAATGAGATGGCCTTGCAAGACATACAGGACTCAAAAAATATTTGATATTTATTTGATGTATTTTTTGAATATCTGATAAACTTTTGAATGTTTGAGGTTTTATTTACTAGTCAGATGGTTCATAGTGCCTTGGAGATGTTCTTTGACAAGAGGTCCCCTCCAACTCTGCTCCACGGCCATCAGCATGGAAAAATATAGGAACATAAACAATCTGTCACAGAGCCAACAATATGTAGTATACAATGTCAGGTTTATTAGAAATAAACTACAGCAGAGGTGAAATGCAGAAAAGAGAAAGAATAATGTACAGAATATACAAAAAAAATCTTAAGAAACGAGAATTTACATTTTTAGGTTTTAAAGATGCATGATGATATAGGTGAAATATATTGTGAAAAATGCATTTGAAGTTATTTAATAAGCTTTGTCAGATCACCTGTGTTTCCTATATCTCTGTCAGCAGCTCCCATTAGAGGGGTTTTTTTTTCTGATGCTCCTGAGTATATAGTATAATTTTTATCAATATTTGTCTACAATGAATGATAAAAATGTGTTTGGAATAGTTTCAGCCTATTTTAGTTCATGTAAGTGAATTAACAGTACAGTGCAAATTTTAGATTAAATTAATTAGCTTATTTCAATCCATCCATTAACAAATAGCCAGCAAAACATTTACAAAGCTATCAAAATCACTCATCTAGACATAATATGTGATTAAAATGCCAAACTTTCATAAATAATAGCTCAAATCTATAGTTAGCTTACCTCTTATAGTTAGCCTCTATAGTTAGCTCACGGTTGTGATGCTAACTGACTTTTTCCGATGAACCACTGAACCATTTTTGTAAAGTAAATATTCAACAGAAGCGTGTCAATTACATGTAAGAAAGTGTCAGGAACAGTTGTATGTATTATTTGTGTAATTTTAGGGACTAAACTTACCTGAAAGCAGTAAAAACAACAGTGAGAGACGGAGTTTTGCTACTTGTCAGCTGAGTTGCTGCCCCGTTTCCATGGTAACTCCCTCCACTCCAATTTAAATGTTCAACGCACGCGCCCATCAAACACGTGAAAGTTACGCAGCATTTACATAAATAGTACATAAAATTAGAAACTTGTCCTGAAACTTGATAACATATTGTTTAAGTGGATAGTAGGCCTAATTGAATGAGAATATAGGATATACTGTTCTATTCTATTCTATTCTATAATATAATATAATATAATAATAGCTTTAAAAATGGTAAACGTAGTGTAGAAACAATGCATTGCAAAAACACATTGATTAAAAATACATCATATGAAGCATGAAAATAATTTCACAAATAGCCTGTAAACACACACACGCAACATGAGCATTATTTTCTATGCATTTTTAAAATATATTTTCAAAATATATTTCAATATATTTAACAGTGCTTCACATATATGTGAATATATAACCTTTCTGTATGAGTATTGTTAGTTTTTTTTTTTTTTGTTTTTGTTTTTTTTTTTAAGAATAGAATTAAAATAGAGAGAACTAGAGTTAGAGGGTCAAATAAAGATGGAAGAGATATGTTTTAGTCGATTCTTGAAGATGGCTAAGGATGGCTGCTCGGACAGTTGGGCAGAGTTGGGCAGGTCATTCCACCAGTGTCACGCCTCTGGACTGTTTTTGCTGTGTTTTTGCTCCCCATGTGCTCCGTGATCCAGTTTCTGTCTCACATTGATTGTGTTTATTTGATTCCAGGTGTGTCTCGTTCTTCCATGGTTGTCCTGTGTTCATAAGCCCCAGTCCATTCAGTTTGTGTTTGTCGGGTCTACTTGTTGCTACATGTGTTTGCCAAGCTCCTGTTGTGGATTATTTCCCAGTGTTTCTTTGATTAAAGACTGTTAAATGTTTCTTTGTTTCCCTTGTGCTCCTAGCTACAGCGAATCGTGACAGAAGACTCGACCGAAACAGTAACCTCTCTGTCTCCCCTCCGTTTTTGTTTTCCGTTTTTTCCGCACAGTGTCTTTTTTATTCCGTTATCCCCATGGATCCCCTCATCCACCCTGAATTCCTCCTCCTTCTCCTGCTGGAGCAAGGGGACCGTTCGCTTGAGGATTATACCAGACTGTTTCTGGCCCTCGCGGAACTTGCCAGCTACCCAGATGCTCTGTGCATTCTATGACGCTAGCCTGAACGCCGCGTGCAGAGTGCCGTCATCCAAAGATGGTCCTCGAGTAGAATTCGCCACCTTCGTGGAGTGGACTGTGGTGAGAAACGGATTGCCATTCACCATCTCCCCCATGGATGATCTCGCCAGATCCACTCCTGACCCAGAGCCCAGCCCAACATCTCCCCACGGTGCGGAGCATCAGCCTGAGCCCACCGATGATGGAGAGCCATTTCCCACTGCGATCGACGAGCCAGTGCAAAGCCGAGCGACTGAGCAGGGGATCGCCCTGGACGTTGAGCCCAACCTGTCAGATCAGGTGTGAGAGCCGGCGACAGTGCCCACCACGAAGGAGCAAGCCGTGGACAATGAGAGCGAGGTGGAGCTCCGCCCCCTGCACTGTGGCTGAGGGTGAGCTGGATACAGATCTGGGAGGAGGACCTGATTGACTGGTATGCTGACCTGTCCTCCTACTACGAAGCCCTCTGTTACCCCTGTTCCCACATCCAGCCCAGAGTGGGCTGCGGTTCCAGAGTTCCCACATCCAGCCCAGAGTGGGCTGCGGTTCCAGAGTTAAGCCCAGAGAGGGCTCCAGTTCCCGAGTCCAGTCCAGAGCGCACTCCTGAGACCGCTCCTCGAAAGCGTCCTCCAGAGCCCGTGCCTCCAGGGCACCCTCCAGTGTCGACTCCAGCCCCAGAACTCGCTCCAGTGTGGGCTCCAGTTCCCGAGTTCATCCCAGAGGGGGCTCCCGATCTGAATTTAGCCCTGAAAGCCCGGAGGCTCTCAAATGCCCGCCCTCCCCACCCGCTCCTGCCTCCTCCTCCACTGTCAGCCCCTCTGCTCGCCCTCAGCCCATCATCAATACGGTGCGAGCTCCGCAGGACTGCCATCCTCCAGCGTCGCCGTAGCTGGAGTATCCCTCACTTCCATCTCCAGCCTCCGAGGCCCGGACTCCGCCTCGGCCATTAGACCCAGCGCCTCCACCTCGGGTCCTATCTCCCTCGCTTCCACCGTCACCCGTCTATCCACCAGCTCCACCGAGCTCCCTCGTCCCTCCGCTCCTCCTTGGTCGGAGCGTCGACCCGCCATCGCCTCAGGACTCTGGTCCTCCGGCTGCACCTCGTCACTCCATCCCACCGGCTCTGTTGGGCTTCTTCCTCCCGCCAGCTCCACCTTGGTCCTCAGTCGCTCCGGCTCTGCCATGGATCTCCGGATCTTCCGCCTCCGCCTCGATCGCTAGAGCCCTCGACATCCCTCGACATCCCCTGGCTCTCTGTCTCCACATCGGGCTCCTCCACCACCTGCTCCGCCGCTGTTGGTTGGCCCCCTGGAGTCGGCGGCCATTCCTCCTCCATGGCTCCTCTTTCCGTCAGCTCCACCGTGGGTCGACAGCATGGCTGTGGCCTGGGTCCCCCCTGGCTCCTCCCTCCTTCATCACCGCCCTGGACTCTGTCTGCCTGGGAGTAATGTCACGCCCCTGGACTGTTTTGCCCCTGTTTCTGTTTCCTTATTTGGTCATGTTCCTTTTCTTGTTTAGTTAATTGATTTCAGGTGTGTCTCCTTAGTCCCTCATTGTCCTGAGTTTAAAAGCCCTGTCTGTTCAGTTCATGTTTGTCGGGTCTACTTGTTGGATGTCGTGTGTTTCCCGTGTTCCTGTTGTTGATTTTCCCCTGTGATTCCAGTATTAAAGACAGTTAAACGTTTCTCCGCATCTCCAACTGTATGACCTAAAAGTATGTAGAGAGAACCCCCCCCCCCCCCCCCCCCCCCCCCAATTCTCTCTAAAACAGACACATACTGCTATAGGAAATTAGTTCTTTCATTAATTCATAGACCATTTTTTCTATGACCTTCCTATCATGCATATCCCCAGATCATTGTGTATGATTATTACATTCTTGTTTATGGTCTTGTGTATTGCATACTGTTTTATGCATGCTTATGATAGATTACTAGTTAATATCACCTCACTTATACCATGCTTGGTCTCTATGAATTAGTCGTCGGGTGATGTAATTGAGAGTGTATAGTATATGTTGATACCCATGCAACATGTTAGTGTTCTAAGAAACTTTAACAGTTTTGGCATCAACGCCCAATCCAATTACATGTGCAAAATACCATGCTCTAAGACAAAGAGTCATAAATTTTCCCTCCAGAAGTGCAAGTCACCATTGGCTCTTTGACCCCCGAGAGGTGTGACCTCCACATAACTTAAAAGGCTTCACATCAGTGACCCACTTGGCTTTTTAGTCTCTTCACTCGTCTCTCATCACCTTCCCGTCTTCTGGTTGCTAAGTCCCAGAGCCTGACTCCTTTTCATAGCTTCATTCCCTGTTTGTCTAATGGCTTTATTCATCCAGTCTTGCTTGCCCTTCCCCCATGTATGAGTGATTGTATGTTTATTTGTTTAGATTAGTAATGCATGTTAGTGCTTAGTTAATAAAACTTTTGGTGCACAAATTACATGAGATTCTGATTCTGCCACCGCTTTGTGAATAATGTCCCTTTTATGATATGATCTAGCTACATACTCTAATGCATTCATACTGTGAGAAGGTTATTTTCTGTGGCCATGAAAATATAATTTCTTAGAGCTGATATGAAATTACACTGAATGTTCGCTGGATGAACAGATTAGTTGATGACAATATTAATTCTGCTACAGTTATTACTGGCAGCTGATATAAATCCTTGTAATTAATTATAATTAATTGTAATTATTTATATACATTTCCCATTTGAGCTAATTTGCTACACTTGACTTGACTTGGCATGGCATGGCATGGCATGAACAGACTTGGCATAAACAAAAACAAGAGCTCACCAATAGAGGTTACAGGGACATAACCAACCAATGAGAACCAACAAACATGACTAGGATAACCAATCAGAACCTGACATTGAACAAAGGAACCAATAGCAGGATCACATGAGGGCAAGGAAACCACATGACTAGACAGGAACCATGACTAAGACAAAATGAAAGACATGAAAACAATGAACATGAAACAAAACCCAAAACCAGCATGACATATCCCCCCCTCTAAGGGCGGCTCCTAATGTAACACCCAATCCAAGCAAAACTCAAAAATTCCAGGAGGGTGGTGGAGTGGAGGCGGAACAGGGGAGGAGGATGGAGGGCCAGGCCCATGCAGGGGAACAAGATCAGAACCATGGCATGAACCATGAACCAGTGGGCAAGACCATGGGCCATGGAGCAGTGGTGGACCTGGACCCTGGAGCAAGGCTGGTCTGGACTGTGGAGCAGAGGTGGGCCTGGACCGTGAAGCACTAGAGGACCTGGCCGTGGAGTAGAGGCAGACCTGAATTGTGGAGCAATGGTGGCCTAGTCCAGTGGTCGGCAACAGGCGGCCCACGGGCCAAAACTGGCCCTCCAGCAATAATATCTGGCCTGCGCCCGCAGCCAGATTATTTTGATAGCGGCTGGTTCTGAAATAGATCTGTCATGACAGCAACACTTACTCACAATCAGAGTATGTGAGCGGAGCGGAGTGGGGAGTGGTGTGATTTTGACTGGAGCGAGGAACTGATTTTTAAAAGTCTGAGCATCGTGGTTTTCATTCGCTCCGAGAGCACTCCACCACCGCTCCATCACGAGCACTATTCATGCCAACAGCCCATAATATAAGTGCATATTTAACAAGAATTCATGAGCAGGACATGGACATGAGCGGGAAGTTATAGTTTGTTCCTTCTAGATACTTAATATTTTCATCTGAAAGCATGATTTAAACAAGTACTACAACACTTATTCACATGCAAACGCTTTCTCAATAATGCATTCAAACAAATGTCATTTTACAGTGCTACTTCATCTGTATTCAATTTCGAATGAGCAGAAATCTGTAAGAAATGCATTGATCCATAGGTAAAATAACTGATGAAAACATAGTTATTTTCATCATAAACAAAAGTTATACCTTTTAATGCTGACAAACATGTTATTAGCTTGTCATGTGGTAGGAAAAAAGTTTTAACTGTTCCAATAAGCCACTTTGAAACTCTCCTATTATTTTATTTTATTTTTTAATATACGTTATGAACATAACTGTGATATTTCAAACATACTGAAATACTTTAGCCGCGGAGCGGTGTTTCTGATATCAGTGAGTGCGGAGTGGAGCGGGAGTGGAGTGATTATTAAATGCTCGGAGCACGGAGGGGAAATTGTTGATGCTCCACTCCGCTCACATACTCTGCCGGACACACATTGGCTTTTTGTTAATGACTGTCCTCTTACAGGATTTAACACAGAATTACAGCTCACTACCAGTTACAAAAGACACTGTAACAGGCAACAGTCTGTCACAGGCAATTCTAGTTGCATTTTTCATCAATTAATTTCTTAAATTATCCTTTGACTATGTTCTGGCCCGCCATCTAGTGGCAAAATTTTTATTTTTATTTTTGGCCTGATGCCAAACTTACTTGCCGACGCCTGGCCTAGGCCATGAAGCAGTGGCAGACTGCAGAACAATGGAGGACCTGGGCTGTGGAGCAGTGGCAGACTGTGGAACAGTGGTGGACCTGGGCCATGGAGCAATGGCAGACTGTGGAGCAGTGGAAGCCAGGGCGGAGTCAGCAGAGCAAGAAGCCAGGGCAGAGCAGAATAGCACCAGGGTGGAGCAGCTGGGACCAAAGATCTCCATGGTAGAGCAGATGACCTCTTCAGTGGAGCCGATGGCGCAGAGAACCACCACGGGTGGATCAGGCGGGACTGGAGCAGAGAGCACAGAGAGGTTAACAACGGCCTCTTTGGCTGTGACAGGGCAGACTATGAGTTCATGAACGGCCTCCGTGGCCGTGACAGGACAGGCAAAGCATTCATGAACAGGCTCCATGGCTGTGACAGGACAGGCAGAGAGTTCATAAACGCCTCCATGGCCGTAACAGGACAGGCAAAGAGTTCAGAGGGGGACGCCGCTGCCTCAGGAGGTTCTGCAGCGGAAGCTGCCACCTCTGGAGTTTCTGCATTGGACGCCGCCACCTCTGAGGCAGACTCATGGACAGGAGAGGCCTCTGGAGTAGACTCATGGACAGGAGAGGCCTCTGGGACAGACTCGTGGACAGGAGAGGCCTTTGGGACATACTTGTGGACAGGAGAGGCCTCTGGGACATACTCGTGGACAGGAGAGGCCTCAGAAGTGTAGTGTGCAGCCCACACACTCAAAATGGCCGCTCGTACTGACATCAGTGGTGGGTCCAAGTCTTGTTAGTCCTGGCCCAAGCTCTGCATTTGTAGGAACTTGGGTGCTACAGGGGACTCAGGCATGGCGGCCATCTTGTGAAGAGGCTCTTAAGTGGCCGGCATGATGTGAGCAGGCTATGGCTTGGCCGGCATGATGTAAGCAGGCTCTGGCTTGGCAGACATGATGTGAAGAGGCTTTGGCGTAGCAGACATGACATGCGCAGGCCCTGAAGAGGCTGGCTTTGGCTTGGCAGGCAAGACGTGAGTAGGCATGACGTGAGCAGGCTTTGGCTTGGCAGGCATGACATAAGCAGGCTCTGGAGTAACAGACATGACGTGAACAGGCTTTGGCTTTGCAGACATGATGTGAACAACTCCAGACATGATGGTAGGAATGTGGAAATGCTCTGGAGTGGTGGGTACTGTAGGATAGCTGTGTTCCTCATCAACAATCCCCACAGTAAATGAAGATACACTTAAGAGCAGAGCATAATCAATATATTTTTCCAGAGACCAGTGTATTTTCCCTCCAGGTGGCCAGGAGCAGAACCTGATTTTTACCAAGTACGACATGTTCCTGGATCAACATCTTTATTGTCCCTGGAACAACATTGTGATTAACCAATCAGATTTGAAGAACCAGTTGATAGTTTTTGTGAAGTTTAGGCTTACAATCTGTTTGGTGCTTGTACATCAGTGTCATTTATCTATCATTTCCTCTAATTTTAGGGATTACTCATGGTTAAGGTTAAGTTTAGGTAGTGGTAGGGATGTGGTGAAGACAAAATTTTTAGATTAAAATGTTGTTCCAGAGTCAACAAAATATGTTGACCTAGCAACGCATCTAACTCAGCAAAATCAGGACGCGCGTGGCCAGGAACAAATGGGATCATTCAAACCCACTCTAAAAATGTCTTTTAGTGCCACGTCATAAAAAGCCACCAAATGGCACAGTCCACAAAAGTCCTCAACATAATCCTCTATAGCCTTGACGAAGGCAGAGGAGGCGAAAAACTGCTGGGTTAACCCTCTGGTTGTGTTCGAATTCCTGTCACACTTGTGGTGATCCCGGTCAAAAATGGCCGGACTCCAAACAATTGCTTATAAATCTCTCATTATGCTATATTATCACCAAATATTGGATTCAAGTCAAGTCAAGTCAAGTCGAGCTTTATTGTCATTCTGCTACATGTGTGGACATATAGTGGAACGAAATGTCGTGTCTCGCAGGACCACGGTGCTACATACTAGTTAAACATAAGATAAACATACAACAATGCAAGTATAGGAAAAAAAACAATAGAGCTATACAACAGTTAACTATCTGACTATACATATACTAAAAATACTATAACTGCTATACCTAGTTGTCCACACATACACAAACTGAGACTGTACAAAAACTTTACATAAATACTGTACATGAAATTGTGCGAAAGAGATATGTACATGAAACTGTGCAGAAAAAATATATATTTTGTACATTATTGTGCAGAAGAGAGATTTTGTGGGAGACAGTGCATAGTGCAAAAAGATTTTGTAGTGCAATGCTCAAGTAAACATGTATTATTTTGTAGTGCAATGTTCAAGTAGACATATATTTTCTTAAGAGTCTTTGTGGCAGGGAGTGTTTGTAGAAAGTGTCTAGTGTGCATATAGTGGGATGAGTGCGTTACTACAGGTGGTTTGTATAGCCCACTCACCTGTGTGTAGCACATTCAGAATTGCACTTAGTAAAATTGTCAACAGTTTTTAATGAGTTGGGGGGGTGGGAGGGCTGAGGTGTTCATGGTTTCAGAGGGGGACAGGGGGATTGGAGTTAAGAGCTCTCACAGCCTGGGGAAAAAAAGCTGTTGAGCAATCTGACAGAGCGAGCTCTGATGCTCCGGTACCTTCTACCTGATGGCAGGAGCTGGAAGAGGTTGTGAGAGGGGTGGGTGGAGTCCTTCACGATGCTGGTGGCCTTGTTGGAGCATCGTGAAAGGAAAATGTCCAGGATGGAGGGGAGAGGGGCACCGATGATCTTTGCAGCAGTGTTCACTGTCCGTTGTAGGGTCTTGCGGTCAGCAGCACTGCAGTTCCCATACCAGACAGTGATGCAGGTGGTCATTCCTTTTATCAACTTGTTTTCTTTCATTTAGGACTGGTTTTGTGTTTCTATTTGCATCTGATTAATCGTAGGTCTCATTTATCTGAGAGTAAGTACCTCATTTTTTGAGTGAAAAAAAGCATTTTTTATAAATAATTTTCACAATATGAGATAAAAAAAATATAAAAAAGTTGCACTGTTTATCACACTAGTGTGCTTTAATGTTTAATCAGGAAATTTGCTTTTAAATGCTTTTATTTTGTACAAAATTGCAAAAAGTCACACTTGTGGTGTTCCCGGTCAAAAATGACCGGACTCCAAACAATTGCTTATAAATCTCTCATTATGCTATATTATCACCAAATATTGGATTCATTCTTTTTGTCAACTTGTTTTCTTTAATTTAGGACTGGTTTTGTGTTTCTATTTGCATTTGATTAATCGTAGGCCTCATTTATCCGAAAGTAGGCACCTCATTTTTTGAGTGAAAAAAACATTTTTTATGAATAATTTTCACAAAATGAGATAAAAAAAAAAAAAATTATGAAAATTTGCACTGTTTCTCACACTAGTGTGCTTTAATGTTTAATCAGGAAGTTTGCTTTTTAGACCTGGCGCGATGCTCTTGGGATTATAGATATGCTTTTCATCTTCCAGTCTACCCAGTCTTCTGTGATTCATCTATCTCCGCATTGCCCCGTTTACGACTTCGCCGGAGAGGAATGTTTAAATCTTCGCCAACTGGATTTTGTTCGATTGGATCGGAACCTGGCATCACAGTCTCATCTCAACATGGCTCTAGTCAACGCTAGGTCCGTGTGCAATAAGACTTTCATTTTAAATGACTTTTGTACCGGACGAAACTTGGATATCCTATTCCTAACTGAGACTTGGGCCTCTACTGGTGAGTCGTCAGTTTTTGAGGAACTCTGTACTCCGGACTGTTGTTTTATTAGTACACCTCGTTGTACTGGCAAGGGTCGTGGGGTTGCCATGGTTTTTAAACAATCCCTTAATATACGGCCCGTTTCTGTTGGGAGTTATTCATCGTTTGAGTTGCAGTGTATTGTGCTGGAGTTTGATTCCACTGCTGTGCGCTTATTTATAGGCCACCTAATTTTGACAGTGCCTTTATACGAGAGTTTGGTGAATTTGTAACTCATATTATGCCATCATATGATCAGCTGTTATTATTGGGAGATTTCAGTGTACATGTGTGCTGCCCAGGTCGACCATTGGTCAGTGAATTTTGTAACATTTTGGAATCTTTTGGTTTTATGCAACATATAAATGGAGCAACTCATGTCCATGGTCACACTCTGGACCTTATTTTGTCATATGGTGTCACTGTAGAAAATGTAAACATAGAAGATGTTTCCTTCTCTGATCACAGTCCAGTTGTTTTTAATGTCCATGTTGAGAACTCTCCAGTTGTGAAAAAGCATCTGGGCCATTACTCTCGTTGTATAAATTCAGCTACTCCTTCTCAGTTTAGTGAAATCTATTGTGCTAACGCTGTTGAAGGATCCATTTTGAATGCTGTTGAGTCTTCCATTGAGCCTGATAAACTGACTTCTCTTTTCTATACATCTTGCTCTAATATTTTAGATGTTATTGCACGTTTCAAGTTGAAATTACCCAGGCAGAAATCTTATTACTGGCTGGACGATCATGCTCACTCTCTTAGGCAGGCTTGTCGTCAAGCTGAGAGGAAATGGAAGCAGGATTCTTTAACTGTGTCCTATGAGCTTTTTAAAGAGTGTTTGATTAACTTTCAGAATGCTGCAAAATCAGCTATGTCAAAGTATTTTTCAGATCTGATTGCTACGCACTCTCATAGACCTAGGATTTTGTTTTCCACAATCAACTCAATAATTAATCCAGGTTGTCAGTTTCATGTGGAACCCTCAACTGAACTCTGTGAAAAAATTTTTAAAGTTTTTTTCTGATAAAGTGTTAGCTATTCACTCCTCTTTTACCTTGCAGTTATCAGATCTGTCACTGTTTTCGCTGGCTAGTCCGGCTTCCTTTTCTTGTTTTCAAAATGTTTCTTTGAGGGAACTCTGTGATTTGGTTAATAAGATGAAGACAACTGCCTCTTCACTTGATGTCATTCCTTCGGAGATTATTAAGGCCTCTTTCTCTGAAATCGGTACTTCCATTCAGTCATTGATTAACTCGTCCCTAACAGCTGGGGTGGCCCCGAAATGTTTTAAGCATGCTGTATTTCAACCTTTGCTTAAGAAACAGGGTTTGGAGGAAAGCTGCCTTGATAATTACCGGCCTGTCTCTAAGCTTTCATTTTTATCAAAACTTTTAGAAAAAGTTGTTTATTCTCAATTGATCTCCTTTTTGAATGCAGCTAAATTAACTGAACCTCTCCAATCTGGTTTCTCTGCCCATCATAGTACTGAGTCTGCTTTGCTCAAAGTGTTCAATGACATTTTACTTGCAGCTGATAGTGGTAAAAATACAGTACTGCTGCTTCTCGATCTTACAGCTGCCTTTGATACAGTTGATCATAATATTCTTCTCTGCCGGTTAGAGCGTTTGTTTGGTATCGGGGGTATTGCTTTGCAGTGGTTTAATTCATATCTTAGAGACAGGTCTTTTTCTGTTGAGTTAGGTAAGTTCTCTTCATCTGTTGCTCCTATTATCTGTGGGGTGCCTCAAGGATCCTTTTTAGGGCCACTTCTTTTTAATTTATATGTGCGACCATTGGGAGATATTATTAGGAGACATAATGTTTCATTTCATTTATATGCTGATGATACCCAGTTATACATACCATTGAAAGCAGGCGATACCATTGAACCCTTATTGGCCTGCCTTGGGGACATTAAGAAATGGCTGTCTAATAGTTTTCTTCGACTTAATGAAGATAAAACGGATGTAATCGTCTTTGGCCCCCCAAAGCTGAGAAGTGGTCTTATAAATGACCTTGGCAGGCATTTCTCCTCAGTCTCTTCCCAGGTCAGGAATCTTGGTGTCATTCTGGACTCTGAACTTTGCTTAACTAAGCAAATTAATACAGTTGTCAAGAACAGTTTTTATCAGTTACGGACAATCTCGAGATTGAAATCATTTTTGTCTTTTAATGACCTGGAGAAGGTCATTCATGCTTTTATTACCTCCCGCCTTGATTATTGTAATTCATTATATTTGGGTCTTCCTCAGTCATCCATTGCACGCTTACAGATGGTACAAAATGCTGCTGCAAGGTTGTTGACTAGGGCAAAGAAAGCTGATCATGTTACACCGATTTTAGCCTCTCTTCACTGGCTTCCTGTCCATTTTAGAATTCAATTTAAAATTTTGTTGTTTGTTTTTAAAGCTCTTAATGGTCAAGCCCCATCTTATCTCAAAGATCATCTTACTCCTCTTTCATCCTCCAGATCTCTAAGATCTTCTGACAGGGCTTTCTTAGTTGTCCCTCGTTCACGCTTAAAAACAAAGGGTGATAGGGCTTTTTCAGTTGCTGCCCCCCGTCTTTGGAATCAACTGCCACTGGACATCTGCCTTGCACCTTCTATTACAACTTTTAAAATGAGGTTGAAAACATATCTTTATTCCCAGGCATTTTAATTTGGATTTTATCTATGTTGTTTTGTTTTATTGTTTCATCTGTCTTGTTTATTTTGTGTTTATCTTTGACTTTGTTCAGCACTTTGGTCAGCTTTGCTGAGATAAATGTGCTATATAAATAAACTTTACTTACTTACTTACTTAATTGCTTTAATTTAGTACAAAATTGCACAAAGTCACACTTGTCAAAAATGGCCAGCCATTGAAAGTGAAAGGGGAAGAATGAAAGTAAGAGAAACAACTAGTGTTCAGGAGCATGTTGTGCTTCACTGCAAAAAATGCTTTTCTTAGATTTTTTTGTCTTGTTTCCAGTCAAAATATCTAAAAATTCTTAAATCAAGAAGGATTTTCTAGACAAGTAAAAATTATTGTCTTGATTTCAGAAAAAAAACAAGTCAAAATTAAGTGAGTTTTTGCTTGAAACAAGCAAAATAATCTTCCAATGGGGTAAGCAAAATCTTGTTTTCTGTTTGAAATATTTTTTTTGCAGTGTTTTTCTGAAGTCAATTCTTTTGCAGGCTAAAGACAAGGCAGTTTGAGTGTGTGTGTGTGTGTGTGTGTGTGTGAGTGAGAGAGAGAGAGAGAGAGAGAGAGAGAGTTATAATGTCAGACTCATATAAACATATTGCATGCAGTTCATGATAGGATGAAATAGGTGTAAAACTCACAATAATTTGTGTGCATGGGTGTGTGTGTGTGCGCGCGTGAGTGTGTGTGTGTGTGTGTGTGAGAGAGAGAGAGAGACAGAGAGAGAGAGAGAGTTATAATGTCAGACTCATATAAACATATTGCATGCAGTTCAGGGTAGGATGAAATAGGTGTAAAACTCACAATAATTTGTGTGCATGGATGTGTGTGTGTGTGTGTGTGTGTGTGTGATAGTGTGAGTATACATGCATCCGCACACGCACAGGTTCAAGGCCTTTATGTCTGCAAGCACAACATTTTCCTGAACACTAGTTGTTTCTCTTACTTTCATTCTTCCCCATTCACTTTCAATGGCCGGCCATTTTTGACAAGTGTGACTTTGTGCAATTTTGTACAAATTAAAATCAAACTTCCCGATTAAACATTAAAGCACACTAGTGTGATAAACAGTGAACATTTTAGTAATTTTTTGTCTCATATTGTGAAAATTATTCATAAAAAAATGCTTTTTTCACTCAAAAAATTAGGTGCCTACTTTTGGATGAATGAAGCCTACAATTAATCAGAAGCAAATAGGAACACACAACCAGTCCTAAATGAACTAAAACAAGTTGACAAAAAGAATTAATCCAATATTTGGTGATAATATAGCAAAATGAGAGATTTATAAGCAATTGTTTGGAGTCCGGTCATTTTTGACCGGGAACACCACAAGTGTGACTTTTTGCAATTTTGTACAAAATAAAAGCATTTAAAAACAAACTTCCTGATTAAACATTAAAGCACACTAGTGTGATAAACAGTGCAAATTTTCATAATTTTTTATCTCATTTTGTGAAAATTATTAATAAAAAATGCTTTTTTCACTCAAAAAATTAGGTGCCTACTTTCGGATAAATGAGGCCTACAATTAATCAGATGCAAATAGAAACACAAAACCAGTCCTAAATTAAAGAAAACAATTTGACAAAAAGATTGAATCCAATATTTGCTGATAATATAGCATAATGTGAGATTTATAAGCAATTTTTTGGAGTCCGGTCATTTTTGACCGGGAACACCACAAGTGTTACTAGGTGAAATAAAACCCACAAAAAATTACGAAAATTCTAAAAAAAAAAATAATAATAATCTGAGAAGTGCTTATACACGGTGTGAACAAAGTCAGTAAGTTTGAGTCCAATGTGATAACGTTAACTAGTATTTTCTGGAAAAAAAAGAAAATCTTCTCCGGGTCAGTTTGACCCGAACACAACCAGAGGGTTAATTGCTGCAGTCTAGTATTCTGTAACGATTCCACTGGAGGCAAGCGTAGTGAGAACCCAAGTGCAGCTTTTATTAAATCCCAAAAGTGAGCAAACAATAAAGACTTGACTTGACTTGGCATGGCATGGCATGAACAGACTTAGGGTTAGGTTAGGGTTAAAACAAAAACAAAAACAATAACTCACCAACAGAGGTTACAGGGACATAACCAACCAATGAGAACCAAGATACATGACTAGGACAACCAATCAGAACATGGCTGTCACGGTTGCCTACTGTGTAGGAGCTAAGGAGCGTGGATACATAGGAGAATTCTCGAACAACAGTCTTTATTAATCCAAACATCCTGGAGGCCTCTCAGGGCAGGCTGGTATGGGGTGGGGAGCAGGCAGTTCAAGGGGCCATGGCGGAGGAGGCAGTTCAGGAGGCCATGGCAGAACAGACAGTTCAGGGGGACATGGCGGACTAGACAGTTCAGGGGGCCATGGCAGGGCGGCCTCCGTGGCCTTGTCCTAAGCACTTGGCCCAGCCCCTATAGCCTGAGACATTTAGCCCCCGCAAATAATTTCTTGGGGAAGGCTCCGGGTCCCCTGGCTGGCACAGTCAGGAGGCCATGGCAGAACAGACAGTTCACGGGGACATGGTGGACTAGACAGTTCAGGGGGCCATGGCAGGGCAGCCTCCGTGGCCTTGTCCTAAGCACTTGGCCCAGCCCCTATAGCCTGAGACATTTAGCCCCCGCAAATAATTTCTTGGGGAAGGCTCTGGGTCCCCTGGCTGGCACAATCACTGGGCTGGGCTTAGGAGTCCATTCCGGGCTGTCCTCAGGAACCGCAGCCCTCCTTGGGCTGCATTTGGGAACAGAAGCCCACTCTGGGCTATGCACAGGAATGAGAGCCCTCTCTGGGCGAAACTCAGGAACAGGAGCCCTCTTTGGGCTATGCACAGGAATGGGAGTCCTCTCTGGGCGAAACTCAGGAACAGGAGCCCTCTCTGGGCTTGACGTGGAAACAGGAGCACTCTCTGGGCTAGACTCAGGATCTGAGGCCCTCCCTGGGTCGGACGTGGGGACAGGAGCCATCTCTGGGCTTAACGTGGGGACAGGATCCCTCTCTGGGCCCGACATGGGGACAGGAGGCTCTCCTGGGCTTGACTCAGGAACAGAAGCCCCCTCTGGGCTGGACGCAGGAACAGAAGTCCTCTCTGGGCTGGACGCAGGAACAGAAGCCCTTTCTGGGCAGAACTTGGGAACAGAAGCCCTCTTCGGGCCAGACACGGGAACAGAAGCCCTTTCTGGGCCGGACATGGGAACAGAAGCCCTCTCTGGGCCAGACATGGGAACAGAAACCCTCTCTGGGTTGGACACAGAAGCTAGAGCCATCTCTAGACTCTGGTCAGGGGCTACAGCCATCTCTCGACTCTGGTCAGGGGCTGGAGCTGACACTGGAGCTGACTCAGGGGCTGGAGCCGACATTGGAGCGGACTCAGGGGTTGGAGCCCACTGTCTATTCCTTCGCATTCTCCTTTTTTGGGCAGAGGTGAAGGAGATAACTGCTGTCATCCTAGGGCTTGAGAGTGGAGTGGCCGGCGGGCTTGGGAGTGAATTGGCGGGCGGGTTTGACTTGGGAGCGGCCAGCGGGCTTGACAATGGTGCGACTGGCAGGCTTGAGACTGAAGCGGCCAGTGGGATTGAGACAGGAGCGTTTTCCATCACAATGGAAAAAAAAAAAAAAAAAACTTTTAGAAAACTGGACTAAATATGGGGAGAAGGGACGCTTACTGCTTGTTAGGTCCGGTGTTCCGTCACAGTTGCCTACTGTGTAAGAGCTAAGGAGCATGGAGACGTAGGAGAATTCTGGAACAACAGTCTTTATTAATCCAAACCAAAGGGAACACACACGTAGCACAAGGTATAGACGTTCAACACCGGACAGGGAATCAAGGGAAGACAACACTTTAAATACACACCTTAACGAAGGGAATAGACAAGACACACCTGAACCAAGTGAACGTAATCAAACAAGGGAGAAACTGGGTCATGGGGAGCACATGGGAAGCAAAACACAACAAACAGAAAGTCCAGGGGCGTGACAATGACACATTGAACTAAGGAATCATTACCAGGATCACATGAGGGCAAGGGAACCACATGACTAGACAGGAACCATGACTAAGACAAAATAAAAGACATGAAAATGATGAACATGAAACAAAACCGTTAAAAAATATGGTAGAAATATTTTAGATTTTACAGCATCAAACTAAAGTTTATGGTACCATTGACTTTCTGAAGTTAGACTCTCTTTGACTGTTTTAATTGTGTGTTCATGAAAAAAAAAAAAAAAAAACATTTGTTATAACAACATAGTCAGAAAGAAAATGTTATCAGGTTATGAGTTACTGATGACATAATCATCATGTTATAGCCTGATTATATCATATAAAGTTCTAGCATTGTTTAAAAGGATTGCTAAATAATTTTCACCTTATGAATTATAATATCTTTGTCACCCTACGGCAGGAGAGCCAGTAGTGACAAACATACAGTCTGCAGGTCTTTATTTACAAAAAAAGAAAATAATAATAATAATAATAATAATAATAATGAATTGTTGAATGAATGGTTATCACATTATTTTAAAGTCATGTGTGCCACCATAATGGTTTTGTATTTGCGTTTATGACACTGTGCACCTTGTTATCCTAACATGTGCCCCACCTTATGGAAAACTAATTGTGATTAACTTTGAATTGCCGTGTTTTGTTTTGTTGTTGTTGTTGTTGTTGTTGTTTGTTTTTTGTTTTGTTTTTTTGTTTGCTTGTTTGTTTTTTGGACCACTTGTATTGATATCAAATCAAAATCAAAAAAAAAAATTTAAAGGGTACAAGACTCTGTGGCATGGCAGTACAAGCAACAATATATAAAAAATTTACAATATACATAAACAACAATATAAACACTTTACACAATATACACATTTGCACAATACACAAAAAAACAATAGACAATTGTACACAATATACAATACACATACATATTTCCATAATATACACATAGTAAAGCTTCAGGACCAGACGGTATTTCACCTGCCTGTCTAAAAGTCTGTGCTGACCAACTGGCCCCCATCTTTACACAGATCTTCAACAGATCTCTTGAGCTGTGCAAAGTTCCCTGCTGCTTCAAACGCTCCACCATCATTCCCGTCCCCAAAAAGCCCAAAATCACTGGCCTTAACGACTACAGACCTGTCGCTCTCACGTCTGTGGTCATGAAGTCATTTGAGCAACTGGTCCTGGCCTACCTGAAGGACATCACTGGACCCTTGCTGGATCCTCTCCAGTTTGCCTACAGAGCAAACAGGTCTGTGGATGATGTTGTCAACATGGGACTGCATTACATCCTGCAACACCTTGACAAACCTGGGACCTACGCAAGGATCTTATTTGTGGACTTCAGCTCGGCCTTCAATACCATCATGCCTGACCTTCTCTCAGACAAACTCACACAGCTCTCTGTGCCCACCTCCATCTGTCAGTGGATCACCAGCTTCCTGGCAGACAGGCAGCAGCTAGTGAGGCTGGGCAAACTCACATCCAGCACTGGCGCCCCTCAGGGATGTGTTCTCTCCCCACTGCTCTTCTCTCTCTACACAAATGACTGCACTTCAAAGGACCCCTCTGTCAAGCTTCTGAAGTTTGCGGACGACACTACAGTCATCGGCCTCATCAAGGATGGTGACGAGTCTGCTTACAGACAGGAGGTTGAGCAGCTGGCTGTCTGGTGCAGTCACAACAACTTGGAGCTCAACACACTCAAAACAGTGGAGATGATAGTAGACTTCAGGAGGAACCCCCCTGCACTTCCCCCACTCACCATCATGGACAGCACTGTGGCTGCAGTAGAGTCATTCAGATTCCTGGGAACCACCATCTCTCAGGACCTGAAGTGGGACAATCACATTGACTCTATTGCTAAAAAGTCCCAGCAGAGGCTGTATTTCCTCCGCCAGCTGAGGAAGTTCAACCTGCCACAGGAGCTGCTGAAACAGTTCTACTCTGCCATCATCGAATCCATCCTGTGTTCATCTATAACTGTTTGGTTTGGCTCAGCTACCAAAACAGACATTAGAAGACTACAACGGACAGTCAGGACTGCTGAGAGGATTATCAGTGCCCCTCTACCCAACCTCCAAGATCTTTATATCTCCAGAGTGAGGAAAAGGGCAAAGAAAGTCACTCTGGACCCCTCACACCCAGCTCACTCTCTCTTTGAACTGTTGCCCTCTGGCCGGCGCTACAGATCACTGAGCACCAGAACAGCCAGACACAAGAACAGTTTTTTTCCCCCAGGCCATATCCCACCTGAACAACACATAACACACCCCAGTACTGTACACCTGCAATTAACTCATCAAACCATCATCTGTACATAGAACACATGCACATTCACAGTTCTGTCTATGGACATCTTTTTTTTTTCCTGTATATTTTTATTACTGTTGTTTATAATTTATTGTCTATTCTCTTCATCATTAGTGTTTGTATTACCTTAATTATATGTTGTCTGCACTATGTTTGTACTTCTGCACTGGAAGCTCCTAACACCAAGACAAATTCCTTGTGTGTGTAAACACATTTGGCAATAAAGCTCTTTCTGATTCTGATTCTGATTCTAGTAAATACACATGTATTCTCAAGAGACTTATAGATGTATGTATAGCTTTTATATTTGACTTACAGTGTGTCATGATACCACAAGGAATGAGCGTTGAGACGAGGAGTAGAACAAATAACAAAACTTTAATGACATCAGGTAACGGGAGCATGGAGACACAGAATGACGATCGACAGCCGACAGGAAACACGGGGCAGAACACACTATAAATAGACAGGACTAACGAGGGGAAAACAAGGAACACCTGGAACTAATAACACATAACAAGGACAGGAAACAGGAAAACCCAAATAAGGACATGGAGACACTGGGAGCACGTGGGAACACAAGACGAGAGGAACACAGGTCTGACAGTACTTCCCCCCTCCCTAACGGTGCAACACCGTACAGCATCCAACGGGGGGGGGGGGCAGAGTTCGGGGATGGCGCCCGTTCCGAAACCCATGGTGGAGCAGGGAGCTCAGGAGGCCATGGCGGTCGGTGCAGGGAGCTCGGGAGGCCATGGCGGTGCAGGATGCTCGGGAGGCCATGGCGGATCAGAGAGCTCTGGAGGCCATGGCGGTGCAGGGAGCTCGGGAGGCCATGGCGGTGCAGGATGCTCGGGAGGCCATGGTGGATCAGAGAGCTCGGGAGGCCATGGCGATGCAGGGACCTCGGGAGGCCATGGTGGTGCAGGATGCTCGGGAGGCCATGGCGGATCAGAGGACTCGGGAGGCCATGGCAGTGCAGAGAGCTCGGGAGGCCATGGCGGATCAGCCTTCGAGGCCGTGGCCCTCACTCCTAGAGTCAGGAGCCCTCACTGGGCTGGACTGGGGATCAGGAGCCTCACCTGGGCTCGACTCGGGAACAGGAAAGTGGGACGCTGCTTACTTTTGTTTGGTCGGCTGTACTGTCACGATACCACAAGGAAGGAGCGTGGAGACGAGGAGTAGAACAAATAACAAAACTTTAATGACATCAGGTAATGGAAGCATGGAGACACGGAATGACAATCGACAGCCGACAGGAAATATGGGGCAGAACACACTATAAATAGACAGGATTAAGGAGGGGAAAACAAGGAACACCTGGAACTAATAACACATAACAAGGACAGGAAACAAGAAAACCCAAATAAGGACATGGAGACACTGGGAGCACGTGGGAACACAAGACGAGAGGAACAGAGGTCTGACACAGTGATGTATACTGTTAGTGTTTTACTATGAAGTTCAGTGCAGTTTTAGTGCTTTGGTGAAATGGAGTATAAGTTGTTTTTTTTTTTTGTTTTTTTTTAATATCATGAATTTAAATCTGATTACAAATTAATTTTACTACTGTATTTTTATGGTAAAGCACATAACTGTTTAATCTGACTGTTTAATCAAGTCACCTTTATTTATATAGCGCTTTTAACAATACAGATTGTGTCAAAGCACTTAACAGTATCAAATTGGAGGATAGATTGTCAGTAATGTATAATAATAAGATTAAACACTCAATTTTCAGTTAAAAGCATTTCATTATTGAATTCAGAGATGTCATTGTCTAGCTCAGTTTAGTTTAAATAGTATATATGAAATCAAATTGACGATAATCGTTAGAAATTAAATGTCCCCAACTGAGCAAGCCAGAGGCGACAGCGGCAAGGAACCAAAACTCCCCCTGTGACAGAATGGAGAAAAAAAAACCTTGGGAGAAACCAGGCTCAGTCGGGGGGCCAGTTCTCCTCTGGCCAGGATATTATTATTTATTTTTTTACTTATTGTATTAATTAAATTTTAAATGTATAAATGTATTATATTTCTATTTTTATATTGTTGCAATTTCTAACAATAATAGTATTATGTAGTTAGGTATTTTATTATATTATAGTTATTTTGTTTAATTTTAAGTTTTATTGTATTTAAGTCGAGGTCTTCACTGGGGATATGTCCCCGGGGCTCATCCAGGTGTCCGGCCTCCGCCGACGGTCAGGGTCGCAGACATCATCTCCCGGCGCCATCTGATCCGGACACGGACTGAGAAACAGAATAATAAAGAAACAGACAAATATTAGCGTAGATGCCATTCTTCTTACGATGTAACGAGTACATCGTGTGTTATGAGGAGTGTTCCCGGTTCCGGTTGATCTAATTAATGCAGCCTAACAATCCTTTAACAGATTTGAATAATAGAAGTGTATTAGTGTGTTATGTGTAAACCAGGTTAAAGAAATGTGTCTTTAATCTAGATTTAAACTGACAGAGTGTGTCTGCCTCCCGAACAGTGTTAGGTAGATTGTTCCAGAGTTTGGGCGCTAAATAGGAAAAGGATCTGCCGCCCGCAGTCAATTTTAATCACAGTTTAATCTGATAAGATCATAAAGTTTGCTGTCAAAGGAGACACTCAAGAGATTTTAACCTGCATTATGGACTCATTGTATGTTTTATTAACTTTATTTAGTAACCTTATTTATAACGGTATCTGTATAATTTAAAGTTGATGGAACAAATTCATGCAGAATTGAGAAATTGATATTTATGAAGATTACAGTTTTTCTCGATTGCTTAAACACATTTCTTGAAATTATGCCTCTTTTTTTGCAAAACTCTAAACACAAATCCATAACTTCTAACTCAATTCCCCAAACTTCCTATATTCAGGTCAAAATGAAGCTCTCCACTCAAAACAACTCAATCTTGCTGAAAAACCAAACTTTGCTCTCAGCCATGACACACAAACCCTCAAAAAAACACACACTACAACACAGTCTTACACACTGAGGAGATAAATTCAAAACAATACTACAAAAACCGGTAATAAGTGTTGCTTGAGGTACTCCCCAAGTGTTTTATTCCTTAATTTAATGTACTGTAGAGTACAGTACAATACAGCAAACAACAACAAAAATAATTATTCTGCCCCAGCATCCCATCTGGGACAGGCCAAAGAACCTCTTCAACATCACAAGCTATAATGGCCCTGGCCAGGCAGCGGGGGTAAAATCCTCTTGCATGCCTGATCCAACCCTGCCACGCATCAACTAAAATATATGAAACCGTTTGTCTTGCCCTTGCCCTTCCTCTTTCTTTTCCATGTTGTCCTCCTCCTCCTCTCTTCCACTTTCTCCTCCTCTTCCACTTTCTCCTCCTCATCTTTCTCCTTCTTTTCTTCCTCTTCCTCCTCTACCTCTCTGTACTCCCTCTCCACCTCCTACTCTTCCTCTTCCTTCATTTCTTTCTCTACTCCCTACTCTTTCTCCTCCTCCTCGGTGGTGTCCTTGAACTCTTCCTTAACATCTCTCTGGATCCATTGTTTCAAACCTGAATACAGTTTTTCTCAGTCACTTTGGTGCATTTCTCTAATCATCCTTACTGTATTATTTGCAAAGAAGTATGTGCATTTCTCAAAACAATCCGTACAAACAGCACCACACAATGGATTTCCTGCAAAAGCCTGTAACTTACTTAAAATCTTTAGTTCATCTCTCAAAAGTATTTGTCAATGAACATATCAGTGACATCAGAATGAAAAATCCTTGTGCCATTGTTCACAAACAAGATAGGCAAAATGCTTAGTCATGTTGTCAATATAACACTGCACTCTGTTAGTATTACCTGCTGTAAACTATGGCAACAGTTTGGATGACAGTTACTGTACTGAAATGCAGAAGGCGGCACTTCTTATGTATTCCATATATCCATTTCAAAAGTATAAATTTACACATTACTGTATGTGGGATATTGATTGGAAAAGACTGGATATGATTCACAGTTACACTTTTACTAGTGGTCTGACAAAATAAAAAAAATATAAAAAAAATCCATTACAATGCCATTGTGAAATAGAAAGGAAAAGAAATATGGGCACAAAGGCGAAAATAAAAATGAGAAAGTCCACTGTCAGAATTTGTGACTCTTGTGTTGGCCTCTGTCTATATATGCTTTCCAATTGAAGGTTCATGAGATGTACCTTTGAGCTATTTCAGACAACTGGTTTGTCATTGGTTGATCTATATTCTCTTCATTAGTGAAAGACAAGATTCACTTGAACAATTCATGGCAAATTTATAAAAAGTCTAATAGAAGTGTGTAGAAAATATGCTTGACAGTTTATGACAATTAGATCATCCATTTGTAAGATAAACTAATGACTGGATGTTTTAAGGGGTAAGACTATAGCACAGAGAACTATATAATACATTTTCAGCAACATAACAATAGTAACTGATGATGGAGGAAACCACAGAAAAATGTACATAATCAATTGCATGAATGTACCAAAGCAATAGCAACTTTTTCAAAAGAATGAGAAACTTTTTATGATAAGCACAAGTGACTAGATGATGTGGAGGTTGAACGAGTAGTTTTGAGAATTTAATTACTGATCTGAGAATTGCAACAAAGCCACTTAGAAAAACTGTAAGCTGACTTTGGCCCTTTTATCTATCCATTGAAGGTTCTGATTGGTGTGTAATAAATTTTGACTCCTAGTGTTTCCACTTTGGCAATTGTGTACTAAGTGAGCTCAAACTTTGCAGACTTGAGTGAACAATAATTAATGCTAGTGCTTTCTAAATGACCACATGGCGTAAACACTGAGAAATGTAGGGATTTGTGTGTAGAGTTTTGCAGTAACAGTTCACCAAATCTGACTCGTGTCAAAGCAGGGGAATAGTGTTTATAGTTTAGGGAAATGGGTGTGCTTTTTTAAAAATGTCGTTATGGTTTTGAAATTTTAGTTCAAAAGCCTGGTTATAGTGTTTTAGCAATCGAGAAAAACTGTAATTGCAGCCCATGTCTCAGAAATGTAATGTATTGAAATGAACTGTATTTCAGTTGAAATGTTATACAAAAAAAGTCAATTTAATAACAACATTTTAGAGAAATAATACATTTATTGATGGGTAGAGATGCAGTTTAATGCTTTCTTGTTTTTATAAGCTAATAGTGTAAATTAGGGGTTCCTAACCACATTCCTGGAGCCAATTAACATATATAGTGTAGTAATGATAGCAATGTAGATCTTAGTTGAGATCTTCGATCCAGAGTCCCAGTGCGGGTTCAGTACAGAGAAATCCACTGTGGATATGATTTTCTCAGTGCGTCAGCTCCAGGAGAAATGCCGAGAGCAACGAATGCCACTTTACACCGCCTTCATAGACCTTACCAAGGCGTTTGACCTTGTAAGCAGAAGAGGCCTGTTCCAGCTGCTGAAGAAGATCGGCTGCCACCCACAGTTGCTCAGCATCACCGCCTCCTTCCATGACGATATGAAGGGCACTATCAACTTCGATGGCGTGTCATCTGAACCCTTCACCATCAGAGGCAGCGTAAAACAAGGCTGTGTCCTTGCGCCAACATTGTTCGGCATCTTCTCACTGCTGCTGAACTTCGCCTTCAAGGACTCAGAAGAAGGTGTTCACTTGCACACCAGAAGCGATGGAAGTTGATTAACCTGTCCCGCCTGAAGGCCAAGACCAAGGTCCGCACAGTGCTCAGGGAGATGCTGTTCACAGATGATGCCGATCTGACCTCGCACACCGAAGAAGATCTTCAAAGTCTGATGGACCGGTTCGCTCATGCCTGCAGGGAGTTCGGTCTGATTATCAGAATCAAAAAGACCAACGTCATGGGCCAGGGTGTCCTTTCACCACCATCGATCTGCATCGACAATGAGAAGCTCGAGATCACCGACCAGTTCACCTACCTGGGCTCAACAGTTACCAGCAACCTTTCACTCGATGCCGAGATCTCCAAACGCATTGCCAAATCCAAAGTCATGGCAAAGCTGAACAAGAGAGTGTGGGGCAACAACCAGCTGACGGTGATCACTAAGCTCAAGGTGTACCAGGCATGCGTCCTTAGTACCTTATTGTACGGCAGTGAGACCTGGACCGCAACAGAGAGGAGAACCACCTGGAGAGCTTCCACCTTCTCTGTCTTCGCCAGATCTTAAGCATCACATGGCGGGACAAGGTCACCAACTCTGAAGTGCTGGAGAAAGCAGGCTCCCTCAGCGTGCGTCTTATGCTCTGTCAGCGTCGACTGCGATGGCTTGGGCATGTGCGCCGTATGGATGATGGACGCATCCCCAAGGACCTCCTGTAACAGTGAATTGGCCATGGGACACCGCCCAAAGGGTCGCCCAATGCTGCGCTTCCAGAATGTCTGCAAACACGACATGAAGCTGACTGACATCAACCCAAACAGCTGGGAACTGGTGTCATGTCGTTCGGGAGGGAGTCAAAAGGGGCGAGGAGAAGAGGAACCTGCAGCTGGAGGACAAACGACAATGGAGGAAACAGAGGCAGCAGAACCAGAACCAGATCTCCTACCAGCCGTCCGATTTCATGTGCAATACCTGTTGCAGAGACTGTCAGGCTAGAATCAGACTGCTGAGTCACATCAGACGCTGCTCTCAATAAGACTGAACAAACTAGACAGGCCGTTACCATTGTCTTCCAAAACAGACGGATGCCAGAGAGATAGACCTTAGTTGTATTTTAAGTGATATTATAAATCCTGTAAATATATAGGTAAGATTTGGGATTCTCCGACTCTCTGCACAGCCATTTAGAAAATCAGAAGTATCTTTACACTCTTTCACTGATTTGAATTCCTACATGGCGGCCACATGCAACTAGCCCATTACAAATGATGTTTTTGTACCCTTGAAGGGAAATTTGAGATGAGGACGCCATTTGTAGGGGAGTTCCAAAAAAAGAAAAAGTGAAAACCTGAATCCCTTCATGAAGGGATATGAAAAGTATATGTGATGGCAAAGGGAATATGTGATGGTGACATCAAAGAATAGGTTATGTGACCCAAGGTGGTGCATCCATAAGTAAGACATGTTTAATAGTATATACATTAGATAAATGTGGCTATACCTGCAGATTTAAAGAAGTTTTATAAAGAGAAGAGAGGGAGCACACACACACATATAAAGCAATGTGTATTTATTTGCAACATATAGCAATAATAAGATATTACTGTTGTCACTGCCTAGCTTTGTCTTGATAACATTCTAGGTGAAGATAATTAATAAATTACATTGTATTTCATTGCTTATAATGTAAGGTGATCAGACGTGCCACTTACCGGGGACATGTTCAGCCCAGGATTTCTAAATTGCCTAAAATAACTAGGTTTTGGCTGTTTGCACTGCGCAGATCGATCGTTGTATGGCATCTAAGTACCCTGAGAGCTATAGAGAACAGAGCAGACGGCTCCTTATTTACATTTATATTTAGTCATTTAGCAGACACTTTTATCCAAAGTGACTTACAAATGAGGACAACAGAAAACCTACATATAAAAACCAACAAAAGAGCAATAAAAGGCAAGTGCTATGACAAGTCTCAGTTAGCCCAACGCAGTACACATAGCAAGTGTTTTTTTTGTTGTTGTTGTTTTTTTTAATCTATATATACAACATACATGGGTAGTTGACCAATAAAAACTGAACTGTGTCCTATGGTGTGACATAGCAAAAATGTAGAAAAAAAACAACATACAAATAACATGAGAAAAATGTGTCTTCATTCTTAGAGTTACAAATAGCATGAGAGAAGTTTATCTTCAGTGTTAGAGGTTATTTTATTTATTTTTTTTTTACATTTTTGATGTCACACCATAGGACACATTGATATGTCAACTATTTACTATATATATTAGGGATGTGCATCTCCATAACTGAGGCCGATGCGATACGCATCTCAATGCATAGCCAACGATATGATACATTGAAGATACATATGAAGCAGCTAGCGATGCGACCCCTATTACGATGCAGTGCGATTTGATTTCGATTCGATTCAACACAATGCGATTCGATGCAATACGGTGCAATTGAAAAAATATGATCGCTTATATTTCTTTGGTTTAGACAGACAGCAAATCATAAATTAACTTGTGTGTCTTCTGACTTCTAACGCCTCGAGGCCTGTTTCATAAAACAAGTTTACCAAAGATCAACCTCAGTCACTAGGTGCGTTTCCATTACAGATTTGCGCAAAACTTTGGCGATATTTTATAAATGTCGATAAAAAAGTATTTCGAAATGAAGGCGTTTACATTAACCAATGTTATGCGACTAAAACGCAACCTTTTGCCTCTCACGATAAGTCATGGCAACTGATTTTGGTGAGATTTGACGGATTTTGGATGTATTTATTCAAAGGAGGCGTAAGCGTGTATCTTTACAGAAGCACCACGGAGAGCCACTTCAGAAACACGCATGGCGTGGCTGGAATAAACAAGCATTGACTAGAGTGGCCGCAGTCAGCTTCAGTGGCCGTATCAGAGCCACACACTGCACCGCAGCCGTGTGCAGTGTAAATTGTCTAAAGATCAATGGCAGGGAAAGCCCCTTATATTCAAGAGCGACCACGTATGAAGTGTTTCTTTGAGGTTATAGTACACTGAAGAATGATTATATGACTTTTTACATACGCCATGTGACCTGTAAATGCGAAAAAACGTTTCCATTGCAGTTTTGCAAAATATTCCTTTTTCGAATTGCCTGAAAAACCACCTCATGCGAGTGTAAAAACTTTTTTGCGAAATTGACGCGTTTCCATTAGGCGTATTTTCAATTCGCAATTTTAATTTGCGCAATTTGAAGGGTACTGGAAACGCGCCTACTGTGGCTACTTATGCTGGTAAGCTAACCTGGTTCAGGGCAGGCAAACTTTCAGGCTAAGCTGAGTTCACTGACCAATAGGAATGCAATGATATTACCACTGACTCTCTCACATACTAGCCTTTCTCTCTGGATTTATAACAGCTGTACCTTTTATAGTTAGAACAGATAGCATTAGAACATTACAATCTAACATTGCTCTTTAAAGCATTAAAAATCACTAAACTAAAAGTTAAAATCAGTCAGTTCAAACTACATTTTAACTGCTATAAGAAACACACATTAACTCATTTGAGCTTAGTAATTAGGACTGTATTAGCTTACATTTTATTTACCCATTACAATAGTCCCTTTACAGTTACTGCTATCATAAAACGCATATTTGATTCAGAATTATTGCACTCCATCTGTTTAGCGCACATCCACTCGCGTAAACCCACTCCTGACAGCAAAATGGATATATTTGCATGACTTTCTAACATTTACAGATGAAAAATATACTCGTGACATGTCAGTTATGCACTGAGGAAAACAAAACGTCTCAAATGCATTAAACAGCACATATTCGCTGTTTGCCATTGTGGATCCATTTGATCCATGATCGACATTAAGGGCTGCTTAAGAATAAGCGTGCACAAATTAGTGAGATTGTGTGAATTTACATTGTCATTTATAACCGCTTTAGCCCCGATTCATTTATTAGGTTATTTCAAGTCAGGCTTTGGACTTTAATCCATGCTTTTCCTCAGGTCTCCGTGGTGTTGTGATTCGTCATATTCACGTGCAGCGGTGATAAGAGAACGCGCTTGAGAAACAGTTTCTAGAGGAGAAATCAATCAACATATATTTGTCAGATTATTGATCACTTTCTAAACAATAAGTGTAGCGCATCCACTAATTATATATAAATAAATCGGTTTTTACCAATGCAAATATGTTAGAAACGATGCATCGCAATACAAATGCCAACTTGTATCCGATGCACACTTTTTAATCCGATACATCGCATCGTTAACTTTTTTTTGCCGATGCACCGAGCGAATCGGGGAATCTTCCCATCCCTAATATATATATATATATATATATATATATATATATATATATATATATATGTATAGATAGATATATAGATAGATAGATATACAGTTGTTAATGTTAATCATTCTAACAAAATAAGATGTATCATGAAAATTGCATGTTATTGTTTATTTAACACTGTCCTGAATAAGCTATTTCACATAACAGATGTTTATATATTCTCCACAAGACAAAATAATAACTGAATTTATAAAAATTACCCCGTTCAAAAGTTTATATACCCTTGAATATTAATACTGTGTGTAGTTTCCTGGATGATCCATGACTGTCTTTCTGTTTTTTAATGTTGTTCATGAGGCCCTCATTGGTCCTGAGCAGTTCAACTGCCTGCTGTTCTTCAGAAAAATCCTCCAGTTCCTGCACATTCTTTTGTTTTCCAACATTGTCTGCATATTTGAACCCTTTCCAACAGTGACTGAATAATTTTGAGATCCATCTTTTCACATGGAGGACAATTGGGGGACTCATACATAGCTATTATTTAAAGTGAAAACATTTACTGATTTTCAAGAAGGCAACACAATGCATTAAGAGCTGGAGGGTGTAAACTTTTTGAAATGGATGATCAGGGTAAATTGAGCTTATTTTGTCTCCTGGGAAACATTTATGTATTTATGTAGTATTTATTAAGTGCAGTACCAAAAAAAAAAAAAAAAAAGATCTTTAAACAAAATAAGAAAAAAAAATCACACATCATCATCCTGTTCAAAAGTTTATACCATCTGGCTCTTAATGCATTGTGTTGCCTTCTTGAGCTTCAGTAAATGTTTCCACCTTTTGTAATAGCTGTGTATGAGTCACTCAATTGCCCTCAGTGTGAAAAGATGGATCTCAAAATCATACAGTCACTGTTAGAAATGGTTCAAATATGCAGAATATGCTGGAAAACCAAAGAATGTGCGGGAGCTGGAGGATTTTTCTGAAGAACAGCAGGCAGTTGAACTGCTCAGGACCAACGAGGGACTCATGTACAACTATCACAACACAGAAAAACAGTCGTGGGAAACAACACAGATTACTGAGATTCAAGGGTATGTAAACTTTTAAACTGGGTCATGAATGCAATTATTTTGTCTTGTGGAGTATATATAAACATCTGTTATGTGAACTTATTCAGGAGAGTACTAAAAAATAACATGCAATTTTCATGATCCCTCTTATTTGGTTAAAATTACTAACATATTTGCTTATTCTGCAAGGGGTATGTAATCTTCTGAGCACAATTGTATACACACACACACACACACACAAACAAGTAGATAGAATAGAAAAAGAATATAGAAAGCTAATGTTAGAGTTTTTTAAGAATAACAAGCAGTTAGAAAACGAATGGAGAGTGTAAGTGAAAGAGTGTCAAGTGTGTTTTTATTTTTATTTTTTTATATAGAGAGTGCTAGAGTTAGAGGGTCAAATAAAGATTCTTGAAGATGGCTAAGGACTCAGCTGCTCGGATTGAGTTATACTTATTCCTTATGCTTTCAAATCGCTCTTGCAGTACTTTGCGGTACATAATCCTGTTATGTAATCCTTCAAAATGAGTTGCCAGCAGAAGTCATACAAAATAGAATGAATTGTTCTTGAATATTATGTAAATGAGTGAACTATTTGATTTATGTGATAATGTGATTTAAAAACAACATTATTGATATGACAGCTGAATACAGTAGAATCAAAATATTAATGCCACATTTTCAATATTCATAAATAAGGATTCGTACACATTTTTATGCCCATAAAGTTGTTCATATGTAAAAAAAAATTACATTTTAGATTCTGTCAATACATCAAAATCACATTGTAATGTCTGAATGAAATGAAATTGACAAATGCTTTTATCCAAAGTGATTTACACTGCATTACTGGTATACATTATCAGTTCTTGTATTTTAATATATCCAACATATTATCCAACATATAAGAAACAAACTAAAACCAGTAATTTAAATACAGCTATTTAGAATACTTGTGTGCCTGTAACTGCTTTAATGCCTTGCATAATAGCCTGTGTATAAAAACGAAATGTGTCTATTTTTATATTAAAGGAGCTGAAGGTCAGGGAAATCCTGCAGATAATCCAGGTAGGCTATTTTATATATAGCAATAAGGTACGAGAGGCCATGCTGTATTGTGAATAATTGTTTATGTATTGATATGTTAATTTTTTGAAGCAAGTTTGTTAAATGCTGTCCTTCCGCTAAAAATAAATAAATAAAAAATAGTTCCTGACAGCAACAGTAAATGGCAAGAGAATGCTCTGATGTAAAATGCCTCATCCTTTGGAGCTCAAATAGGAATTCTTCTCATCCACTGTCTTTTTTTTATTATTATTTTTTAATTTTTTGTTTATTTATTTAATTTTTTAACAACATATATGATATTTTCTCACACACATACATCTGCTTATTTCTCAGCATGAGCAAACGTCTGTTTCCGTCTTTTAGTTTTTAAACAGCCCGATTCGCGGCACAGCGCGAGTTTGCAAGCGTCATTACAGTGTAAACTGATATTGACATACAGAATCATACCGGAAACAGAATACTAATAAATACAGTAATATTCCCTCCTCACATCGAAAACTGTGAGCTTCCACACAGATGCGCGCACACATCAACGACGGGGGTAAGGGCGTGGTCTCAAAATTAAAGAAGAAAGATGCAACATAACTCCAGCAGTGGTCACTCATACTTCATTAAATAAATAACATACACTTAATTTTGCCGAAATACATAATATACAGAACAGTTTTAATCTTATATTATTGATTGTTAATGTTGCTATGGGTGGTTGCTAAGGGTGTTGCTCAGTGATACACAGAACCATTGGGTAAAACCACAGACATGTATAGACGCCCCATTCGACTGCTCTAGGCACGTAGATGCGGCCGCCATCTTGGAACGGAATTTTTGACGTCATTTACCTACAGGTTCGCACGGAGCCATTGAGCCGTTCTGTGCAGGATTGTGGCATCTTTCGAATATTCAGTGATTACTATGGTGAATGACCTCAAGTTTAACGCTACAATATGGCAGACGGCTTACGTATATCGGCCCATAGAAACAGTCGCTAATGAGGCATCTACGTAAATATATCTATGGGTAAAACGGTCATAGCCATGTTGTATCGTGAATAAAACACAGCTGCTGACCAATCAGAATTGAGGACTGGAACACTTTTATATATATGCACGTCCTGATTTTGCTGAGTTAGATGTGTTGCTAGGTCAACATATTTTGTTGACCCTAGAACAACATTTTAATCCAGAAATTTAGTCTTGACCATATCCCTACACCTAAACCTAACCTTAGCCATGAGTATTCCCTAAAATCATAGGAAATGATAGATGATAGATGTACAAGCACCAAACACTGATTGAAAGCCTAAACTTCACAAAAACTATCAACTGGTTCTTCAAATCTGATTGGTTAATTACAATGCTGTTCCAGGGTCAACAAAGATGTTGATCCAGGAACATGTCGCATTTGGTAAAATCAGGTTCCCCCTCGAGGGAACTCACACTGCGTCGGTAACGACACTTTGGGGAACCCCTTCAGCGTAGTGCGTCTGAAGCATGAATGAAACTATTTCAATCCTGATTGGTGTTGCGTCATGACATAACATGTGACAGCATACTCGGAAGCTACAAAGGGACGCTGGCACACAACAGAGTCAGCTTTTTGCTCTTCAGCAAGCGCTCTGTGTCACTGTGTGTCTTATTTGGTGTTGTTTGTCACAAGCATTATATATCATGGCGAGTGGACAGTTTAAGCAGTGTGTGCCCCTGCCCGAGGTTTTTGCTAGCCGCCTCACGTCACAGAAGGCAGTTAATTCTCAGCACATAGAGACTCCTTCACCTAGATATCACACTATAGAGACTGTGTCTGTTCCCCGTACTAGAAAATACAGAAAACGTCCAAACCAAAGTAATAGTAACAATTTAATTGATGTTCAACAAATAAAAAATGTTTACAATACAGAGAAACAACTGATAAAACTTGGCTTACTGAATATCAGGTCCCTTTCTACAAAAGCACTATTTGTAAATGATATGATCACTGACCATAAGCTAGATGTGCTTTGTTTGACAGAAACATGGCTAAAACCAGATGAATACATTACTTTAAATGAGTCTACCCCCCAAGATTACTGCTATAAAAATGAGCCACGTCCAAAAGGTAAAGGGGGAGGTGTTGCTACAATTTATAGCAATATTCTCAGTATTTCTCAGAGGGCAGGCTTTAAGTATAACTCGTTTGAAGTTATGGTGCTGCGTATAACATTATCTAGAGAAACATGTGTTAGTGATAAATCCCCTGTGATGTTTGTATTGGCTACTGTGTACAGGCCACCAGGGCACCACACAGACTTTATTAAAGAATTTTCTGATTTTCTATCTGAGTTAGTACTGGCTGCAGATAAAGTCTTAATTGTTGGTGATTTTAATATCCATGTCGATAATGAAAAAGATGCATTAGGATCAGCATTCATAGACATTCTGAACTCTATTGGGGTTAGACAACATGTTTCAGGACCTACTCATTGCCGAAATCATACTCTAGATTTAATACTGTCACATGGAATTGATGTTAGTGGTGTTGAAATTCTGCAGCAAAGCGATGATATCTCAGATCATTATCTAGTCTTGTGTAAACTCCATATAGCTAAAACTGTAAATTCTACTCCTTGTTACAAGTATGGTAGAATCATCACTTCTACCACAAAAGACTGCTTTGTAAGTAATCTTCCTGATTTATCTCAATTCCTCAGCATATCCAACAGCGCAGAAAAACTTGATGATGTAACAGAAACTATGGACTCTCTCTTTTCTAGCACTTTAGATACAGTTGCTCCTTTACGCTTAAGGAAGATCAAAGAAAACAGTTTGACTCCGTGGTATAATGAGCACACTCGCACCCTAAAGAGAGCAGCCCGGAAAATGGAGCGCAGCTGGAGGAAAACAAAACTAGAGGTATTTCGTATAGCTTGGCGGGAAAGTACCCTATCCTACAGAAAAGCATTAAAAACGGCTAGATCTGATTACTTTTCGTCTCTTCTAGAAGAAAACAAACATAACCCCCGGTATTTATTCAATACAGTCACTAATTTAACGAAAAATAAAGCATCAACAGGTGTTGGCATTTCTCAAGAGCACAGCTGTAATGACTTTATGAACTACTTTACTTCCAAGATCGATACTATTAGAGATAAAATTGTAACCATGCAGCCGTCAGCTACAGTATCGCATCAGATAGTGCACTATAGATCCCCTGAGGAACAATTCCACTCATTCTCTATTATAGGAGAGGAAGAATTGTATAAACTTGTTAAATCATCTAAACCAACAACATGTATGTTAGACCCTATTCCATCTAAACTACTAAAAGAGCTGCTTCCAGAAGTCATAGATCCTCTTTTGGCTATTATTAATTCATCATTGTCATTAGGATATGTCCCCAAAACCTTCAAATTGGCTGTTATTAAGCCTCTCATTAAAAAACCACAACTTGACCCCAAAGATCTAGTTAATTACAGACCGATCTCAAATCTCCCTTTTCTGTCAAAGATACTAGAAAAGGTAGTATCCTCACAATTATATTCCTTCTTAGAGAAAAATGGTATCTGTGAGGAATTCCAGTCAGGATTTAGACCGTATCATAGTACTGAGACTGCTCTCATTAGAGTTACAAATGACCTGCTTCTATCATCTGATCATGGTTGTATCTCTTTATTAGTTCTACTGGATTTTAGCGCTGCGTTCGACACTATCGACCACAACATTCTTTTGAATAGACTAGAAAACTTAGTTGGCATTAGTGGAAGTGCCTTAGCATGGTTCAAATCGTACTTATCTGACCGCCATCAGTTCGTAGCAGTAAATGAAGAGGTATCATATCGATCACAAGTGCAGTATGGAGTACCTCAAGGCTCAGTACTAGGGCCGTTACTTTTCACGCTTTACATGTTACCCTTGGGAGATATTATCAGGAGACATGGTGTTAGCTTTCACTGTTATGCTGATGATACTCAGCTCTATATTTCTTCACGGCCCGGTGAAACACACCAAATTGAGAAACTAACGGAATGTATAGTCGATATAAAAAACTGGATGACGAGTAACTTCTTACTGCTAAATTCTGAAAAAACAGAGGTGTTAATTATCGGACCTAAAAACCCCACATGTAATAACCTAGAACACTATCTAACACGTGACGGCTGCTCTGTCAATTCTTCTTCATCAGTTAGGAACCTAGGTGTGCTGTTTGATAGCAATCTTTCATTTGAAAGCCATGTTTCTAGTATCTGTAAAACTGCGTTTTTCCATCTCAAAAACATATCTAAATTGCGACCTTTGCTCTCAACGTCAAATGCAGAAATGCTAATTCATGCGTTTATGACCTCAAGGTTAGACTATTGTAATGCTCTACTAGGTGGTTGTTCTGCACGCTTGATCAATAAACTACAGTTGGTCCAAAATGCAGCAGCTAGAGTCCTTACTAGAACCAGGAAGTATGACCATATTAGCCCGGTTCTGTCAACACTGCACTGGCTCCCTATCAAACATCGGATAGATTTTAAAATCTTGTTAATTACTTATAAAGCCCTAAATGGCTTAGCTCCTCAGTACTTGAGCGAGCTCTTATCACATTATAATCCTCCACGTCTGCTGCGTTCTCAAAACTTTGGCCATTTGATAATACCTAGAATATCAAAATCGACTGCGGGCGGCAGATCCTTTTCCTATTTAGCGCCCAAACTCTGGAACAATCTACCTAACACTGTTCGGGAGGCAGACACACTGTGTCAGTTTAAATCTAGATTAAAGACACATTTCTTTAACCTGGCTTACACATAACACACTAATACACTTCTATTATTCAAATCCGTTAAAGGATTGTTAGGCTGCATTAATTAGATCAACCGGAACCGGGAACACTCCTCATAACACACGATGTACTCGTTACATCGTAAGAAGAATGGCATCTACGCTAATATTTGTCTGTTTCTTTATTATTCTGTTTCTCAGTCCGTGTCCGGATCAGATGGCGCCGGGAGATGATGTCTGCGTCCCTGACCGTCGGCGGAGGCCGGACACCTGGATGAGCCCCGGGGACATATCCCCAGTGAAGACCTCGACTTAAATGCAATAAAACTTAAAATTAAACAAAATAACTATAATATAATAAAATACCTAACTACATAATACTATTATTGTTAGAAATTGCAACAATATAAAAATAGAAATATAATACATTTATACATTTAAAATTTAATTAATACAATAAGTAAAAAAAATAAATAATAATATCCTGGCCAGAGGAGAACTGGCCCCCCGACTGAGCCTGGTTTCTCCCAAGGTTTTTTTCTCCATTCTGTCACAGAGGGAGTTTTCGTTCCTTGCCGCTGTCGCCTCTGGCTTGCTCAGTTGGGGACTCTTAATTTCTAACGATTATCGTCAATTTGATTTCATATATACTATTTAAACTAAACTGAGCTAGACAATGACATCTCTGAATTCAATAATGAAATGCCTTTAACTGAAAATTGAGTGTTTAATCTTATTATTATACATTACTGACACTCTATCCTCCAATTTGATACTGTTAAGTGCTTTGACACAATCTGTATTGTTAAAAGCGCTATATAAATAAAGGTGACTTGACTTGACTTGACTTTTGACGGGTGGGGACACACACCGGCTGTGTGTTCATTGTTTGGGAACGCAGCACGCCCGGGCAGCTCTCGAGGGAGCTGCCTCTGCAGACTGTGAAGCACTGCCGATCAGAGTGCTGCGCTCCCGCCTGGTTGTGTTTGATGAGGCTGGCCAGGCTCGCGCGGCGGCTTAGATCGTGGGGCTCACAGATGGATCTGTCAGGAGGGCTCGAGACTGCTGCGGCACATTCTCAGTCCTCGTCTGATAGTTCCGATGTTCTCACTCCCCGTGCGGAAGCCCGTGCCGTAGCTTCTTCCACACGGGAGGAGAACCCGATGTTTGAGCTGTCTGATTCTGAGGAATTAGATGTGCTCAGCATCGAGGCGGGTGAAATTGCAGAGAGCTCGCAACTGCATTCACACGCACACAAGGAGCTGGTCGATGTGTTGACTCGTGCTGTGGCCAAACTTAATATTAACTGGCCACAAGAAAGGCAGGGAGTGCAAGTGACAAGTAAATTGGATCAGCGCTTCCTGCAGCACAGGTCTCAGCCTCAACGCTGGGGTTTACCATTTTTTCCTGACTTACACAATGAGTTGTGTAAGTCATGGAATAAACCGTTCTCCGCACGACTGTCTAACCCTCCTGTGTTAGATTATAGTAACATCTTAGGAGTGCGTGAGCACGGTTATGGGACGATGCCTCTGGTGGAAGAGGCTTTAGCTAGCTACCTCTCCCCTGACATTGTGTCGTCCCTTAAAGCCCCGGTACTGCCCACCAAACCTTGTCGTGTTACATCATCTTTGGTGGGCATGGCTTATATGGTGGCTGGTCGCGCTGGTGCATGCCTGCATACAATGGCGCTTATGCAGGCATACCAGGCCGATTATTTAAAGAATTTAGATGAGGGCAAGGGACCAACTCCGGGTGATTTAGCGGAGCTGCATAGAGCCGCGGATTTGTCTCTCTATGTTACCAAGGAAACGGTCCGTGCCAAGTGGGCAGCCCCAGCCGTCATCAAACTCCTCGTACCGGCAGGTACAAAAGGAGAGTGTCACTTCTAGAGCCCCTCCTCAGGGGTCTTGGCAACAGAGGCGACGCTCTCGCCCGAAGCCTACCGAGCCGAAGGTCGATTTGAGGACCGTCCTTCAGGCGAGAAAGGCTTCGGGATAGAGGTCCTAGCTTTCGCAGGGCCTCTGAGGGTTGCCCCCACTGGGGTGGAGCGATCGAGGTCGTTTCCACCTCAGGAAATCGATGTTGGAATCCCGCCGTCCAGTACGCTTCGGGCCACGTCGATTTCCAGCGAATGCACGCTGCTGTGTCCACCCCAAAGGCTTGTGGCCTGGCAGCGACAGTGTCTGCAAACAAAAAATCATTTTCGATCTTTTCCTGCTGGTATTCCGCTTCAGGGGATCATAAACGATACTCGAGGAACAGCCGAGATCAACCTCGAGAGGCTGATTCCCTTAGTAGATTATATCGGCGCATGGCAATGCCTTCCGAGTATATCTCCATGGGTCCTGCGTACAGTAGAAAGGGGGTACAGACTGCAGTTCAGTTACCGTCCCCCGAGGTTCAGTGGGGTGGTCTGGACTGTGGTGCACCCGGAGCAGGGTCGGGTGATGGAACAGGAAGTTCACTCCCTGTTGGTAAAGGAGGCCATAGAACGTGTTCCTCCGCCAGACAGGAAGTTCAGGTTCTACAGCCGGTACTTCATAGTTTGCAAAAAGGATGGGGGGTTGCGTCCAATTTTAGATCTGCGGCACTTGACTCGTTCTCTGAGGAGATTCAGGTTCAAGATGCTCACTATTCCCACCATCGTGAGTCAGATCAGATCCGAGGACTGGTTTGTCACAATAGATCTAACGGACGCATACTTCCATGTTTTCATCATTCCTTCTCACAGGAAGTTCCTGAGGTTCGCTTTCAGGGGCGAAGCGTTCCAATATCAGGTTCTTCCATTTGGCCTAGCTCTCTCCCCTGGCACTTTCACCAAGTGAATAGATGCAGCTCTAGCGCCACTGAGGCTTCAGGGCATCCGTGTGCTGAATTATATAGACGACTGGCTTATACTGGCCTGGTCTCGAGAGATGGCATTTCGGCATCGAGATGTCATCCTTGGCCACATTCAGAGCTTGGGGTTGAGACTCAACACGAAAAAGAACGTGTTGTCACCCACCCAAAGAACCACATTCTTGGGGGTGGTATGGGACTCGACAACGATGCGGGCACAATTGTCTCCCGCTCGTATCAAGTCCATCCTGGCGATGGTTTCCAGGATAAAGCTAGGCCACACTATCACTGTAAAACAGTACCAAAGACTGCTGTGGTTCATGGCAGCTGCGTCCAAAATAATAACTTTGGGCCTTCTGTACATGAGACCCCAACAGTGGTGGTTAAAAACCAAGGGGTTTTCCTCGAGAGGGAATCCATTCTGTATGATCAAGGTCACGCACCGATGCCTTCGTGCCCTGTCCATATGGAAGAAACCTTGGTTTCTGTCCCAAGGCTCAGTATTGGGAGCGTCATGTCGCTGAAAAGTCGTTTCGACAAACTCATCCCTTACGGGTTGGGGCGCGGTCATGGACGGCTACTTTGTGAGAGGTTTGTGGCAGGCCCGGCATTCCTCATGGCACATAAATTGTCTGGAAATGCTGGCAATCTTTTTTTTTTTAAATTAAAATTTTATTTATAAGGACAACACACATTAATCAGCATTTCTGTAAATGTGCCAATGTTTAGCCAGTCGGCCAATTTTCAACAGCAATCCTTTGGCAAAATGTTTCAAAACCCTTTAAAATATCAAAAACAGTAAACAATAAAAACATCATGGCAACAATACTAACACTAGGACAACAATCAACGTTTTCACACAATCAGCCATAAAGTCAAGTCAAGTCAAGTCACCTTTATTTATATAGCGCTTTTAACAATACAGATTGTGTCAAAGCACTTAACAGTATCAAAATGGAGGATAGAGTGTCAGTAATGTATAATAATAAGATTAACACTCAATTTTCAGTTAAAGGCATTTCATTATTGAATTCAGAGATGTCATTGTCTAGCTCAGTTTAGTTTAAATAGTATCTATGAAATCAAATTGATGATAATCGTTAGAAATTAAGTGTCCCCAACTGAGCAAGCCAGAGGCGACAGCGGCAAGGAACCAAAACTCCCTCTGTGACAGAATGGAGAAAAAAACCTTGGGAGAAACCAGGCTCAGTCGGGGGCCAGTTCTCCTCTGGCCAGGATATTATTATTTATTTTTTTACTAATTGTTTTAATTAAATTTTAAATGTATAAATGTATTATATTTCTATTTTTATATTGTTGCAATTTATAACAATAATAGTTTTATGTAGTTAGGTATTTTATTATATTATAGTTATTTTGTTTAATTTTAAGTTTTATTGTATTTAAGTCGAGGTCGTCACTGGGGATATGTCCCCGGGGCTCATCCAGGTATCCGGCCTCCGCCGACGATCAGGGTTGCAGACATCATCTCCCGGCGCCGATCCACCATCTGATCCGGACACGGACTGAGAAACAGAATAAGAAAGAAACAGACAAATATTAGCGTAGATGCCATTCTTCTTACGATGTAACGAGTACATCGTGTGTTATGAGGAGTGTTCCCGGTTCCGGTTGACCTAATTAATGCAGCCTAACAATCCTTTAACGGATTTGAATAATAGAAGTGTATTAGTGTGTTATGTGTAAGCCAGGTTAAAGAAATGTGTCTTTAATCTAGATTTAAACTGACAGAGTGTGTCTGCCTCCCGAACAGTGTTAGGTAGATTGTTCCAGAGTTTGGGCGCTAAATAGGAAAAGGATCTGCCGCCCGCAGTCGATTTTGATATTCTAGGTATTATCAAATGGCCAGAGTTTTGAGAACGCAGCGGACGTGGAGGACTATAATGTGATAAGAGCTCGCTCAAGTACTGAGGAGCTAAGCCATTCAGGGCTTTATAAGTAATTAACAAGATTTTAAAATCTATCCGATGTTTGATAGGGAGCCAGTGCAGTGTTGACAGAACCGGGCTAATATGGTCATACTTCCTGGTTCTAGTAAGGACTCTAGCTGCTGCATTTTGAACCAACTGTAGTTTATTGATCAAGCGTGCAGAACAACCACACAGTAAAGCATTACAATAGTCTAACCTTGAGGTCATAAACGCATGAATTAGCATTTCAGCATTTGACGTTGAGAGCATAGGTCGCAATTTAGATATGTTTTTGAGATGGAAAAACACAGTTTTACAGATACTAGAAACATGGCTTTCAAATGAAAGATTGCTATCAAACAGCACACCTAGGTTCCTAACTGATGAAGAAGAATTGACAGAGCAGCCGTCAAGTGTTAGATAGTGTTCAAGGTTATTACATGTGGGGTTTTTAGATCCGATAATTAACACCTCTGTTTTTTCAGAATTTAGCAGTAAGAAGTTACTCGTCATCCAGTTTTTTATATCGACTATACATTCTGTTAGTTTCTCAATTTGGTGTGTTTCACCGGGCCGTGAAGAAATATAGAGCTGAGTTTCATCAGCATAACAGTGAAAGCTAACACCATGTCTCCTGATAATATCTCCCAAGGGTAACATGTAAAGCGTGAAAAGTAACGGCCCTAGTACTGAGCCTTGAGGTACTCCATACTGCACTTGTGATCGATATGATGAAAGGCACATAAAGCAACAACACACAGCCTACAATAGGTATACAGGTGCATCTCAATAAATTAGAATGTCGTGGAAAAGTTCATTTATTTCAGTAATTCAACTCAAATTGTGAAACTCGTGTATTAAATAAATTCAGTGCACACAGACTGAAGTAGTTTAAGTCTTTGGTTCTTTTAATTGTGATGATTTTGGCTCACATTTAACAAAAAACCACCAATTCTCAACAAATTAGAATATGGTGACATGCCAATCAGCTAATCAACTCAAAACACCCGCAAAGGTTTCCTGAGCCTTCAGAGTGGTGTCTCAGTTTGGTTCACTTGGCTACACAATCATGGGGAAGACTGCTGATCTGACAGCTATCCAGAAGACAATCATTGACATCCTTCACAAGGAGGGTAAGCCACAAACATTCATTGCCAAAGAAGCTGGCTGTTCACAGAGTGCTGTATCCAAGCATGTTAACAGAAAGTTGAGTGGAAGGAAAAAGTGTGGAAGAAAAAAGATGCACAACCAACCGAGAGAACCGCAGCCTTATGAGGATTGTCAAGCAAAATCGATTCAAGAATTTGGGTGAACTTCACAAGGAATGGACTGAGGCTGGGGTCAAGGCATCAAGAGCCACCACACACAGACGTGTCAAGGAATTTGGCTACAGTTGTCGTATTCCTCTTGTTAAGCCATTCCTGAACCACAGGCAACGTCAGTGGTGTCTTACCTGGGCTAAGGAGAAGAAGAACTGGACTGTTGCCCAGTGGTCCAAAGTCCTCTTTTCAGATGAGAGCAAGTTTTGTATTTCATTTGGAAACCAAGGTCCTAGAGTCTGGAGGAAAGGTGGAGAAGCTCATAGCTCAAGTTGCTTGAAGTCCAGTGTTAAGTTTCCACAGTCTGTGATGATTTGGGGTGCAATGTCATCTGCTGGTGTTGGTCCATTGTGTTTTTTGAAAACCAAAGTCACTGCACTCGTTTACCAAGAAATTTTGGAGCACTTCATGCTTCCTTCTGCTGACCAGATTTTTAAAGATGCTGATTTCATTTTCCAGCAGGATTTGGCACCTGCCCACACTGCCAAAAGCACCAAACGTTGGTTAAATGACCATGGTGTTGGTGTGCTTGACTGGCCAGCAAACTCACCAGACCTGAACCCCATAGAGAATCTATGGGGTATTGTCAAGAGGAAAATTAGAAACAAGAGACCAAAAAATGCAGATGAGCTGAAGGCCACTGTCAATGAAACCTGGGCTTCCATACCACCTCAGCAGTGCCACAAACTGATCACCTCCATGCCACGCCGAATTGAGGCAGTAATTAAAGCAAAAGGAGCCCCTACCAAGTATTGAGTACATATACAATAAATGAACATACTTTCCAGAAGGCCAACAATTCACTAAAAATTGTTTTTTTTTTTTTATTGGTCTTATGAAGTATTCTAATTTGTTGAGATAGTGAATTGGTTGGTTTTTGTTAAATGTGAGCCAAAATCATCACAATTAAAATAATCAAAGACTTAAACTACTTCAGTCTGTGTGCATTGAATTTATTTAATACACAAGTTTCACAATTTGAGTTGAATTACTGAAATAAATGAAGTTTTCCACGACATTCTAATTTATTGAGATGCACCTGTATGTAAGCGTGCCGAAAAACATCAAATCATACATGAAGCACAAAAGACTCCAACATACCAGACAATTAGTAAATATTAAAATAATAAAAAACATACCCAAAACATGCATTTAGCCACCTGACAGTGAGCAAAGGTCATGGAAGAAGTTAACAGCGGATTTAAGAATACCAACATTAATAGTAAAATGAACATTAAGATTCATAAATTAAAAATTATCACATATCTGTTTGTTTTTTTTAAAGCCAGGTTTTAAGACTTTGTCTGAAGGAATGATATATGGTACACTTTCTTAATTCAGTTGGAAGTGTATTCCACAACTGAGAAGCTCTCACAGAAAAGCATGATTGACTAAAGGAAGTGGACCTGAAAGGAATTTAACAGTCTCCTCTCTGAGCAGATCTTGTAGATCTGTTGTTGTGGTGGAGGAGCTTTTCCATTTAAAATCTTGAACATCCGACAGGCATCATTGTATTTTATTAAATTTCCCCAGCTAAGAATATCATATTTGCCTAAAATATTGCAGTGGTGGTAAGTATTGGGTTTTCTATCTAATACTTTACATGCCTGCTTGTACAGAGAGAGACTAGGCTTTAGTGTTGTTCCTTTAATGTGAGACAAAGTTGTCATACAGTATATTAAGTGAGGAATAATCATTTCATTTATATGTAATATTGCTGCTGTAGTTGTTAAACAATTTCTTATATACCTAAAATTAGCAAGATTATATTTAGTTATTTGCAATACTTTCTTCACTTGTTTTTTAAAAGATAAAGTAGAATCAAGGATAATTCCAAGATATTTAACATGAGAGACTACCTGAATAATTTCTCCAGACACATAAATTTTAGGATCACAGTCAATTACAGAGTGCGTTTTTGTGAAAAACATACAAACAGTCTTCTTTACATTAAGAACCAAATGTGAATCATTAAGCCACTTATTTACATTTACCATTATTGCACTAAGTTTAAAAACTGCATGTTCTTTAGTTTTTGTATGAACATAAATTACAATATCGTCTGCGTACATCTGAACATCACACCCTGTACATACAGAGGGTAAATCATTTATATATAAACTAAAAAGAAGAGGCCCCAGGATGGATCCCTGAGGCACACACATTTCATTAGACAGGAGAGGTGAAGTTGCACTACCCACCCTAACACACTGAACTCTGCCTGTGAGATAAGACTGCATCCAATTTAGCACATTAAGGGAAAAATTAAAATTGGCTAATTTACGAATGAGTATTTGATGATCGACAGTATCAAATGCCTTATTTAAATCCAAAAATATGGCCCCAACAACACCCCCTTGGTCCATTTTCAACTTAATATTTTCTAAAAGAAAGCAATTTGCTGTCTCAGTAGAATGGTTGGCTCGAAATCCAAATTGCATTGGGTGCAGTGTGTAAGGGCTACTATTAAGATGAGTTAACAACTGTTCAACAACACATTTCTCTGCAATTTTGGAAATAACGGGCAGAATACTAATAGGCCTATAGTTGCTCGCCACAGTCGGGTCCCCTGATTTATTAACACTATTATAAATTATTTATTCAACACACATACTTATTTTTTTCATTTCAGATTTGCACATATTAGACCTGTACACCATAATTGTCTATATATTGTGTTTTTGCTATTTGTACATTGCCTATTTGTAAATTATTCTTTTATTATCTGTGCCCTGTCCTGTTGCTGTCTTTCTGTTGCACTGTAGAGCTTCTGTCACAAAAACAAATTCCTCGTATGTGTAAGCATACCTGGCCAATAAAGCTCATTCTGATTCTGATTCTGATTCTGATTTATAAATCGGAACAACAATAGCTGACTTCCAGTCCTTCGGAAACTTCCCTTCTTTAATAGAGGTATTAATTAACTTTGTTATTGGTCCAGTAAATAAATCTGCATGCCTTTTAAAAAATATAGAATCTAATCCAAATATATCTCTAGATTTGGAGGTTTTAAGAGAATTCAGAAATATATTAACTTTAGATTCAGAAACCTCCACTAGAGACATGGCAGATTGAGAGATATCTATCTGTGGTGTAACCACAGTGTGATTAATGGGCACTATCATCTTTACAGAATTTACAAAATAAGAATTGAGAAAGGTTGCAGTTTCTATTGCCCCATTAATCAGGGAACCATTAAATCTAATCTCTAATTGCTTTGTTGTATTATGTATTGTATTATGCCATTTCCCAGTTAGCTTTTTCCATTTATCCCAAATTTGTTTATGATTTCCCTTAACTTTGCCTATCAAACTAATGAAAAAAGTTTGCTTTAGCGACTCGGATGTTCTTTATTACCCTGTTTCTTGATGAAGTGAAGATGTATCTGTTGGTCATTAACTTGGGCTTAAGAAAAATTTGCAGGGTACGGTCTCTCTGCTTCATTAGTTTTCGTATATCACCATTAATCCAAGGAAGAGTATATTTGCTAGCGCCTTTAAATGTGCTTTTCTTTAAAAATAGTTTTGTAGTGTTTTGAATCGTGGATAAAAACATATACGTGTCAACATTTACATTTGTACCAGATATTAATTCATTAAGTTGGCTTGAAAAAGCCAACTTACTGAAATCCTGTCTAAACTTCTTCTTCTTCTTCTTCTTCTTCTTCTTCTTCTTCTTCTTCTTCTTCTTCTTCTTCTTCTTCTTCTTCTTCTTCTGAGACCAAATTTTAAAATGTATCTCCTCCTAGACCTTTAAAGCTACAACCACAAAACTCGGCCCAGACCTTCAAACTGGTCTGACTCGGGTTGCTATATCTTTTCTAACTGATCCGGCTTACGGTTTTCGTAAAAATTACGATAAAAACTGGGAAAAATCCCATAGACTTACCTTGACGGAATGTTCAGATGAGCCAAGACTCATTCAAACACCACCTTGTCAAACTTTCAAATGTAAACACACTGAAGCCTATTGGACTCAATTAAGCTTCACTTCTATGTACTATTTCTAATCCATTTAAACTCATTTAAGCTTCCACTCTATTTAATATTTCTAATCTAAATCATGCTAGCAACATGCTAGTAACATGCTAATCATACTAGAAACATGCTAATAACATGTTAATAATGCTAAAAACATGCTAGCGACATGCTAATCATGCTGGAAACATGCTAGCGACATGCTAGTAACTTTGCTAATCATGCTAGAATCATGCTAGCGACATGCTAATCATGCTGGAAACATTCTAGCGACATGCTAATCATGCTAATAGCATGTTAACGACATGCTAATCATACTGGAAACATGCTAGTAACTTGCTAATCATGTTAGAATCATGCTAGCAACATGCTAGTCACTTGCTAATCATGCTAGCAACATGCTAGTCACTTGCTAGTCATGCTAAAACATGCTAGTCATGCTAACAAAATGCTAGTCACTTGCTAGTTATGCTAGCAAATTGCTAGAAACATGCTAACAACATACTAGCAACTTGTTAAACATGCTAACAACATGCTAGTCACTTGCTAATCATGCTAGTGACATGCTAGTAACTTGCTAATGACATGCTAGCAACTAGCTAATCATGTTAATGACATGCTAGCAACAAGCCAGATACTTGCTAATCATGCTAACAACATGCTAGTCACTTGCTATTCATGCTATCAAACATGCTAGTCACTTGCTAGTCATGCTAGCAACATGCTAGTCACTTGCTAGTCATACTAACAACATGCTAGTCACTTGCTAGTCATGCTAGCAATGTGCTAGTCACTTGCTAGTCATGCTAACAACATGCTAGTCACTTGCTAGTCATGCTAGCAACGTGCTAGTCACTTGCTAATCATGCTAACAACGTGCTAGTCACTTGCTAGTCATGCTAGCAAACATGCTAGTCACTTGCTAGTCATGCTAGTAATGTGCTAGTCACTTGCTAATCATGCTAGTAACATGCTAGTCACTTGCTAGTCATGCTAGCAAACATGCTAGTCACTTGCTAGTCTTGCTAACAACATCCTAGTCACTTGCTAATCATGCTTGTTACATGCTAGTAACTTGCTGACGTCATGCTTGCAACTTGCTAATCATGCTAAAGACATGCTAGCAACATGTTAGTCCCTTGCTAATCATGCTAACAACATGCTAGTCACTTGCTAGTCATGCTAGCAAACATGCTAATCACTTGCTAGTCATGCTAGCAGCATGCTAGTCACTTGCTAGTCATGCTAGCAACATGCTAGTCACTTGCTAATCATGCTAGTAACACACTAGTAACTTGTTAACGACATGCTAACAACTTGCTAATCATGCTTTTTACATGTTAGTAACTTGTTAACGACATGCAAGCAACTTGCTAATCATGCTAACAACATGCTAGTCATGCTAGCAAAATGCTAGAAACATGCTAACAACATACTAGCAACTTGCTAATCATGCTGACATGTTACCAACTTGCTAGTCATGCTAACAACATGCTAGTCACTTGCTAGTTATGCTAGCAACATGCTAGTCACTTGCTAGAAACCGCAAAAATCTGTTTATCTGTCTGTCTGTCACTATCTGTTTTTCTGGTAAATTGTATGGTTTTCAAAAATTTAAAACTTCAAACTTTAAAACTACTTTAAACTTCAAAATAGTTAAAACTGAAAACCTTCAAACTTTAAACTTTGAAAACTACTTCAAACTTTCTGGCTTGGCTTTTTCAAGCCAACTTAAAGTTTGTCTACGAACTTTACTATCTAGTTACAATTAATGTTCTTAATTGCCTTTTCAAATTCAAATACATCATTCTTAGGTATTCTAAATTGGCAAGGCTTTGTATTAGAAATCAAATAAGACCGATTTTTATTAAGCTTTCTGGCTATAATAATTAAATTATGATCAGACAAACCTGTAACTATGTTAAAAGAGTTAATTACTCTCTCAGGTTTATTACTGAATACCAGATCTATCTGAATACTGGATGTGGAGGTTATCCTAGTAGGCCCCTTTACTAGCTGTGTCATATCAAACCTATCTGTGATTAATATTGAAATCACCCATCAAAATTACTTCCTTCCCTGAAGTGCATTCTCTAAGTGCAGTATATAATTTCTCATGAAATACAGATTTTGCAGAGGGTGGTCTATATACTCCAATAAGAATGAAAGACATTTGTGGTGACAGCATAACATCTAGACAAATACATTCAAAATCTGTCTCAGCATGACACTGAATCTCTCTTTACATGATATACAATCCTTCAATTAAAACAACAACCCCCCACCTCTACCCTTAACTCTATCTTTCATGAAGGCATTATACCCAGGAATATGTAAGGTAGAAGATGGGGAGTTTTTATGAAGCCATGTCTCTGACAAACACAGAAAATCTAAATTAGACTCAGCTAAAAGATGTTTAATTTGATCACTTTTTGAAATAATACTACGAATATTCAGGTGTCCCCCCAGCAGACCTTTGGGTTTAGCACGGGGATCCCATAATACTCTAGCATTATTTACAGTTTGAAAAAAAAGTTCAGTTTTCGTAATTTCTTAATTGTTGTGTTTAAACCTGTTATTTTCTGTTCCAGTTTAGATACAGCTATATTGCTGACATTAAAAACACTGTTTGGGGTTTTATTTGGACTGCTAGTTGAAATTCTTCAAGGCTCTGAGGAGCTTTCTCCCAGATCTCAGCGGTCACCATGTCCTAATACGAGCAGACAATATGTCGGTGGTCTCGTATTTGAACCATCAGGGGGGTCTGAGGTCGCGCCCTCTGTGCAGACTGGCGCATCAGATCCTCCTGTGGTCCAAGGGGAAACTGTCGTCTCTCAGAGCGATGTATATCTCCGGGAACCAGAATCAGGGAGCAGACGTCCTGTCGAGGCAGGGGTTGAGGCCTGGGGAATGGAGACTTCACCCCGAGGTGGTGAAGTCGATATGCGAGAGGTTCGGCCCAGTGGAAGTGGATTTGTTCGCATCTCGAGAGACAACCCACTGTCCACTGTGGTTTTCTCTCATGCATCCAGCACCGCAGGGGTTGGATGCCATGGTACAGACATGGCCGAGGCTGCGCCTGTATGCTTTTCCCCCGATTGCTCTGCTCCCGGAAGTTCTGGAGAGGGTCCGGAAGGAACAGGTCAGTCTATTGCTGGTAGCCCCATTCTGGCCGACCCGAGTATGATTCTCAGATATTATGTCACTCCTGGCAGGCCAGCCGTGGCAGATCCCTCTGAGGAGGGACCTGCTGTCTTAGGCAGGGGGCACGATATTTCACCCTCGGCCAGAGCTATGGAGACTGTGAGTCTGGCCCCTGAGGGGGCTCAGTACCTAGAGGCTGGCTTGTCGGCTGGAGTGGTCGAGACCATACTCAGTTCCAGGGCTCCCTCCATGAGGAGATTGTACAGCCTAAAGTGGAATGTGTTTTCCACGTGGTGTGGAGAGCATGGGTTGGACCCAGTTAACTGCCCGGTGGCTTCAGTGCTGGAGTTCCTCCAAGATAGTTTCTCTGCTGGTCTTACCCCGTCCACACTAAAGGTGTACGTGGCTGCCATTGCGACTTTCCACGCTCCTTTAAGTGATGGGCCTCTGGGGAGGCACCAGCTGGTCGTGCGTTTCCTCCGTGGTGCATGGAGGATGAGGCCTGCGACTCGTTCCAGAGTCCCAACTTAGGATCTGGCTGTGGTTCTTGAAGGGCTGTCACTTGCCCCCTTCGAACCTCTCGAGTCGGCTACGGCAAAGAACCTGACTTTTAAGATGGTCTTTCTCCTAGCAATTACTTCGCTCAAGAGAGTGGGGGATCTCCAGGCCTTGGCTATCTCACCGACTTGCCTGGAGTTTGCCCCTGGAGGAGTTAAGGCCATTTTACACCCTAGGCCTGGCTATGTGCCCAAGGTGCCATCTAATGCGGCACGGCCGGTGGTTCTTCAGGCCTTCCATCCTCCGCCTCATGTGTCGGCGGAAGGAGAGAAGGTTCATCTGCTCTGCCCTGTCAGAGCATTGAACATCTTTATTCAGAAGTCCTCTCATTGGAGGAGGTCAGACCAGTTGTTGGTGTGCTTTGGATCACCCAAGAAGGGACTTCCTGCTTCCAAGCAGACAATTAGTAATTGGATTATTCAGGCTATTGCCTTGGCCTATCAGGTACGCGGTTTGCCTTCACCTATGGCCTTGAGGGCCCACTCTACTAGAGGCATGGCGTCCTCTAGGGCCCTCCTGTCAGGAGTCCCGTTGCAGGAGATCTGCGATGCAGCTGGGTGGTCCACCCCGCATACTTTCATCAGGTTTTATAGCCTGGACCTTCCCTTCATGCCAGGTGCACGAGCGCTCTCGTCCTAAGTTGTGCCTGGTTCAGCTTCACACTAGGACAGGCGTGTTTTGGTGTGGCATAGTGGGTATCCGTTCCCCAAAATGTCGTTATCGACGCAGTGTGAGTTCCCTCGAGGGTTACGACTGTAACCCTTATTCCCCGAGAAAGGGAACGAGACACTGCGTCTTTTTGCCACACCTCTCCATGCCTGGGAGCGGCTTGCTTCATCGCAAAAGCTAACTCTGTTGTGTGCCGGCATCCCTTTGTAGCTTCCGAGTATGCCGTCACATGTTACGTCATAACACAACACCAATCAGGATTGGAATAGTTTCATTCATGCTTCAGACGCGCTATGCTGAGGGGGTTCCCCAAAGTGTCATTACCGACGCAGTGTCTCGTTCCCTTTCTCGGGGAACAAGGGTTAACCTGAGATGTTTTGCTTTATATATATATATATATATATATATATATATATATATTTATATATTTATATATATATACACATACATACATATACATATGTATTTATATGTATATACAGTACATATACATATACATATTATATATACATATATACATACATACATACATACATACATATATATACTATATACTTGAAATGGTTTTTGCCCCCTTCCTGTTCTTTTACTTTTTTGCATATTTGTCACACTTAAAAGATTCAGATCATCAAACACATTTTAATATTACAAAAAGTTAATGCAAGTAAATGCAAAATGCAGTTTTTAAATGATGATTTCATTTATTAAGAGAAAAAAGCTGTCCAAACCTACCTTGCCCTACATGAAAAATTAATTTCCCCTTCCTGTTAAACCATGAAAGAACTGTGATTAACCACATTATTTTAGAAATCTGAGTTAAATTTCACTAGCCAAACCCAAGCCTGATTACTGCCAGACCTATTAAATCAAGAAATCACTTAAATACAACCTGTCTGACAAAGTAAAGCATGCTTAAAGAGCAACACATCATGCCGCGATCTAAAGAAATTCAAGAACAGATGAGAAACAAAATAGTTGACATGTATCAGTCTGGAAAGGGTTATAAAGCTATTTCTAAGGTTTTGGGACTCCAGCAAACCACGGTCAGAGCCATTATCCACAAATGGAGAAAACTTGGAACAGTGGTGAACCTTCCCAGGAGTGGCCGGCCTACCAAAATTACTCCAAGAGCGCAATGACAACTCATCCAGGAGGTCATAAAAGATCCCAGATCAACATCTAAAGAACTGCAGTTCTTTAAGAACTGTTTCACTTGCCTCAATTAAAGTCAGTGTCAATGATTCAACAATAAGAAAGAGACTGGGCAAAAACAGCATCCATGGGAGAGTTCCAAGGCAAAAGCCACTGCTGACCAAAAAGAACACAAAGGCTCATCTCACATTTGCCAAAAAATGTCTTGATTATCCCCAAGACTTTTGGGCAAATATTCTGTGGACTGATGAGACAAAAGTTGAACTTTTTGGAAGGTGCGTGTCCCGTTACATCTGGCGTAAATCCAACAAAGCATTTCATAAAAAGAACATCATACCAACAATCAAACATGGTGGTGGTAGTGTGATGGTCTGGGGCTGCTTTGCAGCTTCAGGACCTTGACGCCTTGCCATAATTGATGGAACCATGAATTCTGCACTCTATCAGAAAATCCTGAAGGAGAATATCTGGCCGTCAGTTTGTGACCTCAAGCGCACTTGGGTTATGCAGCAGGATAATGATCCCAAACACACCAGCAAGTCCACCTCTGAATGGCTCAAGAAAAACAAAATTAAGGTTTTAGAGTGGCCAAGTCAAAGTCCGGACTTAAATCCAATTGAGATGCTGTGGCATGACCTTAAACAGTCCTTTCATGATTGAAAACCCTCCAATGTGGCTGAATTAAAACAATTCTGCAAAGAAGAGTGGGCCAGAATTCCTCCACAGCGATGTGAAAAACTTTGGTTATGGTTTTATGGTTTGTGCAGCATTGCACTTTAGCACTTAAAAAACAGTTGGCAATATCTTAGAAACCATTACTCCGATCGACACGAAACCACCTTAGGAAATTCGCAAACTTAGCAGTCAGTCATTTTTTCTCTTCTCATATATAAAAATGTCTATAACTCCAAAACAAAATGAGATATTTTCACCAAATTTAACACACATATGTATGGGCACACTCTAAGGACACATAATAAATTTGGTGGGATTGTGCTTCTTGGTGGCGCTATAATTGAACAAAACATGAAATTGCCATTGACTACAATAGAGTATTGTGATATAACATGCTATATTTTACGAATGCATTGGTGTACAGTTACACCAGTTATCTCAAGCGCTTGATTGCAGTTCTTGCTGCAAAGGGTGGAACAACCAGTTATTAGATTTAGGGGGCAATTACTTTTTCATGTAGGGTCAGGCAGGTTTGAACAGCTTTTTTCCCTTAATAAATTAAATCATAATTTCAAAACTGCAAATTTCATTTACTGGGGTTAATCGCATGATTGTCACGAGTTAACTCGCGATTAATCGCAACACTTTTATCTGTTCTAATTGTACCTTAAATTAATACTTTTCAAGTTTTTAATACTCTAATCAACACGGGCATGGACAAATATGGATACTTTATTAGTGAAACAATAGTTAACATAGAGCATGAAGAGTAGACATGTTTCATAGGTCATAGATGTTTTTCAAAGAACTTGTTCATGTCTATTAGACACATGAAAAAAAAAGAGCATAGAAATACCAGGTTCCCATTACTTCTCTTTCTTTGTACTGAGCAATTTACTTACACAAACTTGTTTACATTTTTGCGCAACAGGGCAGCTCACTTCTTCTGAACATGCAAAATGTACATTTATTATTTGGGGCCAAGCACCGAAGGTGCGATGGCACCTATTGTTTTTGTTGGCGTTATTAGGGGCCAAGCACCGTAGGTGCTATGGCACCTATTGTAATTAGGGGCCAAGCACCGCAAGTGCTTTGGCACCTATTGTGTCCGTTAGTGTTCTTATTATTAGGGGCCAAGCACCGTAGGTGCTATGGCACGTATTGTAATTGTTAGTGTTCTTTTTAGGGGCCAAGCACCGAAGGTGCGTAGGCACCTATTGTATCCGTTGGCGTTGTTATTCTTCTTCTTCCATTTCTTCCGCTCGAAAGTCAATGGCAGCCCATATAACCGTTTGCGGGAAAGTTGTAAAATTTGGCACACTGATAGAGGATAGCCTCAATACTAACCACAGCAAATTTGGAGTCTCTATCTCAAACTCTCTAGCGCCACCACTTGTCCAAAGTTTCACTTATGTTTATGCTAATAACTTTTGAACCGTAAGGCAGAAAGTGAAAATTATATAACAAGCATTACCTGAGACTACCTGCAGTGTTTTGGCGCTGTGCCACCTAGTGGTCAGGAGATATGAAAAATGGCTATTTTTGCTCATAACTCCTCAATGGTTTGGGCAATCACAAAACTAGTCTCTTTAGATTCGGTGCATCATGCCGAGTCGAATGAGACCCAATTTTCCCATGTCAGCCATTTTGAGGATCGGTCTTTTTTAATTTTGTAGTAAAATGCTATATTTTACAAATGCATTGACGTATTGTTACGAAACTTGGTATGTGTCATCAGCACGATGCTCTGAAGGAGCTTGAGAAGTTTCGAGTTAGCGCCACCTAGTGGTAAAACCAAATATTCACATGCTTATAACTTTGGGTGTGGTCGACTTATTTTCACGGGGGTCACCTTTTTAGACTCCTGAATCCTTGCCAAGTCCAGCGATACCAAGCAAGCCAGGTTTTGCCTTATGGTTTGTGCAGCGTTGCACTTTAGCACTTAAAAAACAGTTGGCAATATCTTAGAAACCATTACTCCGATCGACACGAAACCACCTTAGGAAATTCGCAAACTTAGCAGTCAGTCATTTTTTCTCTTCTCATATATAAAAATGTCTATAACTCCAAAACAAAATGAGATATTTTCACCAAATTTAACACACATATGTATGGGCACACTCTAAGGACACATAATAAATTTGGTGGGATTGTGCCTCTTGGTGGCGCTATAATTGAACAAAACATGAAATTGCCATTGACTACAATAGAGTATTGTGATATAACATGCTATATTTTACGAATGCATTGGTGTACAATTACAAAACTTTGTATGTACCATCTAGACCATGAATTGAAAGTACTCAAACAGTTTTGTTATAATGAAATTTCAAATAAATGCTAATAGCTTTCTTTGAATTTTGCCTATTGTAATGAGACTGGTATTAATAGATTCCTTGGGTCATGTTGAGAACAGTGATACCAATGTTGCCATAGTCAGCCAAACTTCCTGTCCGCCATTTTGATTTTCTTTAAAAACCTACTTTTTCGAACTCCTCCTAGACCATGTGTCCGATTTTCACCCAAATCGAATCATATCATCTTCAGACAATGCTGTCAAAAAGTGATGGATTTTGTGTTGATAGGCAAAACCGTTTTCGCATACCACAGCAAGGAATTTGAGGCATGATGCCAAAATGACACTGAGGCTGTATCTCTGCAATGCTTTGGCATATTGACACCAAACTTTGTGTGTGCCATTGTCAGCTCACACAGAACACACCACATCTTTTTGATAACAGCGCCACCTATTGGTCAAACATGATAAGCCAATAAATCATAATTCTAGAGGCTGTATTTATGATTTTTCAGCTGTTTTGACTAAAATCATCCTAAAATGGCTTCAATTACTAATTTCTGCAGTTGGTCTGATGCTTGCTTCTGTAGTAGGGATGTGCATCTCCAAAACTGAGGCCGATGCGATACGCATCTCGATGCATAGCCAATGATGTGATACATTGACGATATATATGAAGCAGCTAGCGATGCGATGCGATTCACCCCTATTACGATGTAGTGTGATTCGGTTTCGATTCGATTCAACACAATGTGATTCGATGCAATACGATGCAATTGAAAAAATATGATCGTTTTTATTTCTTTGGTTCAGACAGACAGCCAGTCATAAATTAACTTATGTGTCTTCTGACTTCTAATGCCTTGAGGCCTGTTTCATAAAACAAGTTTACCAAATACGCCAAGCTTATTTCAGTTAGTCTGACTCACTGTCAAATGATTTGGTTCCATAAAGCAAATTTGACTAACATCAACCTCAGTCACTGCGGCAACTTATGCTGGAAAGCTAACCTGGTCCAGGGCAGGCAAACTGTCAGGCTAAGCTGAGCTCACTGACCAATAGGAATGCAATGATATTACCACTGACTCTCTCACATGATGATTAAGAATAAGTATTCACAAATTAGTTAGATTGTGTGAACTTACATTGTGGTTTATAACCGCTTTAGCCCCGATTGATTTGTAAGGTTATTTCAAATCAGGTTTTGGACTTTAATCTCCGCTTTTCCTCAGGTCTCCGCAGTGTTGTGATTCGTCATATTCATGCGCAGCGGTGATGAGAGAACGCACTTGAGAAACAGTTTTCGAGAGTAGAAATCAATCTACATATAACATATTGGTCACAGATTATTGGTCACTTTCTAAATAATAAAAGTATAGCGCATCCACTAGTAATTATATATAAATAAATCGGTTTTTACCGATGCAAATATGTTAGAAACGATGCATCGCGATACAAATGCCAACTTGTATCCGATGTACACTTTTTAAACCGATGCATCGCATCGTTAACTTTTTTTTACAGATGCACCGAGCGAATCGGGGAATCTTCCCATCCCTATTCAGTAGTGCTTGGCCCCGTAATTGCTGCTTGCAGCTATATTTCTTCTTCTTCTTCTTCCACCCACTAGTCAATGGCAGCCCATAGAACCGCTTGCGGGAAAGTTGTGAAATTTGGTACACTGATAGAGGACAGTCTCAACAGTAACCATAGAAAATTTGAAGTCTCTAACTCAAACCCTCTAGCGCCACCACTTGTCCAAACTTGCACTTATGTTTATGCCAATAACTTTTGAACCGCAAGCCACAGATGAAAAATAATTTTTTCCTCTGAATCCTTGGCTCATGCTGAGTCAATTTGAAAATTTAAATTTTCTGAAATTCATGCTGAAAATTTAAAAATCGTAAGGTTTAGTTTTTTTTTTTTGCTATTTTTAATTGTTCGACAAACCTAATTTTTCGAACTCGTCCTAGGCTGTTGCGCCAGTTTTCACGAAAATTGAACCAGATCATCTTCAGACCATGCTGGCAAAAAGTTATGGAATTCAAGTTGATTAGTTTAACCGTTCTCGAATAGTGTGCAAATGAATTCTACAAAAAACACGCAAAAATGGATGCAAGGCTATTGAAACTGAAAATCGGGTTGACGTCAATATTTGACGTCAATTTGATGTTGACTTAAAGTTGGATTATGGTTGCACAACCTAAAAACAACAAAATCTCAACGTCAGCTGACGTCGGTATTGGACATCAATTTAACATTGACATTAGACGTTGAATTTACACTGAATTTTGGTCACCCAACGTCGCAACCAAAATTGAACCAAATATCAACATCTTATGACGTAGTGTGCCTGTTGTGTGCCTGCTGGGTACAGTGTAAACTGATGGACATATGGACATACAGAATCATACCTGAAATAGAAAACTAATAAATACCTCATCACTTCGGAAACTGTGGGCTCCCACACAGATGCGCACACACATCAACATATCTCCGCATGACATGAGAAACATTTATTAGACGAGGGGAAGGGCGTAGTTTCAAAATTAAAGGTGAAAGATGGAACATAACGCCAGCAGGGGTCACTCATACTTCATTAAATAAATAACAAACAATTAATTTTGCCGAAATACATAATACACGGAACAGTTTTAATGCTATATTATTGATTGTTTATGTTGCTAAGGGTGGTTGCTAAGGGTGTTGCTCAGTGATACACAGAACCGTTGGGTGAAGCAGTCATAGCCATGCTGTATCGTGAATAAAACACAGCTGCTAACCAATAAGAATCGAGGAAGAACTGACCGCTATATATATATATATGGGCGTTTCTTCAACTAGGGGCACTTTTAGCCTTGTGAAGTTGAATAAAAAAAAACTTGTTCAAAAGTCACGTAACACAGTCTCATAAGTTTAAATAATGTGTCTAGTTTTAAGGTCTGTAAGAGGACAAACTTAGATTACAAGAGAAATTGTTAATATTTTACATTTTTCCGACCTGCAATGAACAAATGTAATTTCCACCACATCTCAATATACAGCTGTTATTTAAATATAGAATAACTTATGCCACTCAAGAATTGTCTAAGATCATTTTTGTAACTAGTTTTACCAGTTTTTCCACAATGTACAATAATTATACATTTGTCAATGAGATAAATTAACTGCTCTAAGGACCAAATGCTGAACTGTACACCTGTCGCACTCTGAAATTTAATATTGGTTTGGGTAAGAGCTTATTAGAAAATAAATAACTTGAATTTTTATTTTAAGTAGAGCATGATCTCATAAATTGTGGATACATTTTTAATGTTTGATGAGAACTTTTTAAATATTTAAAAAATAATGTGGGGTGGTGGAAATGACAGGGTGCTGTGGAAATGACAATGAATTAACGTGACTGTAGAGAAATATATCTGTATATAAACAGATATATTTATTAGAAAAAGTCTTAAACTCATTCAATTCAATTCAAGTTTATTTGTATAGCGCTTTTCACAATACAAATCGTTGCAAAGCAGCTTTACAGGAAATTAAGTTTCTACAATATATTTATATATTGTAGAAACTTAATATATTTAACTTATGGCGAAATTTGGTAGTTCTGTATGTTGTCTGAGGGTATGCTTCATCTGAGGTCCTCTGAGGGGTTGGCATCATCTCTTCTCAGGTGTTCTGGATCCAGACTGAAGCTTGTGTAAATCCTAGTTACCACGGGATGTTAATCCCGTGGCAGAAACAGAGAAACAAATAGAGACATAATTAGCGTAGCTGCTGTTCCAACCAAGCAACAATTATTTGTTCAATCCAAGCTAAAGAACAATAATGCGTGTTTGATCAGATATAACTGCAGTACAAGATCATGAGATGCATTATGTGAATGCTTGGCTAAAGAGATGTGTCTTTAATCTAGATTTAAACAGAGAGAGTGTGTCTGAACCCCGAACATTATCAGGAAGGCTATTCCAGAGTTTGGGAGCCAAATGTGAAAAGGATCTACCTCCTTTAGTTGACTTTGCTATCCTAGGTACTACCAAAAGTCCAGAGTTTTGCGACCTTAGGGAGCGTGATGGATTGTAGCGTGGTAGAAGACTAGTTAAGTACACAGGAGCTAAATCATTAAGGGCCTTATAGGTAAGTAATAATATTTTGTAACTGATGCGGAACTTAATAGGTAGCCAGTGCAGAGACTGTAAAATTGGGGTAATATGATCATATTTTCTTGACCTAGTAAGGACTCTAGCCGCTGCATTTTGGACTACCTGTAGCTTGTTTATTGAAGATGCAGGACAACCAGCTAGCAGTGCATTACAATAGTCCAGTCTAGAGGTCATGAATGCATGAACTAGCTTTTCTGCATCAGAAACAGGTAACATGTTTCGTAGCTTTCGTAAACTCATCACACTCATTAAACTCAATTCACAAAGTCATTAAACATATCAATTGTACTTTGTAACCATAAATGTAATTTCCATCACAGAGGCAGTGTGGTGGAAATGACTGTGGTGGAAATGACATTTCTGTAGTTTTTTTTGTGAAAAAAAAATGGAAGATAGCTTCACTGATTAGCTTTGAATTAATACTTAGCATTTCATGTATGCAAAATACTCTTATTTAACCTAAAATTTTTAGCTTTTTAAAAACACCCTTGAAGGTACAGCATGTTTGGAAATGACGTATAATAAATATATTAACTGATCAAGCAATATTTACCTTGACTTTTCTTCCATTTGTTGTTGATGAAAATTTTAATTTCCTCCACGTCCAACATGTGCTCTGATGTCACTGAACATTTCCATAGAAACCACCTAAACAATCTTTCACACAAACTTTTTAAAGGTACATTACAGTGTTGTGGTGGAAATGACACCAATACTGTGCGACAGCTATATTTCATATAAAAAGTAATATTGATAGTGGTCTCACATTAAATACTATAATGTATTTTAATTATTTTACTAGAGCTTAATTCAGGTACATTAATAGTTACCAGATAAGTCATATTTTTAAACTGTATTTTCATTGTTGAAGTCTGGGTGTGCGACAAGGAGAAAACAGTGATTTTGACACCTATAAGGAGGTTGAAAAGTATGAAAAAATCATAATAGAAAGGTAGTAAAAAGTTTTTAAGGTGGTTTTATTGATAGTTTGACAAAGAAAGAGGAATTTGTCCAAAATTATATGTATTTTTAAAAATATGACCAAAGACCATAAAAGTGCCCATAGTCTAAGAATCACCCATAAATATATATATATATATATATATATATATATATATATATATTAGTGCTGTCAAAATTAGCGTTAGATAGACAGACAGACAGATAGATAGATAGATAGATAGATAGATAGATAGATAGATAGATAGATAGATAGATACTTTATAAATCCCTTTTCTCAAATAATTCTTCTTACCTTTTCTGTTTTGTCTGTTTTCCAAGTTGTTGTTATATAATCTATAAAGAAATAACATTTTACTTGTTTGTAACTTACATGACCACTCAGACCGCTGACTCATGATATAATGCACTTAACATAGTCCCAAATGATTTCTATTCTCCGTCTCCGGCAAAGTCCCTTTTTTAAATAGTCTTTGATCTCCGGTACATTTGAGCTTATTATCTCAATTTACTCAGTCATTTCCCTCGAATCACCTCATCATGATAAATTACTCAAAACTGACAACAGTTATGACCAGATGCACATTTTTCCAAGAATACATTAAACATTTCTCAGATCAGTCCGGTTGAAGCATATTAAACTCAACACAACAATGTAATCCCGATAGAATAGAAATAAAGCCATGAATCCGAGTCATCTCTTGTTTTATGTGTATGTCCCAGGGCATAATATACAACGTACATTTACGCCATCACATTAATAATGCAAAGGAGAGCAAGTAGAAAATACAACATTACTTTAATAATAATAATAATAATAGCAAAAAAATCACGTGGAGAGTCATGTACAGCTAGCACCAAACGGACAGATTGGCAAATCAAACTGAATTATAACTGCCATGATTTAGAATTAAACAGACTTGTATTTGTGATGACCCGAGCTGACCAAACAGTTAATTGTGAAATGTTTGCGCTTTGTAGAGTACAGTACCGGCAGTTCAAGCATTCTAATTTGTAAAAAAAAAAAAAAGACTCTGATTCTCGTATTCATTCTTGTTGAGTACGGCCGCTGTTGTCACCAGAAAAACTACAAACGGCAATCCGGAAGCCAGAAACGCGGAAGTGTGAAAAAGGTTAACTATTTTTTTTTTTTTTTTTTTTTTCAGTTTAACGTGTTAAAAATATTTAACGCAATTAATGCAGGGGCGGGGCCAGGGTTGGCCATCACTCACAACTGCTGCTTCTGTCTCTTTTTTTTTTTTTTTTTCTTGTCAAGAAGTGCATTTATTCAGTTGCAGAACATCTGTACGACCACATCAAACCGGAGACGTTTCAGACACGCGCTCCAACTTCACTTCAGCGTCAAACGCATGTCAAGCGCTGAAACGTGCTCGTAGCGCGTGCTTTTCAATTGCACACACAAAGGCGCCAGCGCGCATAGCCTCATTTTATATCAAACCATGAATGAAACTACGTGCATGCAATGTCGTGATCAGTTAGGTCATGAAGTTACCAAAAAGGTGATTAAAGCTGCCAAAACTATCCATGCATGTAATATGTTATGAGTCACATCTAAGAACATGCCTCTGAAATGGTTTTCAAAACTGTCCTGGAGCAGCCCAGCACTGTCCCAGCCAACATTTCCATGTGGGCCCCATGTGGGTTTTTGGTGGGCTGTCACTTGGGCCCTGCATGGACAACCCAAATGGGACCCATACAATTTTGTCCATTGGCTCCACTTGGGCCCCATTTGTGTTAGCCCATAGGAGCACATGATGGGTCCATAGTGGGCTCTAAGTGGGGCCCATGTAGATTTTCATTATATGGGCCCACATGGGTCCCAAATGGGTTCTAATAATTGGGGCCAAACTGGGCCACATGCAGAACCCTTATGGGGCCCAAATGGGTGACTACACTGAACCCACAAATGGTCCATATATGGGGTTTTTGTGGGACCACAGTGGGTCAGAACTGGGCCCCATTTATATTTCTTTATTAATTCCTCTGGATAAAGTTGATGTGCTAATATGCAATAAAACTTTAAATTACAATGCGTTTTGACCTAATATTAGTTGATTTTATGTGGTGCTCAATACATTTTAAACTGCATGTTAAAATATTTCAACTGTGAAGAAAATGACTTCAACTCAGAATCTCTAAATCACATTTTTTATTAGGTAAAACAAAATAAAACAAAACAGGATAAAAACTGGATAAAAATACTTCAACAGAACATGATGAAATGGTATTATTCCTGGGCTTGTGCAGACTTCTCAGTAACCTGTTAATCATACTAGAATCATGTTAGCAACATGCTAATAACTTGCTAATCATGCTAACAACATGCTAGTAACTTGCTAATCATGCTAGCAACATGCTAGTAACTTGCTAATCATGCTAGAAACATGCTAACAACATGCTAGTAACATGTTAATCATGTTAAAGACATGCTAGTCACTTGCTAATCATGCTAGTAACATGCTAGTAACTTGGTAACAACATGCTAGCAACTTGCTAATCATGCTAGAATTATGTTAGCAACATGCTAGTAACTTGCTAATCATGCTAACAACCTGCTAGTAACTTGCTAATCATGCTAGAAACATGCTAACAACATGCTAGTAACATGCTAATCATGCTAGAAACATGCTAACAACATGCTAGTAACATGCTAATCATGCTAATAATATGCTATTCATTTGATAATCATGCTTGTAACATGCTAGTCACTTGCTAATCATGCTAACAACATGCTAGTCACTTTCTAGTCATGCTAGCAACATGCTATTCACTTACTAATCATACTAGAATCATGTTAGTTTGCATGTGTCATGTTCTGATTGGTTCCCTGGTTGCATGTGTCTTGTTCTCATTGGTTGGTTTTGTCATGTGTTCTCCTGGTCTAGTATAAAAGATGCTCACACTCACTCTAGAGGGCTGATTATTGAATATAGAGCTGATAAAATGTAGAAACTGTAACTTGAATGCAATGTAAGTCGCTTTGGATAAAAGCATCTGCTAAATGCATAAATGTAAATGTAAATGTAATATTCCTAGTACCTAGTTCCCATGTTTTCCTTTCTGTGTTTCTCTGAGTTTTGACCCTGGTCTGCTTCCTAGTTTCTTGATCTATTGCAGCCTGCCCTGACCGTCGCCTGTTTACTGGAATACTAGTGGTGGGCAGAGCGAGGCTTCGTGAAACACTGAAACAGTCGAAGCAAATGTGTTGAGGCTTTGAAACAATTCGACACCCGTCTCTACGGTGACACCTAGTGGTTATTGTCAAGTATTGCTCTGAAACAGCTTCGACAGAGACGCAGTTACGCAAATTGACGAATTATAACGTATGTTGTGTTAGCCGATTCACCAAGTGATTTGGGGGAGTGGTTAGTGTTCTCAACTGGAATGCTGTCACTTTGGTTTCAAATCCCAGGTGAAGCACAAATTCATATAATTATAATGAGTATTTAAAATTTGTGTAATGTATTGAAACATCGGTCTGACATCTGAATGAACTCTTTGTGAATAAATATGTTATTCTGGTCATGAAAAATGAACATTAATAAAAGCAATCAAGCCACAATGTCTGAATTTTTTTTTTTTTACATATAAAGATTTTTATTTAAAAATATGGATTTTCTAAACAGTGTCTCAACACTTTGTGATCTGAATTAGACTTCATACAATGCAGACTGTGCTTAGATGGCCCAGCAGTGTCAATAGCAGGCCTAGGTACAGGGACAATGTTACCATCCTCTGCACCCCCCAAAAGGGCAGGATGAGTGCTCCTCAAATGGCGCATCATGGATGATGTATTATTACAGTAGGCTAGCTGCATATTACAATACATACATCTCACTTTATTTTGTGCTTCCAAATGGAAACGCTCCCACACCACAGATGGACGACATCTCTTGCGTGGGGCTTCCATTATTTTGTAATCTATCAATATGTAATAATCTATGTATCAACTAGCCTATGATATCTTATCTCTAACTTGCTGTGCTTGTCTCTATCTAACTTATGTGAATGTATATGTATGCCTATATGAATGTATCAGTAGATTTATCCTAATTATCTGTCAGTGTCTATAGCCTATCTATCAATATCTTAATAATAACTTTTAATCTAGCCTAAATATAATTAACCAAATTACACTATAAATATCACTATATCTTAAAATCTTTCTCCCCTCACAAAAACCCAAGAAGTGAAGAAGCGTTAACTCCACTTTTATACTTTGTAGGAGTTAGGTTGAGACAGATGTGCGATTGTATGATTTGTTCCCGACCTTGTCAATCAAACGCAGATTCGGCAGGTATGCCACGTCTCGAAACACTTGTGACATGCCCTGATGCTTCGAATCACCTTAGTAACTGACATGGGTGTTTCGAATCACGCTTCGGAGCAGTGTTTCAAAACATCTGCGCTTCGGGATCTCGACAGCGTGTCGAAACATCAGCTTCGCGTCAGCCATCCCTATGGAATACTGTTTTGCCTCTGCCTGGATTGTACTGTTTGCTGGTGTTTGACCCTGCCTGTTTTGACCACGTGTATAAATAAAGCCTTGCATTTGGATCCTCCAACTCCGTTGTCATGCTCTCCATATTAAAGAATAGTCAGCCTCAAACGCCCGTGGAATACCTTGGTGTCTTCAAATGCAACATCCACGATGCTCGGGAATACAGGAGTGGCATCCGTGATGGCTGAAGACTTTAGTTTAATATCCATAACGGCTGGAGGCTCTGGCTTGATGGCCATCTTGGGAAGTGGCTTTGGGCTGGCGGCCATCTTGGAAAGGGACTCTGAGCTGGCGGCCCTCTTGAGAAGAGACTCTGAACTGGCGGCCCTCTTGAGAAGAGACTCTGAACTGGCGACCATCTTGGGACGAGACTCGGAAACGATGGCCATTTTGGGACAAGACTTTTGAATGGCAGCTATCTTGTGAAGAGACCTTGAGCTTGTGGCCATCTTGGGACGAGACTCTGGAACGGCGGCCAACTTTGGACGAGACTCTGGAACGGCGGCCATCTTGAGACGAGACTCTGAACTGGTGATCACAGAACAAGGTGGTGGAGAAAACAAAGGAGTGGTGACCATAATCACAGGACCTGCTGGTGGCCATGATGGGTAACTTGACGATGTTGCGGGCAGGTGGTAATAGATCAAGAATCAGTCCAGGGTCAAAAGTCAGGGAAACACAGAAAGAAAAACACGGGTACTAGGAATGGCTATTCAATAATCAGCCCTCTAGAGTGAGTGTGAGCATCTTTTATACTAGACCAGGAGAACACATGACAAAACCAACCAATGAGAACAAGACACATGCAAACTAGGAACCAATCAAAACATAACACACAGACAGGGGTAGCACATGACATGATTACATGAGGGGCAAGGGACACATGGGAAATAGAGTCCAGAGTACAGGGCAAGAGTCTGAGGTGGAGTGCCTTCTAATGGAGTTCATGGGCACTCCAGCTGTTGATCGTAACACACTGTATGGTCAAAATTATCGATTTTTCTTTTATACCATAAATCATTAGGATAAGTAAAGATCATGTTCTATGAAGATATTTTGTCAATTTCCTACCATAAATGTATCAAAACTTAATTTTTGATTAGTCATATACGTTGCTAAGGACTTAATTTGGACAACTTTAAAGGTGATTTTCTCAATATTTAGATTTTTTTGCACCCTCAAATTCCAGATTTTCAAATAGTTGTATCTCGGCCAAATATTGTCTTGTCCTAACAAACTATACATCAGTGGAAAGCTTTCAGAAGATGTATAATTTTCAATTTCAAGAAAATTGACTCTTATGAAAATATAAATATATTATTCAGTGAAATATAGTCATGATAACCTTTCTCTTCACAGAAAAAAGATACCTATGGATTCTGTTGCCTGTTCTGTGTATTCTACTGGCAGCAATGATATATTTGAAATTCAAGTGTAAAAAAGTCCAGCACCGGCCAGGTGACTAAATCTGAACAAATATAGGAAATTTTTTCTTAATTTCTGTCAGTAACTCCACAAATGATAATAATATATTTTTCCTCTTTCCAGAAATGACTGACAATGGAACAGAGAAGTAAGTTTACATTTACGCATTTAGCAGACGCTTTTATCCAAAGCAACTTACATTGCATTCAAGTTACAGTTTTATACATTTCTATCAGCTCTTGCTTTCCCTGGGAATCGAACCCATGATCTTGGCGTTGCTAGCGCCATGCTCTACTATTTGAGCTACAGGAAAGCCCATAGGAAAATTTAAGTTTGTTTAAGTGTTTATTTATAGAACCTCAAGATCATAAGGTTTAGATCATAAGGTTATCATGTAAGGATACTGTACAGCCAGCTAGTTGTTATTGTAAAATATTGCACAAACAAGAATGGTGCTGTTCTGAATATCAGCACAATGATTTAGCTGTAGAGTCATATGATGACCCCAAAATGAACTGGAATTAATGAATTGTGTTTGCATAATGGTGGGTGGATGGTTAGGTTTGTGTCTAAAATCTTAATTTCAGCAAATTGCTGAAAAAAAAAAGAAAATTGTTAACAGAAGCTGTACAATGTGTTGTTATATTTTGATGGCTCATGTGGGAGATTATTGTTTTTAATGGTGTTTCTCTTTCATTTTACTGCTGGAAACTCAGTGCTTCTTTCCAGAGGACAGACAGTAACAAAGATGGCGTTATGCTGTTAGGAGTCAGTAAGACAGCTGGAGAGGACAATGGTATGTCACTTCTGAATCTGTCATGGTTGCATAAATGTGTTGGGAAAACAGGAAGTACTATTTAGAGTGTCTTTTTATTATGGGAATGTATTTTCTTTCAATAAATTCATGGTAGCAAGAATATCAAATAAAACCCTACATTTACAGTTATGAAATAAAGAATCAAATCCTAAATAAAACACAAACAGACAACTATGATAAATAAAACAACAGACAAGAGCAAATGGATAGATTATTGCTAGAGTCTAGTGCAAACAACCTCAGCTACAGATGAGATGCAGTGAGATTTGGTTGTTTGATTCAAATGTTCTCAGAAATATGAATAGCCCTAGGCAACAAGACACAGATCAAATCCTATTTTTTTTGTAACCAGATTGTTCCCTTTTCCATCTCACTGTCCACATCCTTCCCTTCTCTGTGTTCCATCGCACTCCCCATCTCCAAACACTACAGCAGAAGCCAAGGGCTTTGAATATTGTTGATGACTGAGAGCTGGAGCTACAGCACTGTTGTGCAATGGAAGATGTTTCCTCCCATTTATCGCACCACCTCAACACCAGCATTCTCCAACCTTCAATCCCTTTTCCCTAACCACAACACGTTAAAGATCATCAGGAAATCAAAGATAGGCATTTCCAGTCCAAATCAGTTTAACACAGGGACCATTGTGTGACCTCAGAAAACCACAATGTCATTGTATAAGACTTTTGCAACTTAACTTAACAAACATCTAAACCAATGCTGTGGGCTGAGCCTACATATGGTGGTATTTTTGCCATCATATCACACAAAGAGCTTGTACAAAGAGCTTATAAAGCCGCAACGAGATGGCGATTCTGACACCTGTACCAAACTGTAATGGGCAACATAGCTCCTGACATGAATAACCTTTACTTCATTATCACATTCCATTTTTGGTTTGTTAAGATGTATTTAGTTTGTGCTGCTGCAACATCCGCCTGTGGAACTGCCACTTCCAACTCTAACCACGAGAGGGCTCCTTCGCCTGAGTTTTGACTCTTACTCTCATGTATCCAGTTCATGTCTAAACTTGATAAATACGCCATCCATTTCCTATGCTCTTTGCAAAGTCTTGTTTGCCATTCCATTTTTGGTTTCTCCATTGCCTGTTTATCTGCCTGTTTTCTGGATTTCCCTTTTGCCTACCAATTTTGTACTTTTGCTGTGGAGTATGGTTTACGTGTCTGTTACACTGTTGCCAGTAAGTTACTTTAATTAAGATTTACAGTAGCAAACCGTATTTTGGTTTTACAGTATATTACTGTAAAAAATTCATCAGTAAACTACTGTAATTTATTAATCTGAATATAGGTTTCATTAGATTTTATAATTATATAGATTCATTTTATTTTTATCCTACATAGGTACTGCTGGCATTCAGTTAAAACAGACACAATAATTACAAAATATAATTTTTTTTTTTATTTAAAATGCATAACACTTAAAAATACAGTCTTCCAATGCTGTAATAGTGCATCTTCACCATTTCTCCTGTTTTAGGATGTTTTGCAGTGCATTATGTTGTATCATCTGGATTTATCCTTACAAAGAATCTTTAGGCAAAAGAAAAATAAAAAATAGTAGCAGCCAAAGAATACATAAATGCCATCTGCAAAACCCAGGCGCTGCTCCAAAACTTAGGCCACCTCCTTTGCTCACCATCCACTTTGTTACAGACAGAAATGTGTTCCCTTAAAAACAAGAAGTAGAAATGACACACTTTTAACAGGCAAACCCCATATACACAAACCTCTCAAAATCATAGGTAAGTTCTTCTCTTTCCAAGAATTCCAAGCACAGACTGTGAAAAAGGCCTATTGCAATTGCCTTTAAAACACACAGACACAAAATACAGTAAATCTTTAATTCCATTTTTAAAAAAAAAAAAAAAAAAAAACTATGACAAACTAATTCTAAAACTAGAAAGGCAGCTAGCCATAAAATTTGTTTAACCTTACATTATCTAATATACGATTTCATTTTCTCAATAGGCTACTGGCCAACATTAACTAACACCAGAACAAAATTTCACAATTTAACGTAATGATAATATAAGATAAGCGTTGCTTGTTAAAAATAATTTCAATTCGGGAATTCAATAAGCTGACGAAGTCGTTTGAAATGACAGTGTAGTTTACCATGGTAAAGTTTGCTACCGCCATGTTAACGGGTAAATGTTACTAGGTTAAACTGGTTTGCAAAAATCTGACAAAAACACACAGACAAACGTACATATATTTTTACCCTGCTTGCATCAATACACAGCGCAGATGTTCTCAGGAACTCTTCCACTCGTGGGTTCCATCCCCGGACAAAACCCAGATTCCGTGTCTTTCTCGGATGCGAGCAGCACAACGCGACAAAAGACAATATAGAACCCATTATAATCAGTGATACTATCTACAATGGATGCCGGACAGTAAACTGATGCCCCAGCATATTTATGATGTACAGTAGTACTCCAAGCACTGTTTTTGACATGAAAGACAAACAGATTTGCCAATCATTACAAGCGATGTAACACGTCCAGGGTAGACAGTCTCAGTCTGTTGCGACAGTGTAAGCCAAATCTGTCGATCCCAGTGTTGCCAACTTCTTTCAGTAGAAAGTATCTAAGCCCCACTTGAAAAGTCACTAAATGTTGCTAGATGACATCATATGCTAATTAGCATATTCATGACATCAGTGCGTCTTATTTTCTTGTCTTTCTGTGCTCACATACTGCATTTTAATGCAGCCAAATTCTCAATAAAACTGTTTAACAATAAAACATTGATACATTTTACTGTTTCTGTTGTCAGACAATGGGGTGAATATGAAATATTGACTGAAATGTGGCCCATTAAGACTACATAAACAGCTCTGAAATATATTAATCTGCACTAAAATGCTGAATCATAATCACATTGTCTAATGACATCAAATACACATACGATTAAGACAATGGCTGTGCTGTGATTTCTGCTATACTTGCATGTAAAATAGAGAGCAACAGAATTTTTTTTTTTTTTTTAACTGCTGCTCTGCCACTCATTGAACAGAGCGGATGCAGATAAAGAGAAAGAAAGAGGTGTGCATGCTGGGAAAGCAAGACCTTGCGCTCTTGCGGCAGTACCGGAGAGTCTCAGAAACTAAGTAAGCTTTGTCCAAGAAGTCGCTAGATTTGTCGCTAGGCGCTTTTTTGGAAAAATAAAAATAAAGGAAAATAATGGAATGGCTCCAAAGAGGTCATTAAGGCAAATACAGTTGTAAGGGAAACAAAAGGGAATTATTTATGATTTTATAGGGAATTTAGACATAATCACTGTTTTACGGCTGATAACTGAGTCGGCCAGTGATTCGTTGAATGAGCTGTATAACATCAACTCTGCAATGGATATTAATATCCAAAATATAGTGAAAACACTATTTATTAGCACGGCAACAAGATCAGCAGTTTAAAATATTAACTCGTAAGCACAAAACACTAGATACTTCTCTTTTCAATATAAATAAGACTTTAATGGGAAAAACCTAAGACATACAAACTAATCTAACACATAAACATAGGCACTCATACGGAGCCCCTTATAGGACATGGTGGTGGAAAAAATTGGGGTGGGAGAAAAAAATATTTTTCAAATATTTTGCGTTCTCTCGCAAAACTTTTGCGTTCCCTCGAGAAACTTTGCGTTCCCTCGCAAAGATATTTCCGTTCCTTCGCAAAACTTTGTGTTCCCTCGCAAAACTTTTTGCGTTCTCTCGCAAAGATATTTGCATTCCCTCGCAAAACTTTGCGTTCCCTCACAAAACTTTTGCATTCTCTCGCAAAGATGTTTGCGTTCCCTCGCAAAACTTTTGCGTTCTCTCGCAAAGATTGAGTTCGGACAGACGCTTACTGCTTGTAGTGGTTCATACAGCTCCGTGCGTTCACAATGCAGCGGTTCATAGAGTTTTATGTTGAACTTGGACTAAAGTATAAAGAAATACAATCAGTGCTAGTTCAAGGCAAGGTTTTGGGACATTCTAAAACGCTTAATGTGGCTTAATGTTTTAAAACAGTGACATTGGAGGGCTGTCAATAATTACTGTCAATACTAATAACATTATTAATGATAACCTTATTAATAATATTACTATTAATAAAGCAGAATAGCCCAGAATATGAATGCAACGTGCTGCATGTTATGCTTCCATAGAAACGCTTAGCCTAAGGTAGGCTATTGGACAAAGACGGTGATTTAAAAAGACCAAATCTGTTTATTAAAAATATATTACGCACAGAAAAGCAGAGAGTATGAGAATATGCCCAGAATATGAACGGAACGGGACATTCTAAAACGCTTAACGTGAGAAACGCTAAAGGGAGAAACGCTTAACGGTGTTTTAAAAAGACTCAGTAAACACATTATTAATAAAGCATTCTATTTACAGACAAGCAGATGAGTCCAGAATTACACGTTAAGCGTTTTCCTCCAATTGAAAACATTACAAGGAAAACGCGCATAGCTTAATGCATTAAATCAGTGTTTTTAAAAGACCAAACTCAGTAAACACATTATTAATAAAGCATTCTATTTACAGACAAGCATATGAGTCCAGAATAAGAAAGCAACGCACCGTTTTAAAGCATTAGCCTCGTTAAGCGTTTTCCTTATAACGGTTTTCTATGGGAGGAAAATGCTTAATTAAACTCGTTGCGTTTTTATTGTGGACTCATTTGCTTGTCTGTAAATAGAATGCTTTATTAATAATGTGTTTACTGAGTTTGGTATTTTAAAAATACTGATTTAATGCATTAAGCTATGCTTTTTCCTTGTAACGTTTTCAGAATCAGAATCAGAATGAGCTTTATTGCCAGGTATGGTTACACATACGAGGAATTTGTTTTCATGACAGAAGCCACCGCAGCGCAACAGAATGACAGTGACAGAACAAAAAACACAGATAATATAAAGAAGAATTAAAAAGAACAAGTAAATAAGGAATAACAATATACAAATTGACAATTGTATGTACAGGTATATAACAGTAGACAGTTTTGTATGTACAGGTATATTATGTGCAAATTGAAATGTAGACTAAGTATGTGTGTTAGATAAATAAGTGTATAAATAGTGTGTGTTATTATTGTCAAGTGTTCATGAGATGGATTGCCTGAGGGAAGAAACTGTTCATGTGCCTGGTCGTTCTGGTGCTCAGAGCTCTGTAGCGTCGATCAGACGGCAACAGTTCAAAGAGGGAGTGTGCTGGATGTGAGGGGTCCAGAGTGATTTTGCCAGCCTTTTTGCTCACTCTGGATAAGTACAGTTCTTGGAGAGTGGGGAGGGTTGTACCAATGATTCGCTCAGCAGTCCAGACTACCCTCTGTAGTCTTCTGAGGTCAGATTTGGTAGCTGAGCTGAACCAGACAGTTATTGAAGTGCAGAGGATGGATTCAGTGATGGCGGAGTAGAACTGTTTCAGCAGGTCCTGTGGCAGGTTGAACTTCCTCAGCTGGCGAAGGAAGTACAGCCTCTGCTGGGCCTTTTTCACAATGGAGTCTATGTGAATGTTCCACTTCAGGTCCTGGGAGATGGTGGTGCCCAGGAATCTGAATGACTCCACTGCAGTCACAGTGCTGTTCATGATGGTGAGTGGGGGGAGTGCAGGGGGGTTTCTCCTGAAGTCCACGATCATCTCCACTGTTTTGAGCGTGTTGAGCTCCAGGTTGTTAAGACTGCACCAGACAGCCAGCTCCTTAACCTCCTGTCTGTAGGCAGACTCGTCACCTTCCTGAATGAGGTCGATAAGTGTGGTGTCGTCTGCAAACTTCAGGAGCTTGACAGAGGGGTCTTTAGATGTGCAGTCGTTGGTGTACAGGGAGAAGAGCAGTGGGGAGAGGACGCAACCCTAGGGGGCGCCAGTGCTGATGGTGCAGGTGCTGGATGAGAATTTGCCTAGCCTCACTAGCTGCTGCCTGTCTGTCAGGAAGCTGTTGATCCACTGACAGACGGAGGTGGGTACAGAGAGCTGAGTTAGTTTGGGCAGGAGGCGGTTTGGAATGATAGTGTTAAAGGCTGAGCTGAAGTTCACAAACAGGATCCTCACATAAGCCCTTGGTCTGTCTAGATGTTGCAGAACATAATGCAGTCCCATGTTGACTGCATCGTCCACAGACCTGTTTGCTCTGTAGGCAAACTGAAGAGGATCCAGCGAGGGTCCAGTGATGTTCTTCAGGTGGGCCAGCACCAGTTTTTCAAATGACTTCATGACCACAGACGTTAGAGCCATAGGTCTGTAGTCATTTAGTCCTGTAATTTTGGATTTCTTTGGGATGGGGATGATGGTGGAGCGTTTGAAGCATGAAGGAACTTCGCACAGCTCCAGTGATCTGTTGAAGATCTGTGTGAAGATGGGGGCCAGCTGGTCAGCACAGGATTTCAGATAGGCTTGTGTCACAGAATCTGGGCCTGGTGCTTTTTTCCTTTTCTGCTTCCAGAAGACCTGGCGGACTTCGTCTTCGCTGATCTGAACTGCAGGTGTGGGGGAGAGGGGGGTTGCTGGAGGTGTTAATGGTTGTGTGGAGAGGTGTTTGGGGCGGGTGTGGGGTGTTTTTTCAAACCTGCAGTAGAACTCATTCAGATCGTCTGCCTGTTGTTGATTCTCCACAGTGCTGGGGGATGGTGTCTTGTAGTTGGTTATCTCTTTCAGACCTTTCCACACTGATGCTGAATCGCTGGAAGAGAATTGGATCCTTATTTTTTCATAATAATTCCTCTTTGCTACTCTGATCTCTTTTCCAGTGTGTATTTGGCCTGTTTATACAAGACCTTATCCCCCTTCCTGTAAGCATCTTCTTTGGCCTGACGGAACTGTCTGAGTTTTGCAGTGAACCATGGTTTGTCGTTGTAGGTTCAGTGAGCCCTGGTAGGGATGCACAAATCCTCAGAGAAACTGATATATGAACTGACAGTCTCTGTGAGCTCGTCCAAATCGTTTGCAGCAGCCTCAAAAACACTCCAATCAGTAAGGTCGAGACAGGCTTGTAAAACCCGCTCTCTCTCGTTGGTCCATCTCTTTACAGTCTTTACCACAGGTTTAACAGATTTCAGTTTCTGCCTGTAGGTTGGTATAAGATGAACCAGGCAGTGATCAGAGAGTCCTAAAGCTGCTCGTGTAACAGAGTGATATGCATCCTTTATTGTTGTGTAACAGTGATCCAGTATATTACTGTCTCTGGTGGGACATGTAACATGCTGTCTGTATTTTGGCAGTTCACGGGAGAGATTTGCTTTATTAAAGTCCCCGAGAATGATTAAAGCAGAGTCCGGGTGTTGTTGTTCTGTGTCTGTGATCAGATCAGCTAGTTTCTGTAAAGCTGAGCTCATGTGCGCTTGCGGTGGAATGTAAACACTCACCAGAATGAATGAGTGAAACTCCTGCGGCGAGTAGAAAGGTTTACAGTTAATGAAGAGCGTTTCTAGATCTGAACAGCACATCTTCTTTAACACAGTTAATGTGTTAAAGTATGGGTCACCATACTTGGCCACATGTCACTTCACTTCACTTCACTTCACTTCACTTCACAGTTACATCTGTACACCACCTTTCATTGATGTAAAGGCACGTCCCGCCGCCGCGCTATTTCCCCACTGATTCTGCATTGCGGTCTGCTCTAAACAGCTGAAAGCTTTGCAGAAGAAGCGCGCTGTCTGGAATGGCATCGTTCAGCCAGGTTTCCGTGAAACAGAGCAGCAGAGTTTGAAAAATCCTTGTTTAACCGGGAAAGCAGAAGGAGTTCGTCCGTTTTGTTGGGTAGAGAGCGGAGATTCGCCAGATGAATGCTAGGCAACGGCGTTCTTAATCCCCGCCAACGAAGCTTCACGAGCGCGCCGGCTCCTTCCCCCGTCTGCGCGTCCTGAAGCGTCTAAACAGCACTGCTGCTCCGCCGACTACAATGTCCAGCAAAACATCAGAATAAACGCAATCCGGTGAAATATCGGGTGATGTGTACTTCCGAATGTCCAGCAATTCGTCTCTGGTGAAACTGATTGCAGGAATATGACTAAAGACAGGACAAACTAACAAAAACATAAAAACAACAGCGGACGACGCCACGAAGGCTGCCATGAGCGGCGCTGTCTTGTTCTATGGGAGGAAAACGCTTAACGCGTAATTAAACGCATTGCGTTCTTATTCTGGATTCATCTGCTTGTCTGTAAATAGAATGCTTTATTAATAATGTGTTTACTGAGTTTGGTCTTTTAAAAACACCGGCCGTTTTTGCATTAAGCCACATTAAGAGTTTTAGAATGTCGAACACGCAGTTTCATGTGTTTTCTCCCCCTTAGACAAAACATTATTAAAACTCTTAACGTGGGTTAATGGATTAGCACGTCGCTTTCCTGTACAGTGTATATTTTTATTAAAATATAAAATTTGGGCTTTTTATTATATTAAGCCACGTTAGCCCGCTTTTCTATGGCTTATCATGCAAGTCAGCTCATATTTGGGCTCATCTGCTTGCATGTACAAATATATTTTTAATACTTTTTATAGCATATTTGCTCTTTTTTCCTCTTCATTAAGCCACGTTAAGCGTTTTATGAACCATGGCAGCTGTATGAATTGCTACAAGCTGTAAAGTAAGCGTTTGTCCGAGATCAACTGGTTTTGTGAGGGAATGCAAACATCTTTGCGAGAGAACGCAAAAGTTTTGCGAGGGAACGCAAATATATTTGCGAGAGAACGCAAAAGTTTTGTGAGGGAACGCAAACATCTTTGCAAGAGAACACAAAAGTTTTGCGAGGGAACGTAAACATTTTTGCGAAAGAACGGAAAAGTTTTGCGAGAGAACGCAAAAGTTTTACGAGAGAATGCAAAGTTTCTCAAGGGAACGCAAAAGTTTTGTGAGAGAACGCAAAATATTTGAAAAATATTTTTTTCTCCCACCACCATGTCCTTTAAGGGGCTCCGTACACTCATACATTCACACAAGTTGCAGAAAGAGAGAAAGTCAGGAAAGAACGAGTTTAAAGCCCCGTCCACACAGAGACGCGTTTAGCTGTATACGCAAAAATTGTATCGTATTGGGTTTTGTCCAGACGGATCCGGCATTTTGGGAACGTGAAACCGCTATTTTTTGAAACCTAAAAATCTGAATCAGAATCAGAATCAGAATCAGAAAGAGCTTTATTGCAAAGTATGTTTGCGCATACAAGGAATTTGTTTTAGTGTCACAACTTCCAGTACTCAGAAACAACAGCAACAACAACAACAACACACAGATAATAAAAATAAGATGTGAATAATATACACATATATATTTAAAAAATTATAAAAAAATGAATAATAATAATAATAAATTGTATGTACAGGTCTGCTATAGATATACTAGAATGTAAGGTGATAAATAAATATGAGGTTATTGTACATATTTTTATTGCACAGTGGGAGAACATTTAACTCTTCATGAGGTAGATTGCCTGTGGAAAGAAACTGTTCTTGTGCCTGACTGTCCTGGTATTCGGAGCTCTGTAGCGCCGACCAGATGGCAAAAGTTCAAAAAGGAGATGGCATGGATGTGAGGGTTCCAGAGTGATTTTCTGAGCCCTTTTTCTCACTCTGGATGTATACAGCTCTTGGAGGGTGGGCAGGGGAGTACCAATAATCCTTTCAGCAGACCAAACTGTCCTCTGTAGTCTACTGATTTCTGATTTTGTAGCTGAGCCATACCAGACAGTTATTGAAGTACACAGTACAGACTCAATGACGGCTGAGTAGAACTGTCTGAGCAACTCCTGTGGCAGGCTGACAAAGGAAGTGCAACCTTTGTTGGGCCTTTTTAGCAATTCTAAATCTAAAAAAAGACACCCTTGCGTTTTCGTGTGTACAGCCAATCTGTATATTTTGTGAAGTGATGATGTCATCACCCCACGTCTCACCACTAGTCAGACACCGCTGCGTCACATAACAGCAACAACAACATGAACAAACACTGAATGATTTTCTTTTTATTAACTAACATTAACACAGATTAATAAATGTATTGTTCCATGTTTGTTTGTATACCACGCGCAAGGTTTATGCGCATAGTCCAAGTCTTCTTCTCCGTTTTTAGTGTATCTCTGTGGCAGAATTACAGCGCCACATACTGGTCTGGCATGTATACTACATCGTTTTGTGTCGGTTTCATGGTTTCGTGTGCACACAGATATTTCTTGAGACGAGAGAAAATAACGATTGGATAGGGAAAGCTCTGGCTTCGTGTGGATGTAGTCTAAGAGAGTGAAAATGTGAAATCCCAAGTTTATAGCAATATGTGCAATTGCTTAGACCTGAACAACCATCAATCATTTAATTAACACTCACATTGAGTTTCTCAATTAGGCTTTTAGACTTTACATTAAATGCACCAGTTCAGCTAGAATCTGGAGATTGTACTTGCCTTGCCTTTGTGTTAAGGGAATTCCTTTTGTGTGGCGTCATTGCAGAAAGGGGTTTCCCAAGGTTGTTGATTGGCTGGAAATTCAGCAGTCATTCGAAGTGACATCTTGGGCGATGGCTGAAGGATGGTGCAGAGTCAGCGGCGTGGTTGAAGTTTTGAGGCGAGCACAGTCGGAGTTGGACTTTGCAGCAAAACTTAACTCAGAACATGAAACTCTCAACGGAAAAGAAAAGAACTGAAGTAAAGAAGGACAGAGAAAAGGGGACGAGACTAGATGGTATTTATCCTCATGGTGTATAGAGGAGCAGCTGGCACGCTCAAAGAGCGCTAAAAAGCAGCTGCATAAAAACAGTTGGGAAAAAGCATGGCAAAAAGCAAAAGCATGGCTGGAAACCATGGCAAAAAAGAAAAATTTGTTGGTGTCCTGAGTTTTTAAACTCAGATGTTGGACACATCCCAAATAGTGTATTGACCAATTAGACTTTGTCTTAGCTCTGAGTGTTACTATGTTTCTCCTGCCAATACATAAATCAACCTGTTATCTTATTAGTCACATGGTCCAAATTTTGTGCGTCTATTCGTCTCTTTGACCATTAATCTTGGTTACTTGCCCTAAAATTGACAATCTCCTTCCTGAGTTGGGATTATCAATAAGTGTTCTTTTGTGTTAATGTTGCAAGCTGTTCAAAGCTACTAGTTGGTTGGTTAGGTTTACTTCAGGCTGGCTAGCACTATGATCTGATTTATGATCATCCATGTTGTCTTGGGCCTCTTTGTGGAATTCGGTTTCAACAATGTTCTGATTGAATCTTAAATTGTCTGATTCGCTCGGATACGCTACACAGTAGTATACAGCCATTTAAAAAAATACAGTAAGACTCTGTATGTGGAGTTTGACGTCATTCCCATGATGCAAAGGGTATTACAGTTATTTACTGTAAAGGGAATTTCAAAGTATTATACTGGGCGATATACAGTAAATAACAGTAGAAATTACAGAAATGTCTAACAGTGTACGTAGCAAGTTTTTTTTTTTTTTTTTTTTTTAGTAAATAGAAAAAAAATAGAATAGAAAGTGCTAGTATTAATTTGTCAAGTTTTGATGAAAAATATGCACCTTTAGCCATTTCTTGAAAATGGTTAAAGACTCAGCTGCTCAGGTTGAACTAGTCAAGTCATTCCACCAGCAGGAAACAGTCAAAGTAAAGGTCCATCAAAGTGATTTAGTGCCTTTTTGGGATGGCACCACAATATGCCATTCACTTGCAGAATGCAAGCCTCTGGAAGGCACATAAGTCTGAAGAATTGTGTTTAGATATAGTGGTCCAGAGCCAGTGATTGTTCAGTAGGCAAACATCAGTGAATACAGTGAAGTTACAGGAACACCATCAACATCTGATTCTGTTGTCTGTCACTGTTGATGAAAAACTAGGATATCTTCATCAATAATCACCAGTTTCTTCTACCAAAACAATTTACTCATCTAAAATGCAACCTAGCACAAATGTAACACCAAGCACCCATCCGGTATCCTCCATTTTGAACTCTCACCTCACTTTACATGATAAGTTTGATGGCACACCAGGTCGCTGCATGGGGTTTCTTCTTAGTGCTCCATCTTCACCTCCACCACACCCATCTCTCCAAAAAAAAAAAAAAATTCCCCCTAGGAAACTAACGCTTTTGAGGAACATGTGAAAGAAGCTCTCTGCCTGGGGTTCATCCATCATTTCACCCTCATCTACAGCAGCAGGCTTCTTTCTTGGGGGAAAAAGAGGATAGGAGTCTATGGCCCTGAATTGACTAACAGGGCTTGAATGCAATCACTGTGAGATTTCTGTACCCATCCATACCGAACACCTCTCTACCTAATCTCATCGCATCTGTGAGGGAGATGAATGGAAAACAATTTTCATTACCAACTTCAAGTATCAGGTTAGGCCTTTGGATTGTCTAATGATTGAAACCCAGCTAGAGTAAAAGCAGAGAAATGTCAGTTGTACATGTCCACCTTCTCCTTCCAGTGGTAAACTGGCTCATGCCTCAGACTATAAGAGATATACAAAATGCAGGGGTTGGGTTCATTTTTAATTTTTATACAGGAGATTCATTTGCAATAATGTGATTGCCCCTTAACTCCCTTTTCTGCCTCTCCTTTTGGGTACCATCCCCAGTCAAACAGCCAAGTGAGGAGATTTAATCAGGAGGAGAGATGTTTGACTTGTCACAAAAACCAGCATGACTGGAGTCGGTTCCTCCCTTGGGCAGAATATGCCCAAAACTCCTTCTGAAAGCCATAATGAAGCTAAGAATGCTCCGCCACTTTCTCTAGAGGTTGATGGCCTTACTAGCCGGGTTTCCATCCAAAGTTGCGAATTTAATTTATGCACAAATTGGAATATCACATAAAACATTTGCGAACAAGCACCATTTCCATCCAACTAGTCAAAGAAAACAAAATCGTCACTTCCTGATAAATTGGCTCTATAAATCACTGAGAAAAGTAGGAGAGGCTACAGAATATAATCATTTTCATATATAATAAATTACTTGAGCCTCAGAGGTTCAGATGGCAACGTTCACACTTATTAAAAAAAAAAAAAAACACTAACATTGCAATTACATCAGAGTTTATCCCTTCATGCTTTTCATTTTTCTGTTAAAAAGAAAGCTAGTAATAATATTTAATATAAATGAGATAAAATGTATAATTATGTACGGCCAAATTTACGTATGTTTTTACCTCATGAAAATGTTATAAATAGAGATTTTTATAGAATGTGTAATAGACAAAAAAAAATATAGAACATATAAAATATAAAAAAAGCCATGTTTTAGTGAGCAACACAAACCTCCTTTGAAAGATATTTTTCTTTGTAAATTTACAATTTCAGTTAGAAAAAAATTGTAATTGTCATTAATCTTAACAATTGTCAGACATTATTTAGATTTTTTTCTCATAAGAAAAGAAAGGCTCTTCTGCAAAGAGCCAATGAAGGTTCATTTGTCAGCTAAAAGTGCATTCTTTCCCTCTAGTAGGTAAATTATTTATTACAATTATTCTGAGACGTTTTGTTACCAGAAAGTAAACTTATAACTGTTCTTTTATCTTCAGTGATTTGGGAAAAATTTTTATTTTTTTTTTCCCCATATATTTTATTGTCTCTATCACCATACAGCTGCAGCAAGATAAGTGATAAAGAGTCCTGCAGGAGAATCTGAATAGGATCAACAATAGCCATGAATCCACACACACTTACTTGTCTGAACAATGAAGAACCAATAACGACAGAGGACCTGAAGAGGAAAGGAGTGATGAAAGCTTAGATCTGCTATAAAGACCAAAGTTTTTTTTTTTCTTTTTTAATCTAGTATTTGTGTTTTAAGACAACAAACATGAAATATATGACATACGTATATGTGTGTGTGTGTGTGTGTGTGTGTGCGTTAGAATAGACTCTATTATTTAAATAGGATTATAAACTAATTCTCCATCATTGTTTACATGAAATTTGATATTCATTTGAATTCAATTTGAACCAGTGAAAAGTGAAATTAAAGTGGCAAACTGGTGATTTGTTCCTAAAGCTTTACAACTTTGCTGTAGCGTGAAGGAAAGTTGATCACAGACTGTTGCAATTGTTTGACGTATCAGTGTCCTAATTTGTAATTTAACTTCATAATATAATTAAACATGGCCCTTTTAGTATGTATATCTAACTGATTTGTCATTATATTATTATAACTGTTTTGTTTGTTGGTAAAATTGTGCACGACCTATATGAATGTTTTACTTTTGTCTATGTAATTTGAGTAAAGTTGTTTCTTGTATACAAATGTTAGTCCAGTGGGTTTTTTTTTTTTTTGTTTTTTGTTTTTTTTTGTGTGTGTGTGTGTGTTTCCTCGAGAGCAGGAATGAGACGCTTCAACCTATAGTGGACACTTTGTGGAATGTCATCAGCATGACCGGTGGCTTAAGCACATGTGAAAAAACTCCAATCCACTGCAGCAACAGCCCGTGAGATCATTAGCTGAGCCTTCCTTAGCTGACGTGGAGTCCGCTGAGAGGTAGGGAGCGGGCAAGGGTGTAGGTTTGCTTTTGACATTGGTGGGGACATAAAACCAGCTAATTACACAATTTTGATTTTGTGAACTAACAAACATTACAGCAGTATCAGAGCACTGGATGTCTTAATCATTTTATTTTAAAGGGCACCTATTATGCAAAATCCACTTTTACATGGTGTTTGGACATAAATGTGTGTTGGCAGTGTGTGAACACAACCACCCTACAATGATAAAAATCCACCCATTCCTCATTTTTTAATCCCCTTTAAAACAAGTCAGTCTCACTAGGCCTGCCGTTTTGATTCTCACCACAGTGTGACGTCACATTTCGGAGGCTGGGCCATGGGGGTTGATTGACAGCCCTGCGTTACCATAGTTTCCGCCCTTAGCGGTTAAGCTGTCCTTCATTTTCTCTGCGCTCGAGCAGCTGTAACGTTAACAGTGTCTCACAAGTAATCCCAGTGCTCTGTGTTTGGATGTAAGACTGAACATAAGAGTCTTAATTTTCTCCCAGCATCTTGAGAACGTTGTGGATTACTTTCATTTTTCAAGGTGTTGTGGAACAAAAAAGTGGTCTTCTCAAATTTGTCAATAAAGCTCAAGAAGCAGAGTTCCAGATGCCAAAATAAGACTTTATTAAACACAGCAATAAAGCCGAGATGATGGCCGCTGCATCTAATCTCTGTCTGTTGGGGCATCCACTTTTATATCTGTCTAAGCGAACCATATTTGGTAGTTCTGGTTTTTAATTGGCTACGCCTGTCTGGTTTGGCACAATTTATTACTAACCCACCTGGTCCATTTTTCAATGGTGGAATTTTGCCAGATCCTCTATTTTTTAAAAACGTTTATTTTACGGCATCCTATTGGTTGGAGGTGATCCAATGAGACATACATCAAACTTGTGTACTTGTTCCTGTCATATTCTGGAAATCACCCAAAGTTCATTGGGTTACTTGAGTTCACTTCCTATGGAAAAGTACCAGTACCGCCCAATGGATGACCCTTTCCTGTGGAAAAGTACCAGTACTGCCCAATGGATGGCCCTTTAAGACTTACAATCTGTATTAAAACATCCAGCATTGGAATAATTCAACATATTGATCAGTATATCGATTGCTTTCATGATTATACATCATTTTTTAAGTAAGATAGTACCATATTGAGTAAATATCATAAAATAAAGTAAAATAACACAATATATTCCCCCCTCTGAGACTTTATCAAGTCTCACCACTAAACCCTTTGCCCAGAGTGCAACACCATGAGTCCACCTCTATCTTCCATCCATCTATGAACCAATAATGGTCCTCCATTACTTCTTAACAATTGGTTTCTTCATGTTGCTGCACTCCAGAGGAAGTCAGACCCAAACATCTCTCCTCACAATTGACTAGAGAAGAGTAAAAGAATCTGCTTCCCTACCTATACATTCTTGGGGGTCAGTAAACAATGAATCAAATCAAATCAGCAATGTGCAATAAAGCATGTGCATGAGATGTCTTAGCCTTGCCCATGGTTATCATGGTTATGTAGAATACATGAATGATTAGTCAAATGATTGAAATTATCAAAAATCTGAACTAATAAAAACAAAGTGACGTAATGCAATAAATGATTCACTGGTTCATCCCATGCTGCCAGAGGAACTCCAGGCATTTCCGGTAGCCTGGAGCGCTATCTGGTGATGCTATTCTTCGTTGCCAGAGGAGCTCTCAGGCAGATCTCATTGTCCTCCAGCTCTATCTGGTGTTGGAGTAGATGGTGGGTTTTTAAACCTCCAGTTGAATCTACCCATGCTGCTAAGCACTGAGGTGCTCGTCGATCCTTTCTTCTCTCCAGTGATGACTTTCCAGTGTTAAAAGAAACTAACTATATACTGATAATGAAGGTTAAATGATGAATACTTTCAAATAATTAGTAAACATGCAATCTTTCTTTATCGTCCCCTTTTCTGGTCGCATTGCCTCGTAACATGGACAATGACCTGCTTAAGACCTTCTTCATTCCCTTTCTTACCAAAACAATCACATTTTACATTTGATTTATTTATAAATGCTCTTTAAAATAAATGATTTCAGAATAAATTATTTAAAACTAAATGACTTTTTGCAGTTTTAATCGTAATTTTTACGAAAACCGTAAGCCGGATCAGTTAGAAAAGATATAGCAACCCGAGTCAGACCAATCTGAAGGTCTGGGCCGAGTTTGGTGGTTGTAGCTTTAAAGGTCTAGGAGGAGATACATTTTAAAATTTGGTCTCAGAAGAAGAAGAAGAAGAAGAAGAAGAAGAAGTTTAGACAGGATTTCAGTAAGTTGGCTTTTTCAAGCCAACTTAATAATAATAATAAGAAGAAGAAGAAGAAGAAGAAGAAGTTTAAATAGGATTTCAGTAAGTTGGCTTTCTCAAGCCAACTTAATAAGAAGTTTAAATAGGATTTCAGTAAGTTGGCTTTCTCAAGCCAACTTAAATAGAATGTACATTTCCTGAAGAAAATGTGAGTGGTGCTTGCCGTGGCAAAACTCGGACACTGTAGACACCATGTGAGATAACACACACACACAGTTTTTTTTCCCCAGATGAATGTTAAGCATCCTAAACTCAGCATATGCAGAGGAAGAGTTTGTGGACCGAGCTGCTGAGATGGAGATGCGCTCCAAGCTTGTAAATGATAACAGAGCAACACAAAGCGCGTCAGAGTTTATGTGTGTTCTTAAATGAAACCCAAACAAACAGCACATGCAATAAAAGACTGAATAATATAATGCAAGCACTATCAAAGGTTTTACCACAAACTTTCACCTCAAGAAGTATCGCAAGATCTTATGGGCTCCCAAAAGCCAGGTGAAATGGCTCTGTATTTATTTAACATGCATTGCATTGTTAATTTTGCATGAAAAGATTGTTTTTATCGAAACCAAAAATGAACAATAATTTCATATATACTGCCTTTTAAAAATTCAAGTATTTTTCAAATACTTTTTCATAAATATAGCTGTTTTCAAGGGTTTTCCAGGACTTAAATTTCAAAATGTCAAATTCAAGTACTTCAAGCACTTTAAGCACCTTGTACAAACCCTGAATATTACAGATTTGCCTCATCACAATAGTCTGTGAACAAGGTCCATAGTGAAAGTGTGATTCCATTGGCTGTACAATCATGTACAAACGTTTATCTGTTTATGTACTGAACACAATGTGAAAGTGAAAGAGAGATGATTCCTTAGGCCCTGTGTGTTGTGTGTGTGTGTGTGTGTGTGTGTGTGTGTGTGTGTGTGTGTGTGTGAACTGGTATATATGGTTTATGAGGACACAAATGTGTATAATTACATGGGTACTACAACGTGAAGGTGGTTTATGAGGACACTGCCTATGTCCCCGTAAACCAAAAGGCTTAAAAACATACTAAATGGTGTTTTTTTGAAAATCTAAAAATGCAGAAAGTCTCCTGTAAGGGGTAGATTTAGGTGTAGGGTTGGTGTAGGGCAATAGCACATACAGTTTGTACAGTATAAAAACCATTACACCTATGGAGAGTCCCCGTAAACCACATATGCCAGCCTCTGTGTATGTGTGTGTGTGTGTGTGTGTGTGTGTGTGTGTTGGAATATTTAGCATGTTTTAGCACTTAGCTAATCATTATTAGCATGTAGCTATTCACTGCTAGCATGTGTAGCATGATGGAAGTCCTGTTTGCTCTGAATCAAAAGAGCAAATGACATTTCTATTCAAAGATATCCCTTTTGATCTGTTTAAATGGAGGTCTATGGGGTGGTTGCTAGGGTGCTGTAAGTGGTTGCTAGGGTGTGGCTATGAAGATCATAGGTCATTACTTATTGCTTACTTAAAAGATGAGTCAAATGAGTGTGTGTGAGTTACAGAGAGAGAGAGAGAGAAGGGGTTCCTAAGGGCCTGTGTGTGTGTGTGTGTGTGTGTGTGTGTGTGTGTGTGTGTGTGTGTGAGAAAGTGACAGTTGAGATTCAAATTCATGAACATTCCGCCATTGTAAGTCAATGGGACTTTTTTGCCCGCTTTTTCGTCCGCTGTGCGAACATCGTAGGTCCGATCGCTTAGAAAAGATATAGCACACCTCTCCTCAATGAGCCGGTCGATATGACACCTCATTCATGGGTCTGTGACAAACGGTGCAGGAGGAGTAGCGCGCCGAAGTTTTGTCCAGAAGAAGAATAAGAAGAAGAAGAAGAAGAATAAGCAGAATAATAAGTATGCAAGATAACAATAGTGATGCCTTGCCTTTGGCAAGCACCACTAACTAGAATGTACATTTCCTGAAGAAAATGTGAGTGGTGCTTGCCGTGGCAAAACTCGGCACTAGGCCGTCAGTAGAGCCTTCAGCATGATTGTAGAGAGCCAACTCCCATGTCTGTATGATGTTGTGGAGCTGAGATATGGCTTCTTTATGTTGCTATACGGTCACTAGGGTGCTCTATATGGTTGCTAGGGTGTAGCTGCACAGTCGCCATGGTAATTCTTACAGACTGGTTTTTCAGCCGAAACAAAAGATATCTATACCACTTTCTGGTGCTGAGAAATTGCTTATTCATGTGTTTGTTCAGTCGCTAAGGTACTCTAAATTGTTGCTATGGATTGGCTTACAGTTTATGGGATGATATTTAAGGACTATTTGACAGTCTGAATCAACAGAGCCCAACCCCATGTTTCTACAATGTTCTGGTGCTGAATAATTGTTTGTTAATGTCCTTTTACGGTTGCTAGGGTGCTGTAAGTGGTTGCTAGGGCATAGCTATGAAGTTGTCATGTCAGTACTTATTGGCTGCTTGATAGGCCGAGTCAAAAGAACCCACCCCCAAGTCTCTGCGACCTCCTGATCCAAAGATATAATCTCATTAATTTTGTGCCTTTGTTAAGTCTATGGGACTTTTTCGCCCAAATTTTTTCATCCACCAGACGAACATCGTACACTCAATTACTTATAAAAGATATAGCACACCTCTCCTCAATATGTCAAATGATTTGACATCTCATTCATGGGTCTACGACAAATGGTGCAGGAGGAATAGCGTGCCGAAGTTTTGTCCGGGCGAATAGTAATAACAATACTAGAATGTACATTTCCTGAAGAAAATGTGAGTGGTGCTTGCCGTGTCAAAACTCGGCACTAGGCCGTCAGTAGAGCCTTCAGCATGATTGTAGAGAGCCAACTCCCATGTCTGTATGATGTTGTGGAGCTGAGATATGGCTTCTTTATTTTGCTATACGGTCACTAGGGTGCTCTATATGGTTGCTAGGGTGTATCTGCACAGTCGCCATGGTAATTCTTACAGACTGGTTTTTCAGACGAAACAAAAGATATCTATACCACTTTCTGGTGCTGAGAAATTGCTTATTCATGTGTTTGTTCAGTTGCTAAGGTACTCTAAATTGTTGCTATGGTGTGGCTATACAGTTTATGGGATGATATTTAAAGACTATTTGACAGTCTGAATTAACAGAGCCCAACCCCATGTTTCTACAATGTTCTGGTGCTGAATAATTGTTTGTTAATGTCCTTTTACGGTTGCTAGGGTGCTGTAAGTGGTTGCTAGGGCATAGCTATGAAGTTGTCATGTCAGTACTTATTGGCTGCTTGATAGGTCGAGTCAAAAGAGCCCACCCCCAAGTCTCTGTGACCTCCTGATCCAAAGATATAATCTCATTAATTTTGTGCCAGTGTTAAGTCTATGGGACTTTTTCGCCCAAATTTTTTCATCCACCAGACGAACATCGTACACTCAATTACTTATAAAAGATATAGCACACCTCTCCTCAATATGTCGCATGATTTGACATCTCATTCATGGGTCTACGACAAAAGGTGCAGGAGGAGTAGCGTGCCGAAGTTTTGTCCGGGCGAATAGTAATAACAATACTAGAATGTACATTTCCTGAAGAAAATGTGAGTGGTGCTTGCCGTGGCAAAACTCCGACACTGTAGACACCATGTGAGATAACACACACACACACACACACACTTTTTTTTCCCCAGATGAATGTTAAGCATCCTAAACTCAGCATATGCAGAGGAAGAGTTTGTGGACCGAGCTGCTGAGATGGAGATGCGCTCCAAGCTTGTAAATGATAACAGCGCAACACAAAGCGCGTCAGAGTTTATGTGTGTTCTCAAATGAAACCCAAACAAACAGCACACGCAATAAAAGACTGAATAATATAATGCAAGCACTATCAAAGGTTTTACCACAAACTTTCATCTCAAGAAGTATCGCGAGATCTTATGCGCTCCCAAAAGCCAGGTGAAATGGCTCTGTATTTATTTAACATGCACTGCATTGTTAATTTTGCATGAAAAGATTGTTTTTATTGAAACCAAAAATGAACAATAATTTCATATATACTGCCTTTTAAAATTTCAAGTATTTTTCAAATACTTTTTCATAAATATAGCTGTTTTCAAGGGTTTTCCAGGACTTAAATTTCAAAACGTCAAATTCAAGTACTTCAAGCACTTTAAGCACCTTGTACAAACTCTGAATATTACAGATTTGCCTCATCACAATAGTCTGTGAACAAGGTCCATAGTGAAAGTGTGATTCCATTGGCTGTACAATCATGTACAAACGTTTATCTGTTTATGTACGGAACACAATGTGAAAGTGAAAGAGAGATGATTCCTTAGGCCCTGTGTGTGTGAGTGTGTGTGTGTGTGTGTGTGTGTGTGTGTGTGAGTGTGTGTGTGTGAACTGGTATATATGGTTTATGAGGACACAAATGTGTATAATTACATGGGTACTACAACGTGAAGGTGGTTTATGAGGACACTGCCTATGTCCCCGTAAACCAAAAGGCTTAAAAACATACTAAATGGTGTTTTTTTGAAAATCTAAAAATGCAGAAAGTTTCCTGTGAGGGGTAGGTTTAGGTGTAGGGTTGGTGTAGGGCAATAGCACATACAGTTTGTACAGTATAAAAACCATTACACCTATGGAGAGTCCCCGTAAACCACATATGCCAGACTGTGTGTGTGTGTGTGTGTGTTGGAATATTTAGCATGTTTTAGCACTTAGCTAATCATTATTAGCATGTAGCTATTCACTGCTAGCATGTGTAGCATGATGGAAGTCCTGTTTGCTCTGAATCAAAAGAGCAAATGACATTTCTATCCAAAGATATCCCTTTTGATCTGTTTAAATGGAGGTCTATGGGGTGGTTGCTAGGGTGCTGTAAGTGGTTGCTAGGGTGTGGCTATGAAGATCATAGGTCATTACTTATTGCTTACTTAAAAGATGAGTCAAATGAGTGTGTGTGAGTTACAGAGAGAGAGAGAGAGAAGGGGTTCCTAAGGGCCTGTGTGTGTGTGTGTGTGTGAGAAAGTGACAGTTGAGATTCAAATTCATGAACATTCCGCCATTGTAAGTCAATGGGACTTTTTTGCCCGCTTTTTCGTCCGCTGTGCGAACATCGTAGGTCCGATCGCTTAGAAAAGATATAGCACACCTCTCCTCAATGAGCCGGTCGATATGACACCTCATTCATGGGTCTGTGACAAACGGTGCAGGAGGAGTAGCGCGCCGAAGTTTTGTCCAGAAGAAGAATAAGAAGAAGAAGAATAACTAGAATGTACATTTCCTGAAGAAAATGTGAGTGGTGCTTGCCGTGGCAAAACTCGGCACTAGGCCGTCAGTAGAGCCTTCAGCATGATTGTAGAGAGCCAACTCCCATGTCTGTATGATGTTGTGGAGCTGAGATATGGCTTCTTTATGTTGCTATACGGTCACTAGGGTGCTCTATATGGTTGCTAGGGTGTAGCTGCACAGTCGCCATGGTAATTCTTACAGACTGGTTTTTCAGCCGAAACAAAAGATATCTATACCACTTTCTGGTGCTGAGAAATTGCTTATTCATGTGTTTTTTTCAGTTGCTAAGGTACTCTAAATTGTTGCTATGGATTGGCTATACAGTTTATGGGATGATATTTAAAGACTATTTGACAGTCTGAATCAACAGAGCCCAACCCCATGTTTCTACAATGTTCTGGTGCTGAATAATTGTTTGTTAATGTCCTTTTACGGTTGCTAGGGTGCTGTAAGTGGTTGCTAGGGCATAGCTATGAAGTTGTCATGTCAGTATTTATTGGCTGCTTGATAGGCCGAGTCAAAAGAGCCCACCCCCAAGTCTCTGTGACCTCCTGATCCAAAGATATAATCTCATTAATTTTGTGCCAGTGTTGTCTATGGGACTTTTTCGCCCAAATTTTTTCATCCACTAGACGAACATCGTACACTCAATTACTTATAAAAGATATAGCACACCTCTCCTCAATATGTCGCATGATTTGACATCTCATTCATGGGTCTACGACAAAAGGTGCAGGAGGAGTAGCGTGCCGAAGTTTTGTCCGGGCGAATAGTAATAACAATACTAGAATGTACATTTCCTGAAGAAAATGTGAGTGGTGCTTGCCGTGGCAAAACTCGGACACTGTAGACACCATGTGAGATAACACACACACACACACACACTTTTTTTTCCCCAGATGAATGTTAAGCATCCTAAACTCAGCATATGCAGAGGAAGAGTTTGTGGACTGAGCTGCTGAGATGGAGATGCGCTCCAAGCTTGTAAATGATAACAGCGCAACACAAAGCGCGTCAGAGTTTATGTGTGTTCTCAAATGAAACCCAAACAAACAGCACACGCAATAAAAGACTGAATAATATAATGCAAGCACTATCAAAGGTTTTACCACAAACTTTCACCTCAAGAAGTATCGCGAGATCTTATGGGCTCCCAAAAGCCAGGTGAAATGGCTCTGTATTTATTTAACATGCACTGCATTGTTAATTTTGCTTGAAAAGATTGTTTTTATTGAAACCAAAAATGAACAATAATTTCATATATACTGCCTTTTAAAATTTCAAGTATTTTTCAAATACTTTTTCATAAATATAGCTGTTTTCAAGGGTTTTCCAGGACTTAAATTTCAAAACGTCAAATTCAAGTACTTCAAGCACTTTAAGCACCTTGTACAAACCCTGAATATTACAGATTTGCCTCATCACAATAGTCTGTGAACAAGGTCCATAGTGAAAGTGTGATTCCATTGGCTGTACAATCATGTACAAACGTTTATCTGTTTATGTACTGAACACAATGTGAAAGTGAAAGAGAGATGATTCCTTAGGCCCTGTGTGTTTGTGTGTGTGTGTGTGTGTGTGTGTGTGAACTGGTATATATGGTTTATGAGGACACAAATGTGTATAATTACATGGGTACTACAACGTGAAGGTGGTTTATGAGGACACTGCCTATGTCCCCGTAAACCAAAAGGCTTAAAAACATACTAAATGGTGTTTTTTTGAAAATCTAAAAATGCAGAAAGTCTCCTGTAAGGGGTAGATTTAGGTGTAGGGTTGGTGTAGGGCAATAGCACATACAGTTTGTACAGTATAAAAACCATTACACCTATGGAGAGTCCCCGTAAACCACATATGCCAGCCTCTGTGTATGTGTGTGTGTGTGTGTGTGTGTGTGTGTGTTGGAATATTTAGCATGTTTTAGCACTTAGCTAATCATTATTAGCATGTAGCTATTCACTGCTAGCATGTGTAGCATGATGGAAGTCCTGTTTGCTCTGAATCAAAAGAGCAAATGACATTTCTATTCAAAGATATCCCTTTTGATCTGTTTAAATGGAGGTCTATGGGGTGGTTGCTAGGGTGCTGTAAGTGGTTGCTAGGGTGTGGCTATGAAGATCATAGGTCATTACTTATTGCTTACTTAAAAGATGAGTCAAATGAGTGTGTGTGAGTTACAGAGAGAGAGAGAGAGAAGGGGTTCCTAAGGGCCTGTGTGTGTGTGTGTGTGTGTGTGTGTGTGTGTGTGTGTGTGTGTGTGTGTGTGTGTGTGTGTGTGTGTGTGTGAGAAAGTGACAGTTGAGATTCAAATTCATGAACATTCCGCCATTGTAAGTCAATGGGACTTTTTTGCCCGCTTTTTCGTCCGCTGTGCGAACATCGTAGGTCCGATCGCTTAGAAAAGATATAGCACACCTCTCCTCAATGAGCCGGTCGATATGACACCTCATTCATGGGTCTGTGACAAACGGTGCAGGAGGAGTAGCGCGCCGAAGTTTTGTCCAGAAGAAGAATAAGAAGAAGAAGAAGAAGAATAAGCAGAATAATAAGTATGCAAGATAACAATAGTGATGCCTTGCCTTTGGCAAGCACCACTAACTAGAATGTACATTTCCTGAAGAAAATGTGAGTGGTGCTTGCCGTGGCAAAACTCGGCACTAGGCCGTCAGTAGAGCCTTCAGCATGATTGTAGAGAGCCAACTCCCATGTCTGTATGATGTTGTGGAGCTGAGATATGGCTTCTTTATGTTGCTATACGGTCACTAGGGTGCTCTATATGGTTGCTAGGGTGTAGCTGCACAGTCGCCATGGTAATTCTTACAGACTGGTTTTTCAGCCGAAACAAAAGATATCTATACCACTTTCTGGTGCTGAGAAATTGCTTATTCATGTGTTTGTTCAGTTGCTAAGGTACTCTAAATTGTTGCTATGGTGTGGCTATACAGTTTATGGGATGATATTTAAAGACTATTTGACAGTCTGAATTAACAGAGCCCAACCCCATGTTTCTACAATGTTCTGGTGCTGAATAATTGTTTGTTAATGTCCTTTTACGGTTGCTAGGGTGCTGTAAGTGGTTGCTAGGGCATAGCTATGAAGTTGTCATGTCAGTACTTATTGGCTGCTTGATAGGTCGAGTCAAAAGAGCCCACCCCCAAGTCTCTGTGACCTCCTGATCCAAAGATATAATCTCATTAATTTTGTGCCAGTGTTAAGTCTATGGGACTTTTTCGCCCAAATTTTTTCATCCACCAGACGAACATCGTACACTCAATTACTTATAAAAGATATAGCACACCTCTCCTCAATATGTCGCATGATTTGACATCTCATTCATGGGTCTACGACAAAAGGTGCAGGAGGAGTAGCGTGCCGAAGTTTTGTCCGGGCGAATAGTAATAACAATACTAGAATGTACATTTCCTGAAGAAAATGTGAGTGGTGCTTGCCGTGGCAAAACTCCGACACTGTAGACACCATGTGAGATAACACACACACACACACACACTTTTTTTTCCCCAGATGAATGTTAAGCATCCTAAACTCAGCACATGCAGAGGAAGAGTTTGTGGACCGAGCTGCTGAGATGGAGATGCGCTCCAAGCTTGTAAATGATAACAGCGCAACACAAAGCGCGTCAGAGTTTATGTGTGTTCTCAAATGAAACCCAAACAAACAGCACACGCAATAAAAGACTGAATAATATAATGCAAGCACTATCAAAGGTTTTACCACAAACTTTCATCTCAAGAAGTATCGCGAGATCTTATGCGCTCCCAAAAGCCAGGTGAAATGGCTCTGTATTTATTTAACATGCACTGCATTGTTAATTTTGCTTGAAAAGATTGTTTTTATTGAAACCAAAAATGAACAATAATTTCATATATACTGCCTTTTAAAATTTCAAGTATTTTTCAAATACTTTTTCATAAATATAGCTGTTTTCAAGGGTTTTCCAGGACTTAAATTTCAAAACGTCAAATTCAAGTACTTCAAGCACTTTAAGCACCTTGTACAAACTCTGAATATTACAGATTTGCCTCATCACAATAGTCTGTGAACAAGGTCCATAGTGAAAGTGTGATTCCATTGGCTGTACAATCATGTACAAACGTTTATCTGTTTATGTACGGAACACAATGTGAAAGTGAAAGAGAGATGATTCCTTAGGCCCTGTGTGTGTGAGTGTGTGTGTGTGTGTGTGTGTGTGTGTGTGTGAGTGTGTGTGTGTGAACTGGTATATATGGTTTATGAGGACACAAATGTGTATAATTACATGGGTACTACAACGTGAAGGTGGTTTATGAGGACACTGCCTATGTCCCCGTAAACCAAAAGGCTTAAAAACATACTAAATGGTGTTTTTTTGAAAATCTAAAAATGCAGAAAGTTTCCTGTGAGGGGTAGGTTTAGGTGTAGGGTTGGTGTAGGGCAATAGCACATACAGTTTGTACAGTATAAAAACCATTACACCTATGGAGAGTCCCCGTAAACCACATATGCCAGACTGTGTGTGTGTGTGTGTGTGTTGGAATATTTAGCATGTTTTAGCACTTAGCTAATCATTATTAGCATGTAGCTATTCACTGCTAGCATGTGTAGCATGATGGAAGTCCTGTTTGCTCTGAATCAAAAGAGCAAATGACATTTCTATCCAAAGATATCCCTTTTGATCTGTTTAAATGGAGGTCTATGGGGTGGTTGCTAGGGTGCTGTAAGTGGTTGCTAGGGTGTGGCTATGAAGATCATAGGTCATTACTTATTGCTTACTTAAAAGATGAGTCAAATGAGTGTGTGTGAGTTACAGAGAGAGAGAGAGAGAAGGGGTTCCTAAGGGCCTGTGTGTGTGTGTGTGTGTGAGAAAGTGACAGTTGAGATTCAAATTCATGAACATTCCGCCATTGTAAGTCAATGGGACTTTTTTGCCCGCTTTTTCGTCCGCTGTGCGAACATCGTAGGTCCGATCGCTTAGAAAAGATATAGCACACCTCTCCTCAATGAGCCGGTCGATATGACACCTCATTCATGGGTCTGTGACAAACGGTGCAGGAGGAGTAGCGCGCCGAAGTTTTGTCCAGAAGAAGAATAAGAAGAAGAAGAATAACTAGAATGTACATTTCCTGAAGAAAATGTGAGTGGTGCTTGCCGTGGCAAAACTCGGCACTAGGCCGTCAGTAGAGCCTTCAGCATGATTGTAGAGAGCCAACTCCCATGTCTGTATGATGTTGTGGAGCTGAGATATGGCTTCTTTATGTTGCTATACGGTCACTAGGGTGCTCTATATGGTTGATAGGGTGTAGCTGCACAGTCGCCATGGTAATTCTTACAGACTGGTTTTTCAGCCGAAACAAAAGATATCTATACCACTTTCTGGTGCTGAGAAATTGCTTATTCATGTGTTTTTTTCAGTTGCTAAGGTACTCTAAATTGTTGCTATGGATTGGCTATACAGTTTATGGGATGATATTTAAAGACTATTTGACAGTCTGAATCAACAGAGCCCAACCCCATGTTTCTACAATGTTCTGGTGCTGAATAATTGTTTGTTAATGTCCTTTTACGGTTGCTAGGGTGCTGTAAGTGGTTGCTAGGGCATAGCTATGAAGTTGTCATGTCAGTATTTATTGGCTGCTTGATAGGCCGAGTCAAAAGAGCCCACCCCCAAGTCTCTGTGACCTCCTGATCCAAAGATATAATCTCATTAATTTTGTGCCAGTGTTAAGTCTATGGGACTTTTTCGCCCAAATTTTTTCATCCACTAGACGAACATCGTACACTCAATTACTTATAAAAGATATAGCACACCTCTCCTCAATATGTCGCATGATTTGACATCTCATTCATGGGTCTACGACAAAAGGTGCAGGAGGAGTAGCGTGCCGAAGTTTTGTCCGGGCGAATAGTAATAACAATACTAGAATGTACATTTCCTGAAGAAAATGTGAGTGGTGCTTGCCGTGGCAAAACTCGGACACTGTAGACACCATGTGAGATAACACACACACACACACACACACACTTTTTTTTCCCCAGATGAATGTTAAGCATCCTAAACTCAGCATATGCAGAGGAAGAGTTTGTGGACTGAGCTGCTGAGATGGAGATGCGCTCCAAGCTTGTAAATGATAACAGCGCAACACAAAGCGCGTCAGAGTTTATGTGTGTTCTCAAATGAAACCCAAACAAACAGCACACGCAATAAAAGACTGAATAATATAATGCAAGCACTATCAAAGGTTTTACCACAAACTTTCACCTCAAGAAGTATCGCGAGATCTTATGGGCTCCCAAAAGCCAGGTGAAATGGCTCTGTATTTATTTAACATGCACTGCATTGTTAATTTTGCTTGAAAAGATTGTTTTTATTGAAACCAAAAATGAACAATAATTTCATATATACTGCCTTTTAAAATTTCAAGTATTTTTCAAATACTTTTTCATAAATATAGCTGTTTTCAAGGGTTTTCCAGGACTTAAATTTCAAAACGTCAAATTCAAGTACTTCAAGCACTTTAAGCACCTTGTACAAACCATGAATATTACAGATTTGCCTCATCACAATAGTCTGTGAACAAGGTCCATAGTGAAAGTGTGATTCCATTGGCTGTACAATCATATACAAACGTTTATCTGTTTATGTACGGAACACAATGTGAAAGTGAAAGAGAGATGATTTCTTAGGCCCTGTGTGTGTGTGTGAGTGTGTGTGTGTGTGTGTGTGAGAACTGGTATATATGGTTTATGAGGACACAAATGTGTATAATTACATGGGTACTACAACGTGAAGGTGGTTTATGAGGACACTGCCTATGTCCCAGTAAAACAAAAGGCTTAAAAACATACTAAATGGTGTTTTTTTGAAAATCTAAAAATGCAGAAAGTTTCCTGTGAGGGGTAGGTTTAGGTGTAGGGTTGGTGTAGGGCAATAGCACATACAGTTTGTACAGTATAAAAACCATTACGCCTATGGAGAGTCCCCGTAAACCACATATGCCAGACTGTGTGTGTGTGTGTTGAAATATTTAGCATGTTTTAGCACTTAGCTAATCATTATTAGCATGTAGCTATTCACTGCTAGCATGTATAGCATGATGGAAGTCCTGTTTGCTCTGAATCAAAAGAGCAAATGACATTTCTATCCAAAGATATCCCTTTTGATCTGTTTAAATGGAGGTTTATGGGGTGGTTGCTAGGTTGCTGTAAGTGGTTGCTAGGGTGTGGCTATGAAGATCATAGGTCATTACTTATTGGTTACTTAAAAGAGTGAAATGAGTGTGTGTGAGTTACAGAGAGAGAGAGAGAGAAGGGGTTCCTAAGGGCCTGTGTGTGTGTGTGTGTGTGTGTGTGTGTGTGTGTGTGTGAGAAAGTGACAGTTGAGATTCAAATTCATGAACATTCCGCCATTGTAAGTCAATGGGACTTTTTTGCCCGCTTTTTCGTCCGCTGTGCGAACATCGTAGGTCCGATCGCTTAGAAAAGATATAGCACACCTCTCCTCAATGAGCCGGTCGATATGACACCTCATTCATGGGTCTGTGACAAACGGTGCAGGAGGAGTAGCGCGCCGAAGTTTTGTCCAGAAGAAGAATAAGAAGAAGAAGAATAACTAGAATGTACATTTCCTGAAGAAAATGTGAGTGGTGCTTGCCGTGGCAAAACTCGGCACTAGGCCGTCAGTAGAGCCTTCAGCATGATTGTAGAGAGCCAACTCCCATGTCTGTATGATGTTGTGGAGCTGAGATATGGCTTCTTTATGTTGCTATACGGTCACTAGGGTGCTCTATATGGTTGCTAGGGTGTAGCTGCACAGTCGCCATGGTAATTCTTACAGACTGGTTTTTCAGCCGAAACAAAAGATATCTATACCACTTTCTGGTGCTGAGAAATTGCTTATTCATGTGTTTGTTCAGTTGCTAAGGTACTCTAAATTGTTGCTATGGTGTGGCTATACAGTTTATGGGATGATATTTAAGGACTATTTGACAGTCTGAATCAACAGAGCCCAACCCCATGTTTCTACAATATTCTGGTGCTGAATAATTGTTTGTTAATGTCCTTTTACGGTTGCTAGGGTGCTGTAAGTGGTTGCTAGGGCATAGCTATGAAGTTGTCATGTCAGTACTTATTGGCTGCTTGATAGGTCGAGTCAAAAGAGCCCACCCCCGAGTCTCTGTGACCTCCTGATCCAAAGATATAATCTCATTAATTTTGTGCCAGTGTTAAGTCTATGGGACTTTTTCGCCCAAATTTTTTCATCCACCAGACGAACATCGTACACTCAATTACTTATAAAAGATATAGCACACCTCTCCTCAATATGTCGCATGATTTGACATCTCATTCATGGGTCTACGACAAATGGTGCAGGAGGAGTAGCGTGCCGAAGTTTTGTCCGGGCGAATAGTAATAACAATACTAGAATGTACATTTCCTGAAGAAAATGTGAGTGGTGCTTGCCGTGGCAAAACTCGGCACTAGGCCGTCAGTAGAGCCTTCAGCATGATTGTAGAGAGCCAACTCCCATGTCTGTATGATGTTGTGGAGCTGAGATATGGCTTCTTTATGTTGCTATACGGTCACTAGGGTGCTCTATATGGTTGCTAGGGTGTAGCTGCACAGTCGCCATGGTAATTCTTACAGACTGGTTTTTCAGCCGAAACAAAAGATATCTATACCACTTTCTGGTGCTGAGAAATTGCTTATTCATGTGTTTGTTCAGTTGCTAAGGTACTCTAAATTGTTGCTATGGATTGGCTATACAGTTTATGGGATGATATTTAAAGACTATTTGACAGTCTGAATCAACAGAGCCCAACCCCATGTTTCTACAATGTTCTGGTGCTGAATAATTGTTTGTTAATGTCCTTTTACGGTTGCTAGGGTGCTGTAAGTGGTTGCTAGGGCATAGCTATGAAGTTGTCATGTCAGTACTTATTGGCTGCTTGATAGGCCGAGTCAAAAGAGCCCACCCCCAAGTCTCTGTGACCTCCTGATCCAAAGATATAATCTCATTAATTTTGTGCCAGTGTTAAGTCTATGGGACTTTTTCGCCCAAATTTTTTCATCCACCAGACGAACATCGTACACTCAATTACTTATAAAAGATATAGCACACCTCTCCTCAATATGTCGCATGATTTGACATCTCATTCATGGGTCTACGACAAAAGGTGCAGGAGGAGTAGCGTGCCGAAGTTTTGTCCGGGCGAATAGTAATAACAATACTAGAATGTACATTTCCTGAAGAAAATGTGAGTGGTGCTTGCCATGGCAAAACTCGGCACTAGGCCATCAGTAGAGCCTTCAGCATGATTGTAGAGAGCCAACTCCCATGTCTGTATGATGTTGTGGAGCTGAGATATGGCTTCTTTATGTTGCTATACGGTCACTAGGGTGCTCTATATGGTTGCTAGGGTGTAGCTGCACAGTTGCCATGGTAATTCTTACAGACTGGTTTTTCAGCCGAAACAAAAGATATCTATACCACTTTCTGGTGCTGAGAAATTGCTTATTCATGTGTTTGGTCAGTTGCTAAGGTACTCTAAATTGTTGCTATGGATTGGCTATACAGTTTATGGGATGATATTTAAAGACTATTTGACAGTCTGAATCAACAGAGCCCAACCCCATGTTTCTACAATGTTCTGGTGCTGAGTAATTGTTTGTTAATGTCCTTTTACGGTTGCTAGGGTGCTGTAAGTGGTTGCTAGGGCATAGCTATGAAGTTGTCATGTCAGTAATTATTGGCTGCTTGATAGGCCGAGTCAAAGGAGCCCACCCCGAGTCTCTGTGACCTCCTGATCCAAAGATATAATCTCATTAATTTTGTGCCAGTGTTAAGTCTATGGGACTTTTTCGCCCAAATTTTTTCATCCACCAGACAAACACCGTACACTCAATTACTTATAAAAGATATAGCACACCTCTCCTCAATATGTCGCATGATTTGACATCTCAATCATGGGTCTACGACAAAAGGTGCGGGAGGAGTAGCGTGCCGAAGTTTTGTCCGGGCGAATAGTAATAACAATACTAGAATGTACATTTCCTGAAGAAAATGTGAGTGGTGCTTGCCGTGGCAAAACTCGGACACTGTAGACACCATGTGAGATAACACACACACACACACACACACACAGACACACTTTTTTTTCCCCAGATGAATGTTAAGCATCCTTAACTCAGCATATGCAGAGGAAGAGTTTGTGGACCGAGCTGCTGAGATGGAGATGCGCTCCAAGCTTGTAAATGATAACAGCGCAACACAAAGCGCGTCAGAGTTTATGTGTGTTCTCAAATGAAACCCAAACAAACAGCACACGCAATAAAAGACTGAATAATATAATGCCAGCACTATCAAAGGTTTTACCACAAACTTTCACCTCAAGAAGTATCGCGAGATCTTATGCGCTCCCAAAAGCCAGGTGAAATGGCTCTGTATTTATTTAACATGCACTGCTTTGTTAATTTTGCATGAAAAGATTGTTTTTATCAAAACCAAAAATGAACAATAATTTCATATATACTGCCTTTTAAAATTTCAAGTATTTTTCAAATACTTTTTCATAAATATAGCTGTTTTCAAGGGTTTTCCAGGACTTAAATTTCAAAACGTCAAATTCAAGTACTTCAAGCACTTTACGCACCTTGTACAAACCCTGAATATTACAGATTTGCCTCATCACAATAGTCTGTGAACAAGGTCCATAGTGAAAGTGTGATTCCATTGGCTGTACAATCATATACAAACGTTTATCTGTTTATGTACGGAACACAATGTGAAAGTAAAGTCGAAGCTTGTCATCAGAAGAACAAGGCAGGTTATAAACATGTAATATAGCAGAATTCTGAATTTGGCTAAGAAATTTTATGCCATGAGAGAGAGAAACAGAGAGAAAGAGAGATGATTCCTTAGGCCCTGTGTGTGTGTGTGTGTGTGTGTGTGTGTGTGTGTGTGTGTGTGTGTGTGTGTGCGCGTGTGTGTGTGTGCGTTCACATTTTTGTGACAAATGAGGACATAAATTTGTATAATGACATGGTTATGACATAAGTATTACAAGGAGAAGGTATCTTATGAGGACATTACCCCATGTCCCCACTTTTCAAAATGCACAGTCTCCTGTGAGGGCTAAGTTTAGGTGTAGGGCAATAGCACATACAGTTTGTACAGTATAAAAGCCATTACGCCTATGGGATGTCCCCACTTTTCACAAAAACAAATGTGTATGCGCACGCGTGTGTGTTGGGATATTTAGCATGTTTTAGCACTTAGCTAATCACTATTAGGATGTAGCTATTCACTGCTAGCATGTGTAGCATGATGGAAGTCCTGTTTGCTCTGAATCAAAAGAGCAAATGACATTTCTATCCAAAGATATCCCTTTTGATCTGTTTAAATGGAGGTCTATGGGGTGGTTGCTAGGGTGCTGTAAGTGGTTGCTAGGGTGTGGCTATGAAGATCATAGGTCATTACTTACTGATTACTTAAAAGATGAGTCAAATGAGTGTGTGTGAGTTACAGAGAGAGAGAGAGAGAGAAGGGGTTCCTAAGGGCCTGTGTGTGTGTGTGTGTGTGTGTGTGTGTGTGTGTGTGTGTGTGAGTGAGAAAGTGACAGTTGAGATTCAAATTCATGAACATTCCGCCATTGTAAGTCAATGGGACTTTTTTGCCCGCTTTTTCGTCCGCTGTGCGAACATCGTAGGTCCGATCGCTTAGAAAAGATATAGCACACCTCTCCTCAATGAGCCGGTCGATATGACACCTCATTCATGGGTCTGTGACAAACGGTGCAGGAGGAGTAGCGCGCCGAAGTTTTGTCCAGAAGAAGAATAAGAATAAGAATAAGAATAAGAAGAAGAATAATAAGTATGCAAGATAACAATAGTGATGCCTTGCCTTTGGCAAGCACCACTAATAATAAGTATGCAAGATAACAATAGTGATGCCTTGCCTTTGGCAAGCACCACTAACTAGAATGTACATTTCCTGAAGAAAATGTGAGTGGTGCTTGCCGTGGCAAAACTCGGACACTGTAGACACCATGTGAGATAACACACACACACACACACACACACACTTTTTTTTCCCCAGATGAATGTTAAGCATCCTAAACTCAGCATATGCAGAGGAAGAGTTTGTGGACCGAGCTGCTGAGATGGAGATGCGCTCCAAGCTTGTAAATGATAACAGCGCAACACAAAGCGCGTCAGAGTTTATGTGTGTTCTCAAATGAAACCCAAACAAACAGCACACGCAATAAAAGACTGAATAATATAATGCAAGCACTATCAAAGGTTTTACCACAAACTTTCATCTCAAGAAGTATCGCGAGATCTTATGCGCTCCCAAAAGCCAGGTGAAATGGCTCTGTATTTATTTAACATGCACTGCATTGTTAATTTTGCTTGAAAAGATTGTTTTTATTGAAACCAAAAATGAACAATAATTTCATATATACTGCCTTTTAAAATTTCAAGTATTTTTCAAATACTTTTTCATAAATATAGCTGTTTTCAAGGGTTTTCCAGGACTTAAATTTCAAAACGTCAAATTCAAGTACTTCAAGCACTTTAAGCACCTTGTACAAACCATGAATATTACAGATTTGCCTCATCACAATAGTCTGTGAACAAGGTCCATAGTGAAAGTGTGATTCCATTGGCTGTACAATCATATACAAACGTTTATCTGTTTATGTACGGAACACAATGTGAAAGTGAAAGAGAGATGATTTCTTAGGCCCTGTGTGTGTGTGTGAGTGTGTGTGTGTGTGTGTGTGAGAACTGGTATATATGGTTTATGAGGACACAAATGTGTATAATTACATGGGTACTACAACGTGAAGGTGGTTTATGAGGACACTGCCTATGTCCCAGTAAAACAAAAGGCTTAAAAACATACTAAATGGTGTTTTTTTGAAAATCTAAAAATGCAGAAAGTTTCCTGTGAGGGGTAGGTTTAGGTGTAGGGTTGGTGTAGGGCAATAGCACATACAGTTTGTACAGTATAAAAACCATTACGCCTATGGAGAGTCCCCGTAAACCACATATGCCAGACTGTGTGTGTGTGTGTTGAAATATTTAGCATGTTTTAGCACTTAGCTAATCATTATTAGCATGTAGCTATTCACTGCTAGCATGTATAGCATGATGGAAGTCCTGTTTGCTCTGAATCAAAAGAGCAAATGACATTTCTATCCAAAGATATCCCTTTTGATCTGTTTAAATGGAGGTTTATGGGGTGGTTGCTAGGTTGCTGTAAGTGGTTGCTAGGGTGTGGCTATGAAGATCATAGGTCATTACTTATTGGTTACTTAAAAGAGTGAAATGAGTGTGTGTGAGTTACAGAGAGAGAGAGAGAGAAGGGGTTCCTAAGGGCCTGTGTGTGTGTGTGTGTGTGTGTGTGTGTGTGTGTGTGTGAGAAAGTGACAGTTGAGATTCAAATTCATGAACATTCCGCCATTGTAAGTCAATGGGACTTTTTTGCCCGCTTTTTCGTCCGCTGTGCGAACATCGTAGGTCCGATCGCTTAGAAAAGATATAGCACACCTCTCCTCAATGAGCCGGTCGATATGACACCTCATTCATGGGTCTGTGACAAACGGTGCAGGAGGAGTAGCGCGCCGAAGTTTTGTCCAGAAGAAGAATAAGAAGAAGAAGAATAACTAGAATGTACATTTCCTGAAGAAAATGTGAGTGGTGCTTGCCGTGGCAAAACTCGGCACTAGGCCGTCAGTAGAGCCTTCAGCATGATTGTAGAGAGCCAACTCCCATGTCTGTATGATGTTGTGGAGCTGAGATATGGCTTCTTTATGTTGCTATACGGTCACTAGGGTGCTCTATATGGTTGCTAGGGTGTAGCTGCACAGTCGCCATGGTAATTCTTACAGACTGGTTTTTCAGCCGAAACAAAAGATATCTATACCACTTTCTGGTGCTGAGAAATTGCTTATTCATGTGTTTGTTCAGTTGCTAAGGTACTCTAAATTGTTGCTATGGTGTGGCTATACAGTTTATGGGATGATATTTAAGGACTATTTGACAGTCTGAATCAACAGAGCCCAACCCCATGTTTCTACAATATTCTGGTGCTGAATAATTGTTTGTTAATGTCCTTTTACGGTTGCTAGGGTGCTGTAAGTGGTTGCTAGGGCATAGCTATGAAGTTGTCATGTCAGTACTTATTGGCTGCTTGATAGGTCGAGTCAAAAGAGCCCACCCCCGAGTCTCTGTGACCTCCTGATCCAAAGATATAATCTCATTAATTTTGTGCCAGTGTTAAGTCTATGGGACTTTTTCGCCCAAATTTTTTCATCCACCAGACGAACATCGTACACTCAATTACTTATAAAAGATATAGCACACCTCTCCTCAATATGTCGCATGATTTGACATCTCATTCATGGGTCTACGACAAATGGTGCAGGAGGAGTAGCGTGCCGAAGTTTTGTCCGGGCGAATAGTAATAACAATACTAGAATGTACATTTCCTGAAGAAAATGTGAGTGGTGCTTGCCGTGGCAAAACTCGGCACTAGGCCGTCAGTAGAGCCTTCAGCATGATTGTAGAGAGCCAACTCCCATGTCTGTATGATGTTGTGGAGCTGAGATATGGCTTCTTTATGTTGCTATACGGTCACTAGGGTGCTCTATATGGTTGCTAGGGTGTAGCTGCACAGTCGCCATGGTAATTCTTACAGACTGGTTTTTCAGCCGAAACAAAAGATATCTATACCACTTTCTGGTGCTGAGAAATTGCTTATTCATGTGTTTGTTCAGTTGCTAAGGTACTCTAAATTGTTGCTATGGATTGGCTATACAGTTTATGGGATGATATTTAAAGACTATTTGACAGTCTGAATCAACAGAGCCCAACCCCATGTTTCTACAATGTTCTGGTGCTGAATAATTGTTTGTTAATGTCCTTTTACGGTTGCTAGGGTGCTGTAAGTGGTTGCTAGGGCATAGCTATGAAGTTGTCATGTCAGTACTTATTGGCTGCTTGATAGGCCGAGTCAAAAGAGCCCACCCCCAAGTCTCTGTGACCTCCTGATCCAAAGATATAATCTCATTAATTTTGTGCCAGTGTTAAGTCTATGGGACTTTTTCGCCCAAATTTTTTCATCCACCAGACGAACATCGTACACTCAATTACTTATAAAAGATATAGCACACCTCTCCTCAATATGTCGCATGATTTGACATCTCATTCATGGGTCTACGACAAAAGGTGCAGGAGGAGTAGCGTGCCGAAGTTTTGTCCGGGCGAATAGTAATAACAATACTAGAATGTACATTTCCTGAAGAAAATGTGAGTGGTGCTTGCCATGGCAAAACTCGGCACTAGGCCATCAGTAGAGCCTTCAGCATGATTGTAGAGAGCCAACTCCCATGTCTGTATGATGTTGTGGAGCTGAGATATGGCTTCTTTATGTTGCTATACGGTCACTAGGGTGCTCTATATGGTTGCTAGGGTGTAGCTGCACAGTTGCCATGGTAATTCTTACAGACTGGTTTTTCAGCCGAAACAAAAGATATCTATACCACTTTCTGGTGCTGAGAAATTGCTTATTCATGTGTTTGGTCAGTTGCTAAGGTACTCTAAATTGTTGCTATGGATTGGCTATACAGTTTATGGGATGATATTTAAAGACTATTTGACAGTCTGAATCAACAGAGCCCAACCCCATGTTTCTACAATGTTCTGGTGCTGAGTAATTGTTTGTTAATGTCCTTTTACGGTTGCTAGGGTGCTGTAAGTGGTTGCTAGGGCATAGCTATGAAGTTGTCATGTCAGTAATTATTGGCTGCTTGATAGGCCGAGTCAAAGGAGCCCACCCCGAGTCTCTGTGACCTCCTGATCCAAAGATATAATCTCATTAATTTTGTGCCAGTGTTAAGTCTATGGGACTTTTTCGCCCAAATTTTTTCATCCACCAGACAAACACCGTACACTCAATTACTTATAAAAGATATAGCACACCTCTCCTCAATATGTCGCATGATTTGACATCTCAATCATGGGTCTACGACAAAAGGTGCGGGAGGAGTAGCGTGCCGAAGTTTTGTCCGGGCGAATAGTAATAACAATACTAGAATGTACATTTCCTGAAGAAAATGTGAGTGGTGCTTGCCGTGGCAAAACTCGGACACTGTAGACACCATGTGAGATAACACACACACACACACACACACACAGACACACTTTTTTTTCCCCAGATGAATGTTAAGCATCCTTAACTCAGCATATGCAGAGGAAGAGTTTGTGGACCGAGCTGCTGAGATGGAGATGCGCTCCAAGCTTGTAAATGATAACAGCGCAACACAAAGCGCGTCAGAGTTTATGTGTGTTCTCAAATGAAACCCAAACAAACAGCACACGCAATAAAAGACTGAATAATATAATGCCAGCACTATCAAAGGTTTTACCACAAACTTTCACCTCAAGAAGTATCGCGAGATCTTATGCGCTCCCAAAAGCCAGGTGAAATGGCTCTGTATTTATTTAACATGCACTGCTTTGTTAATTTTGCATGAAAAGATTGTTTTTATCAAAACCAAAAATGAACAATAATTTCATATATACTGCCTTTTAAAATTTCAAGTATTTTTCAAATACTTTTTCATAAATATAGCTGTTTTCAAGGGTTTTCCAGGACTTAAATTTCAAAACGTCAAATTCAAGTACTTCAAGCACTTTACGCACCTTGTACAAACCCTGAATATTACAGATTTGCCTCATCACAATAGTCTGTGAACAAGGTCCATAGTGAAAGTGTGATTCCATTGGCTGTACAATCATATACAAACGTTTATCTGTTTATGTACGGAACACAATGTGAAAGTAAAGTCGAAGCTTGTCATCAGAAGAACAAGGCAGGTTATAAACATGTAATATAGCAGAATTCTGAATTTGGCTAAGAAATTTTATGCCATGAGAGAGAGAAACAGAGAGAAAGAGAGATGATTCCTTAGGCCCTGTGTGTGTGTGTGTGTGTGTGTGTGTGTGTGTGTGTGTGTGTGTGTGTGTGTGCGCGTGTGTGTGTGTGCGTTCACATTTTTGTGACAAATGAGGACATAAATTTGTATAATGACATGGTTATGACATAAGTATTACAAGGAGAAGGTATCTTATGAGGACATTACCCCATGTCCCCACTTTTCAAAATGCACAGTCTCCTGTGAGGGCTAAGTTTAGGTGTAGGGCAATAGCACATACAGTTTGTACAGTATAAAAGCCATTACGCCTATGGGATGTCCCCACTTTTCACAAAAACAAATGTGTATGCGCACGCGTGTGTGTTGGGATATTTAGCATGTTTTAGCACTTAGCTAATCACTATTAGGATGTAGCTATTCACTGCTAGCATGTGTAGCATGATGGAAGTCCTGTTTGCTCTGAATCAAAAGAGCAAATGACATTTCTATCCAAAGATATCCCTTTTGATCTGTTTAAATGGAGGTCTATGGGGTGGTTGCTAGGGTGCTGTAAGTGGTTGCTAGGGTGTGGCTATGAAGATCATAGGTCATTACTTACTGATTACTTAAAAGATGAGTCAAATGAGTGTGTGTGAGTTACAGAGAGAGAGAGAGAGAGAAGGGGTTCCTAAGGGCCTGTGTGTGTGTGTGTGTGTGTGTGTGTGTGTGTGTGTGTGTGTGAGTGAGAAAGTGACAGTTGAGATTCAAATTCATGAACATTCCGCCATTGTAAGTCAATGGGACTTTTTTGCCCGCTTTTTCGTCCGCTGTGCGAACATCGTAGGTCCGATCGCTTAGAAAAGATATAGCACACCTCTCCTCAATGAGCCGGTCGATATGACACCTCATTCATGGGTCTGTGACAAACGGTGCAGGAGGAGTAGCGCGCCGAAGTTTTGTCCAGAAGAAGAATAAGAATAAGAATAAGAATAAGAAGAAGAATAATAAGTATGCAAGATAACAATAGTGATGCCTTGCCTTTGGCAAGCACCACTAATAATAAGTATGCAAGATAACAATAGTGATGCCTTGCCTTTGGCAAGCACCACTAACTAGAATGTACATTTCCTGAAGAAAATGTGAGTGGTGCTTGCCGTGGCAAAACTCGGACACTGTAGACACCATGTGAGATAACACACACACACACACACACACACACTTTTTTTTCCCCAGATGAATGTTAAGCATCCTAAACTCAGCATATGCAGAGGAAGAGTTTGTGGACCGAGCTGCTGAGATGGAGATGCGCTCCAAGCTTGTAAATGATAACAGCGCAACACAAAGCGCGTCAGAGTTTATGTGTGTTCTCAAATGAAACCCAAACAAACAGCACACGCAATAAAAGACTGAATAATATAATGCAAGCACTATCAAAGGTTTTACCACAAACTTTCATCTCAAGAAGTATCGCGAGATCTTATGCGCTCCCAAAAGCCAGGTGAAATGGCTCTGTATTTATTTAACATGCACTGCATTGTTAATTTTGCATGAAAAGATTGTTTTTATCAAAACCAAAAATGAACAATAATTTCATATATAATGCCTTTTAAAATTTCAAGTATTTTTCAAATACTTTTTCATAAATATAGCTGTTTTCAACGGTTTTCCAGGAATTAAATTTCAAAACGTCAAATTCAAGTACTTCAAGCACTTTAAGCACCTTGTACAAACCCTGAATATTACAGATTTGCCTCATCACAATAGTCTGTGAACAAGCTCCATAGTGAAAGTGTGATTCCATTGACTGTACAATCATGTACAAACGTTTATCTGTTTATGTACGGAACACAATGTGAAAGTGAAAGAGAGATGATTCCTTAGGCCCTGTGTGTGTGTGTGTGTGTGTGTGTGTGTGTGTGTGTGTGTGTGTGTGTGTGTGTGTGTGTGTGTGAGAACTGGTATATATGGTTTATGAGGACACAAATGTGTATAATTACATGGGTACTACAACGTGAAGGTGGTTTATGAGGACACTGCCTATGTCCCCGTAAACCAAAAGGCTTAAAAACATACTAAATGATGTTTTTTTGAAAATCTAAAAATGCAGAAAGTTTCCTGTAAGGGGTAGGTTTAGTTGTAGGGCAATAGCACATACAGTTTGTACAGTATAAAAACCATTACACCTATGGAGAGTCCCCGTAAACCACATATGACTGTGTGTGTGTGTGTGTGTGTGTGTGTGTGTTGGAATATTTAGCATGTTTTAGCATTTAGCTAATCATTATTAGCATGTAGCTATTCACTGCTAGCATGTGTAGCATGATGGAAGTCCTGTTTGCTCTGAATCAAAAGAGCAAATGACATTTCTATCCAAAGATATCCCTTTTGATCTGTTTAAATGGAGGTCTATGGGGTGGTTGCTAGGGTGCTGTAAGTGGTTGCTAGGGTGTGGCTATGAAGATCATAGGTCATTACTTATTGCTTACTTAAAAGATGAGTCAAATGAGTGTGTGTGAGTTACAGAGAGAGAGAGAGAGAAGGGGTTCCTAAGGGCCTGCATGTGTGTGTGTGAGAAAGTGACAGTTGAGATTCAAATTCATGAACATTCCGCCATTGTAAGTCAATGGGACTTTTTTGCCCGCTTTTTCGTCCGCTGTGCGAACATCGTAGGTCCGATCGCTTAGAAAAGATATAGCACACCTCTCCTCAATGAGCCGGTCGATATGACACCTCATTCATGGGTCTGTGACAAACGGTGCAGGAGGAGTAGCGCGCCGAAGTTTTGTCCAGAAGAAGAATAAGAATAAGAATAAGAAGAAGAATAAGAAGAACTAGAATGTACATTTCCTGAAGAAAATGTGAGTGGTGCTTGCCGTGGCAAAACTCGGACACTGTAGACACCATGTGAGATAACACACACACACACACACACTTTTTTTTCCCCAGATGAATGTTAAGCATCCTAAACTCAGCATATGCAGAGGAAGAGTTTGTGGACCGAGCTGCTGAGATGGAGATGCGCTCCAAGCTTGTAAATGATAACAGCGCAACACAAAGCACGTCAGAGTTTATGTGTGTTCTCAAATGAAACCCAAACAAACAGCACACGCAATAAAAGACTGAATAATATAATGCAAGCACTATCAAAGGTTTTACCACAAACTTTCACCTCAAGAAGTATCGTGAGATCTTATGCGCTCCCAAAAGCCAGGTGAAATGGCTCTGTATTTATTTAACATGCACTGCATTGTTAATTTTGCATGAAAAGATTGTTTTTATCAAAACCAAAAATGAACAATAATTTCATATATACTGCCTTTTAAAATTTCAAGTATTTTTCAAATACTTTTTCATAAATATAGCTGTTTTCAAGGGTTTTCCAGGACTTAAATTTCAAAACGTCAAATTCAAGTACTTCAAGCACTTTAAGCACCTTGTACAAATCCTGAATATTACAGATTTGCCTCATCACAATAGTCTGTGAACAAGGTCCATAGTGAAAGTGTGATTTCATTGGCTGTACAATCATGTACAAACGTTTATCTGTTTATGTACGGAACACAATGTGAAAGTGAAAGAGAGATGATTCCTTAGGCCCTGTGTGTGTGTGTGTGTGTGTGTGTGTGTGTGTGTGAACTGCTATATATGGTTTATGAGGACACAAATGTGTATAATTACATGGGCACTACAACGTGAAGGTGGTTTATGAGGACACTGCCTATGTCCCCGTAAACCAAAAGGCTTAAAAACATACTAAATAGTGTTTTTTGAAAATCTAAAAATGCAGAAAGTTTCCTGTAAGGGGTAGGTTTAGGTGTAGGGTTGGTGTAGGGCAATAGCACATACAGTTTGTACAGTATAAAAACCATTACACCTATGGAGAGTCCCCGTAAAACACATATGCCAGACTGTGTGTGTGTGTGTGTGTGTGTGTGTGTTGGAATATTTAGCATGTTTTAGCACTTAGCTAATCATTATTAGCATGTAGCTATTCACTGCTAGCATGTGTAGCATGATGGAAGTCCTGTTTGCTCTGAATCAAAAGAGCAAATGACATTTCTATCCAAAGATATCCCTTTTGATCTGTTTAAATGGAGGTCTATGGGGTGGTTGCTAGGGTGCTGTAAGTGGTTGCTAGGGTGTGGCTATGAAGATCATAGGTCATTACTTATTGGTTACTTAAAAGATGAGTCAAATGAGTGTGTGTGAGTTACAGAGAGAGAGAGAGAGAAGGGGTTCCTAAGGGCCTGTGTGTGTGTGTGTGTGTGTGTGTGTGTGTGTGTGAGAGAGAAAGTGACAGTTGAGATTCAAATTCATGAACATTCCGCCATTGTAAGTCAATGGGACTTTTTTGCCCGCTTTTTCGTCCGCTGTGCGAACATCGTAGGTCCGATCGCTTAGAAAAGATATAGCACACCTCTCCTCAATGAGCCGGTCGATATGACACCTCATTCATGGGTCTGTGACAAACGGTGCAGGAGGAGTAGCGCGCCGAAGTTTTGTCCAGAAGAAGAATAAGAATAAGAACTAGAATGTACATTTCCTGAAGAAAATGTGAGTGGTGCTTGCCGTGGCAAAACTCGGACACTGTAGACACCATGTGAGATAACACACACACACACACAGACACACTTTTTTTTCCCCAGATGAATGTTAAGCATCCTAAACTCAGCACATGCAGAGGAAGAGTTTGTGGACCGATCTGCTGAGATGGAGATGCGCTCCAAGCTTGTAAATGATAACAGCGCAACACAAAGCGCGTCAGAGTTTATGTGTGTTCTCAAATGAAACCCAAACAAACAGCACACTCAATAAAACACTGAATAATATAATGCAAGAACTATCAAAGGTTTTACCGCAAACTTTCACCTCAAGAAGTATCGCGAGATCTTATGCGCTCCCAAAAGCCAGGTGAAATGGCTCTGTATTTATTTAACATGCACTGCATTGTTAATTTTGCATGAAAAGATTGTTTTTATCGAAACCAAAAATGAACAATAATTTCATATATACTGCCTTTTACAATTTCAAGTATTTTTCAAATACTTTTTCATAAATATAACTGTTTTCAAGGGTTTTCCAAGACTTAAATTTCAAAACGTCAAATTCAAGTACTTCAAGCACTTTAAGCACCTTGTACAAACCCTGAATATTACAGATTTGCCTCATCACAATAGTCTGTGAACAAGGTCCATAGTGAAAGTGTGATTCCATTGGCTGTACAATCATATACAAACGTTTATCTGTTTATGTACGGAACACAATGTGAAAGTAAAGTGGAAGCTTGTCATCAGAAGAACAAGGCAGGTTATAAACATGTAATGTTGCAGAATTTGGAATTTGGCTAAGAAATTTTATGCCATGAGAGAGAGAAACAGAGAGAAAGAGAGATGATTCCTTAGGCCCTGTGTGTGTGTGTGTGTGTGTGTGTGTGAACTGGTATATATGGTTTATGAGGACACAAATGTGTATAATTACATGGGTACTACAACGTGAAGGTGGTTTATGAGGACACTGCCTATGTCCCCGTAAACCAAAAGGCTTAAAAACATACTAAATGGTGTTTTTTTTGAAAATCTAAAAATGCAGAAAGTCTCCTGTGAGGGGTAGGTTTAGGTGTAGGGTTGGTGTAGGGCAATAGCACATACAGTTTGTACAGTATAAAAACCATTACACCTATGGAGAGTCCCCGTAAACCACATATGCCAGACTGTGTGTGTGTGTGTGTGTGTGCGTGTGCGTGTGCGTGTTGAAATATTTAGCATGTTTTAGCACTTAGCTAATCATTATTAGCATGTAGCTATTCACTGCTAGCATGTGTAGCATGATGGAAGTCCTGTTTGCTCTGAATCAAAAGAGCAAATGACATTTCTATCCAAAGATATCCCTTTTGTTTAAATGGAGGTCTATGGGGTGGTTGCTAGGGTGCTGTAAGTGGTTGCTAGGGTGTGGCTATGAAGATCATAGGTCATTACTTATTGCTTACTTAAAAGATGAGTCAAATGAGTGTGTGTGAGTTACAGAGAGAGAGAGAGAAGGGGTTCCTAAGGGCCTGTGTGTGTGTGTGTGTGTGTGTGTGTGTGTGTGTGTGAGAAAGTGACAGTTGAGATTCAAATTCATGAACATTCCGCCATTGTAAGTCAATGGGACTTTTTTGCCCGCTTTTTCGTCCGCTGTGCGAAAATCGTAGGTCCGATCGCTTAGAAAAGATATAGCACACCTCTCCTCAATTAGCCGGTCGATATGACACCTCATTCATGGGTCTGTGACAAACGGTGCAGGAGGAGTAGCGCGCCGAAGTTTTGTCCAGAAGAAGAATAAGAATAAGAAGAAGAATAAGAAGAAGAATAATAAGTATGCAAGATAACAATAGTGATGCCTTGCCTTTGGCAAGCACCACTAATAAGAAGAAGAATAAGAAGAACTAGAATGTACATTTCCTGAAGAAAATGTGAGTGGTGCTTGCCGTGGCAAAACTCGGACACTGTAGACACCATGTGAGATAACACACACACACACACACACTTTTTTTTCCCCAGATGAATGTTAAGCATCCTAAACTCAGCATATGCAGAGGAAGAGTTTGTGGACCGAGCTGCTGAGATGGAGATGCGCTCCAAGCTTGTAAATGATAACAGCGCAACACAAAGCACGTCAGAGTTTATGTGTGTTCTCAAATGAAACCCAAACAAACAGCACACGCAATAAAAGACTGAATAATATAATGCAAGCACTATCAAAGGTTTTACCACAAACTTTCACCTCAAGAAGTATCGTGAGATCTTATGCGCTCCCAAAACCCAGGTGAAATGGCTCTGTATTTATTTAACATGCACTGCATTGTTAATTTTGCATGAAAAGATTGTTTTTATCAAAACCAAAAATGAACAATAATTTCATATATACTGCCTTTTAAAATTTCAAGTATTTTTCAAATACTTTTTCATAAATATAGCTGTTTTCAAGGGTTTTCCAGGACTTAAATTTCAAAACGTCAAATTCAAGTACTTCAAGCACTTTAAGCACCTTGTACAAATCCTGAATATTACAGATTTGCCTCATCACAATAGTCTGTGAACAAGGTCCATAGTGAAAGTGTGATTTCATTGGCTGTACAATCATGTACAAACGTTTATCTGTTTATGTACGGAACACAATGTGAAAGTGAAAGAGAGATGATTCCTTAGGCCCTGTGTGTGTGTGTGTGTGTGTGTGTGTGTGTGTGTGAACTGCTATATATGGTTTATGAGGACACAAATGTGTATAATTACATGGGCACTACAACGTGAAGGTGGTTTATGAGGACACTGCCTATGTCCCCGTAAACCAAAAGGCTTAAAAACATACTAAATAGTGTTTTTTGAAAATCTAAAAATGCAGAAAGTTTCCTGTAAGGGGTAGGTTTAGGTGTAGGGTTGGTGTAGGGCAATAGCACATACAGTTTGTACAGTATAAAAACCATTACACCTATGGAGAGTCCCCGTAAAACACATATGCCAGACTGTGTGTGTGTGTGTGTGTGTGTGTGTGTTGGAATATTTAGCATGTTTTAGCACTTAGCTAATCATTATTAGCATGTAGCTATTCACTGCTAGCATGTGTAGCATGATGGAAGTCCTGTTTGCTCTGAATCAAAAGAGCAAATGACATTTCTATCCAAAGATATCCCTTTTGATCTGTTTAAATGGAGGTCTATGGGGTGGTTGCTAGGGTGCTGTAAGTGGTTGCTAGGGTGTGGCTATGAAGATCATAGGTCATTACTTATTGGTTACTTAAAAGATGAGTCAAATGAGTGTGTGTGAGTTACAGAGAGAGAGAGAGAGAAGGGGTTCCTAAGGGCCTGTGTGTGTGTGTGTGTGTGTGTGTGTGTGTGTGTGTGAGAGAGAAAGTGACAGTTGAGATTCAAATTCATGAACATTCCGCCATTGTAAGTCAATGGGACTTTTTTGCCCGCTTTTTCGTCCGCTGTGCGAACATCGTAGGTCCGATCGCTTAGAAAAGATATAGCACACCTCTCCTCAATGAGCCGGTCGATATGACACCTCATTCATGGGTCTGTGACAAACGGTGCAGGAGGAGTAGCGCGCCGAAGTTTTGTCCAGAAGAAGAATAAGAATAAGAAGAAGAAGAATAATAAGTATGCAAGATAACAATAGTGATGCCTTGCCTTTGGCAAGCACCACTAATAATAAGTATGCAAGATAACAATAGTGATGCCTTGCCTTTGGCAAGCACCACTAACTAGAATGTACATTTCCTGAAGAAAATGTGAGTGGTGCTTGCCGTGGCAAAACTCGGCACTAGGCCGTCAGTAGAGCCTTCAGCATGATTGTAGAGAGCCAACTCCCATGTCTGTATGATGTTGTGGAGCTGAGATATGGCTTTTTTATGTTGCTATACGGTCACTAGGGTGCTCTATATGGTTGCTAGGGTGTAGCTGCACAGTCGCCATGGTAATTCTTACAGACTGGTTTTTCAGCCGAAACAAAAGATATCTATACCACTTTCTGGTGCTGAGAAATTGCTTATTCATGTGTTTGTTCAGTTGCTAAGGTACTCTAAATTGTTGCTATGGTGTGGCTATACAGTTTATGGGATGATATTTAAAGACTATTTGACAGTCTGAATCAACAGAGCCCAACCCCATGTTTCTACAATGTTCTGGTGCTGAATAATTGTTTGTTAATGTCCTTTTACGGTTGCTAGGGTGCTGTAAGTGGTTGCTAGGGCATAGCTATGAAGTTGTCATGTCAGTACTTATTGGCTGCTTGATAGGCCGAGTCAAAAGAGTCCACCCCCAAGTCTCTGTGACCTCCTGATCCAAAGATATAATCTCATTAATTTTGTGCCAGTGTTAAGTCTATGGGACTTTTTCGCCCAAATTTTTTGATCCACCAGACGAACATCGTACACTCAATTACTTATAAAAGATATAGCACACCTCTCCTCAATATGTCGCATGATTTGACATCTCATTCATGGGTCTACGACAAATGGTGCAGGAGGAGTAGCGCGCCGAAGTTTTGTCCGGGCGAATAGTAATAACAATACTAGAATGTACATTTCCTGAAGAAAATGTGAGTGGTGCTTGCCGTGGCAAAACTCGGACACTGTAGACACCATGTGAGATAACACACACACACACACACACACACACACACATTTTTTTTCCCCAGATGAATGTTATGCATCCTAAACTCAGCATATGCAGAGGAAGAGTTTGTGGACCGAGCTGCTGAGATGGAGATGCGCTCCAAGCTTGTAAATGATAACAGCGCAACACAAAGCGCGTCAGAGTTTGTGTGTGTTCTCAAATGAAACCCAAACGAACAGCACACGCAATAAAAGACTGAATAATATAATGCAAGTACTATCAAAGGTTTTACCACAAACTCAACTTTATGCTGATAACGCGAGACCGCTTTTCACCTCAAGAAGTATCGCGAGATCTTATGCGCTCCCAAAAGCCAGGTGAAATGGCTCTGTATTTATTTAACATGCACTGCATTGTTAAATTTGCATGAAAAGATTGTTTTTATCGAAACCAAAAATGAACAATAATTTCATATATACTGCCTTTTAAAATTTCAAGTATTTTTCAAATACTTTTTCATAAATATAGCTGTTTTCAAGGGTTTTCCAGGACTTAAATTTCAAAACGTCAAATTCAAGTACTTCAAGCACTTTAAGCACCTTGTACAAACCCTGAATATTACAGATTTGCCTCATCACAATAGTCTGTGAACAAGGTCCATAGTGAAAGTGTGATTTCATTGGCTGTACAATCATGTACAAACGTTTATCTGTTTATGTACGGAACACAATGTGAAAGTAAAGTGGAAGCTTGTCATCAGAAGAACAAGGCAGGTTATAAACGTAATGTTGCAGAATTTGGAATTTGGCTAAGAAATTTTATGCCATGAGAGAGAGAAACAGAGAGAAAGAGAGATGATTCCTTAGGCCCTGTGTGTGTGTGTGTGTGTGTGTGTGTGAGAACTGGTATATATGGCTTATGAGGACACAAATGTGTATAATTACATGGGTACTACAACGTGAAGGTGCTTTATGAGGACACTGCCTATGTCCCCGTAAACCAAAAGGCTTAAAAACATACTAAATGGTGTTTTTTTTGAAAATCTAAAAATGCAGAAAGTTTCCTGTAAGGGGTAGGTTTAGGTGTAGGGTTGGTGTAGGGCGATAGCACATACAGTTTGTACAGTATAAAAACCATTACACCTATGGAGAGTCCCCGTAAACCACATATGCCAGACTCTGTGTGTGTGTGTGTGTGTGTGTGTGTGTGTGTGTGTGTGTGTGTGTGTGTGTGTGTTGGAATATTTAGCATGTTTTAGCACTTAGCTAATCATTATTAGCATGTAGCTATTCACTGCTAGCATGTGTAGCATGATGGAAGTCCTGTTTGCTCTGAATCAAAAGAGCAAATGACATTTCTATCCAAAGATATCCCTTTTGATCTGTTTAAATGGAGGTCTATGGGGTGGTTGCTAGGGTGCTGTAAGTGGTTGCTAGGGTGTGGCTATGAAGATCATAGGTCATTACTTATTGGTTACTTAAAAGATGAGTCAAATGAGTGTGTGTGAGTTACAGAGAGAGAGAGAGAGAAGGGGTTCCTAAGGGCCTGTGTGTGTGTGTGTGTGTGTGTGTGTGTGTGTGTGTGTGTGTGAGAAAGTGACAGTTGAGATTCAAATTCATGAACATTCCGCCATTGTAAGTCAATGGGACTTTTTTGCCCGCTTTTTCGTCCGCTGTGCGAACATCGTAGGTCCGATCGCTTAGAAAAGATATAGCACACCTCTCCTCAATGAGCCGGTCGATATGACACCTCATTCATGGGTCTGTGACAAACGGTGCAGGAGGAGTAGCGCGCCGAAGTTTTGTCCAGAAGAAGAATAAGAATAAGAATAAGAACTAGAATGTACATTTCCTGAAGAAAATGTGAGTGGTGCTTGCCGTGGCAAAACTCGGACACTGTAGACATCATGTGAGATAACACACACACACAGTTTTTTTTCCCCAGATGAATGTCAAGCATCCTAAACTCAGCATATGCAGAGGAAGAGTTTGTGGACCGAGCTGCTGAGATGGAGATGCTCTGTATTTGGCTCTGTATTTATTTAACATGCACTGCATTGTTAATTTTGCATGAAAAGATTGTTTTTATCGAAACCAAAAATGAACAATAATTTCATATATACTGCCTTTTAAAATTTCAAGTATTTTTCAAATACTTTTTCATAAATATAGCTGTTTTCAAGGGTTTTCCAGGACTTAAATTTCAAAACGTCAAATTCAAGTACTTCAAGCACTTTAAGCACCTTGTACAAACCCTGAATATTACAGATTTGCCTCATCACAATAGTCTGTGAACAAGGTCCATAGTGAAAGCGTGATTCCATTGGCTGTACAATCATGTACAAACGTTTATCTGTTTATGTACGGAACACAATGTGAAAGTAAAGTGGAAGCTTGTCATCAGAAGAACAAGGCAGGTTATAAACATGTAATGTTGCAGAATTTGGAATTTGGCTAAGAAATTTTATGCCATGAGAGAGAGAAACAGAGAGAAAGAGAGATGATTCCTTAGGCTCTGTGTGTGTGTGTGTGTGTGTGTGTGTGTGTGTGTGTGTGAACTAGTATATATGGTTTATGAGGACACAAATGTGTATAATTACATGGGTACAACAACGTGAAGGTGGTTTATGAGGACACTGCCTACGTCCCCGTAAACCAAAAGGCTTAAAAACATACTAAATAGTGTTTTTTTGAAAATCTAAAAATGCAGAAAGTTTCCTGTAAGGGGTAGGTTTAGGTGTAGGGTTGGTGTAGGGCAATAGCACATACAGTTTGTACAGTATAAAAACCATTACACCTATGGAGAGTCCCCGTAAACCACATATGCCAGACTGTGTGTGTGTGTGTGTGTGTGTGTGTTGGAATATTTAGCATGTTTTAGCACTTAGCTAATCATTATTAGCATGTAGCTATTCACTGCTAGCATGTGTAGCATGATGGAAGTCCTGTTTGCTCTGAATCAAAAGAGCAAATGACATTTCTATCCAAAGATATCCCTTTTGATCTGTTTAAATGGAGGTCTATGGGGTGGTTGCTAGGGTGCTGTAAGTGGTTGCTAGGGTGTGGCTATGAAGATCATAGGTCATTACTTATTGCTTACTTAAAAGATGAGTCAAATGAGTGTGTGTGAGTTACAGAGAGAGAGAGAGAGAAGGGGTTCCTAAGGGCCTCTGTGTGTGTGTGTGTGTGTGTGTGTGAGAAAGTGACAGTTGAGATTCAAATTCATGAACATTCCGCCATTGTAAGTCAATGGGACTTTTTTGCCCGCTTTTTTGTCCGCTGTGCGAACATCGTAGGTCCGATCGCTTAGAAAAGATATAGCACACCTCTCCTCAATGAGCCGGTCGATATGACACCTCATTCATGGGTCTGTGACAAACGGTGCAGGAGGAGTAGCGCGCCGAAGTTTTGTCCAGAAGAAGAATAAGAATAAGAAGAAGAAGAATAAGAAGAACTAGAATGTACATTTCCTGAAGAAAATGTGAGTGGTGCTTGCCGTGGCAAAACTCGGCACTAGGCCGTCAGTAGAGCCTTCAGCATGATTGTAGAGAGCCAACTCCCATGTCTGTATGATGTTGTGGAGCTGAGATATGGCTTCTTTATGTTGCTATACGGTCACTAGGGTGCTCTATATGGTTGCTAGGGTGTAGCTGCACAGTCGCCATGGTAATTCTTACAGACTGGTTTTTCAGCCGAAACAAAAGATATCTATACCACTTTCTGGTGCTGAGAAATTGCTTATTCATGTGTTTGTTCAGTTGCTAAGGTACTCTAAATTGTTGCTATGGATTGGCTATACAGTTTATGGGATGATATTTAAAGACTATTTGACAGTCTGAATCAACAGAGCCCAACCCCATGTTTCTACAAGGTTCTGGTGCTGAATAATTGTTTGTTAATGTCCTTTTACGGTTGCTAGGGTGCTGTAAGTGGTTGCTAGGGCATAGCTATGAAGTTGTCATGTCAGTACTTATTGGCTGCTTGATAGGCCGAGTCAAAAGAGCCCACCCCCAAGTCTCTGTGACCTCCTGATCCAAAGATATAATCTCATTAATTTTGTGCCAGTGTTAAGTCTATGGGACTTTTTCGCCCAAATTTTTTCATCCACCAGACGAACATCGTACACTCAATTACTTATAAAAGATATAGCACACCTCTCCTCAATATGTCGCATGATTTGACATCTCATTCATGGGTCTACGACAAAAGGTGCAGGAGGAGTAGCGCGCCGAAGTTTTGTCCGGGCGAATAGTAATAACAATACTAGAATGTACATTTCCTGAAGAAAATGTGAGTGGTGCTTGCCGTGGCAAAACTCGGACACTAGGCCGTCAGTAGAGCCTTCAGCATGATTGTAGAGAGCCAACTCCCATGTCTGTATGATGTTATGGAGCTGAGATATGGCTTCTTTATGTTGCTATACGGTCACTAGGGTGCTCTATATGGTTGCTAGGGTGTAGCTGCACAGTCGCCATGGTAATTCTTACAGACTGGTTTTTCAGCCGAAACAAAAGATATCTATACCACTTTCTGGTGCTGAGAAATTGCTTATTCATGTGTTTGTTCAGTCGCTAAGGTACTCTAAATTGTTGCTATGGATTGGCTTACAGTTTATGGGATGATATTTAAAGACTATTTGACAGTCTGAATCAACAGAGCCCAACCCCATGTTTCTACAATGTTCTGGTGCTGAATAATTGTTTGTTAATGTCCTTTTACGGTTGCTAGGGTGCTGTAAGTGGTTGCTAGGGCATAGCTATGAAGTTGTCATGTCAGTACTTATTGGCTGCTTGATAGGCCGAGTCAAAAGAGCCCACCCCCGAGTCTCTGTGACCTCCTGATCCAAAGATATAATCTCATTAATTTTGTGCCAGTGTTAAGTCTATGGGACTTTTTCGCCCAAATTTTTTCATCCACCAGACGAACATCGTACACTCAATTACTTATAAAAGATATAGCACACCTCTCCTCAATATGTCGCATGATTTGACATCTCATTCATGGGTCTACGACAAAAGGTGCAGGAGGAGTAGCGCGCCGAAGTTTTGTCCGGGCGAATAGTAATAATACTAGAATGTACATTTCCTGAAGAAAATGTGAGTGGTGCCTCATCACAATAGTCTGTGAACAAGGTCCATAGTGAAAGTGTGATTCCATTGGCTGTACAATCATGTACAAACGTTTATCTGTTTATGTACGGAACACAATGTGAAAGTGAAAGAGAGATTATTCCTTAGGCCCTGTGTGTGTGAGTGTGTGTGTGTGTGTGTGTGTGTGTGTGTGTGTGTGTGAGAACTGGTATATATGGTTTATGAGGACACAAATGTGTATAATTACATGGGTACTACATCGTGAAGGTGGTTTATGAGGACACTGCCTATGTACCCGTAAACCAAAAGGCTTAAAAACATACTAAATGGTGTTTTTTTGAAAATCTAAAAATGCAGAAAGTTTCCTGTAAGGGGTAGGTTTAGGTGTAGGGTTGGTGTAGGGCAATAGCACATACAGTTTGTACAGTATAAAAACCATTACGCCTATGGAGAGTCCCCGTAAACCACATATGCCATACTGTGTGTGTGTGTGTGCTGAAATATTTAGCATGTTTTAGCACTTAGCTAATCATTATTAGCATGTAGCTATTCACTGCTAGCATGTGTAGCATGATGGAAGTCCTGTTTGCTCTGAATCAAAAGAGCAAATGACATTTCTATTCAAAGATATCCCTTTTGATCTGTTTAAATGGAGGTCTATGGGGTGGTTGCTAGGGTGCTGTAAGTGGTTGCTAGGGTGTGGCTATGAAGATCATAGGTCGTTACTTATTGGTTACTTAAAAGATGAGTCAAATGAGTGTGTGTGAGTTACAGAGAGAGAGAGAGAGAAGGGGTTCCTAAGGGCCTGTGTGTGTGTGTGTGTGTGTGTGTGAGAAAGTGACAGTTGAGATTCAAATTCATGAACATTCCGCCATTGTAAGTCAATGGGACTTTTTTGCCCGCTTTTTCGTCCGCTGTGCGAACATCGTAGGTCCGATCGCTTAGAAAAGATATAGCACACGTCTCCTCAATGAGCCGGTCGATATGACACCTCATTCATGGGTCTGTGACAAACGGTGCAGGAGGAGTAGCGCGCCGAAGTTTTGTCCAGAAGAAGAATAAGAATAAGAACTAGAATGTACATTTCCTGAAGAAAATGTGAGTGGTGCTTGCCGTGGCAAAACTCGGACACTAGGCCGTCAGTAGAGCCTTCAGAATGATTGTAGAGAGCCAACTCCCATGTCTGTATGATGTTGTGGAGCTGAGATATGGCTTCTTTATTTTGCTATACGGTCACTAGGGTGCTCTATATGGTTGCTAGGGTGTAGCTGCACAGTCGCCATGGTAATTCTTACAGACTGGTTTTTCAGACGAAACAAAAGATATCTATACCACTTTCTGGTGCTGAGAAATTGCTTATTCATGTGTTTGTTCAGTTGCTAAGGTACTCTAAATTGTTGCTATGGTGTGGCTATACAGTTTATGGGATGATATTTAAAGACTATTTGACAGTCTGAATCAACAGAGCCCAACCCCATGTTTCTACAATGTTCTGGTGCTGAATAATTGTTTGTTAATGTCCTTTTACGGTTGCTAGGGTGCTGTAAGTGGTTGCTAGGGCATAGCTATGAAGTTGTCATGTCAGTACTTATTGGCTGCTTGATAGGCCGAGTCAAAAGACCCCACCCCCGAGTCTCTGTGACCTCCTGATCCAAAGATATAATCTCATTAATTTTGTGCCAGTGTTAAGTCTATGGGACTTTTTCACCCAAATTTTTTCATCCACCAGACGAACATCGTACACTCAATTACTTATAAAAGATATAGCACACCTCTCCTCAATATGTCGCATGATTTGACATCTCATTCATGGGTCTACGACAAAAGGTGCAGGAGGAGTAGCGTGCCGAAGTTTTGTCCGGGCGAATAGTAATAACAATACTAGAATGTACATTTCCTGAAGAAAATGTGAGTGGTGCTTGCCGTGGCAAAACTCGGCACTAGGCCGTCAGTAGAGCCTTCAGCATGATTGTAGAGAGCCAACTCCCATGTCTGTATGATGTTGTGGAGCTGAGATATGGCTTTTTTATTTTGCTATACGGTCACTAGGGTGCTCTATATGGTTGCTAGGGTGTAGCTGCACAGTCGCCATGGTAATTCTTACAGACTGGTTTTTCAGACGAAACAAAAGATATCTATACCACTTTCTGGTGCTGAGAAATTGCTTATTCATGTGTTTGTTCAGTTGCTAAGGTACTCTAAATTGTTGCTATGGTGTGGCTATACAGTTTATGGGATGATATTTAAAGACTATTTGACAGTCTGAATCAACAGAGCCCAACCCCATGTTTCTACAATGTTCTGGTGCTGAATAATTGTTTGTTAATGTCCTTTTATGGTTGCTAGGGTGCTGTAAGTGGTTGCTAGGGCATAGCTATGAAGTTGTCATGTCAGTACTTATTGGCTGCTTGATAGGTCGAGTCAAAAGAGCCCACCCCCAAGTCTCTGTGACCTCCTGATCCAAAGATATAATCTCATTAATTTTGTGCCAGTGTTAAGTCTATGGGACTTTTTCGCCCAAATTTTTTCATCCACCAGATGAACATCGTACACTCAATTACTTATAAAAGATATAGCACACCTCTCCTCAATATGTCGCATGATTTGACATCTCATTCATGGGTCTACGACAAAAGGTGCAGGAGGAGTAGCGTGCCGAAGTTTTGTCCGGGGCGAATAGTAATAACAATACTAGAATGTACATTTCCTGAAGAAAATGTGAGTGGTGCTTGCCGTGGCAAAACTCGGCACTAGGCCGTCAGTAGAGCCTTCAGCATGATTGTAGAGAGCCAACTCCCATGTCTGTATGATGTTGTGGAGCTGAGATATGGCTTCTTTATGTTGCTATACGGTCACTAGGGTGCTCTATATGGTTGCTAGGGTGTAGCTGCACAGTCGCCATGGTAATTCTTACAGACTGGTTTTTCAGCCGAAACGAAAGATATCTATACCACTTTCTGGTGCTGAGAAATTGCTTATTCATGTGTTTGTTCAGTTGCTAAGGTACTCTAAATTGTTGCTATGGATTGGCTATACAGTTTATGGGATGATATTTAAAGACTATTTGACAGTCTGAATCAACAGAGCCCAACCCCATGTTTCTACAATGTTCTGGTGCTGAATAATTGTTTGTTAATGTCCTTTTAAGGTTGCTAGGGTGCTGTAAGTGGTTGCTAGGGCATAGCTATGAAGTTGTCATGTCAGTACTTATTGGCTGCTTGATAGGCCGAGTCAAAAGAGCCCACCCCCAAGTCTCTGCGACCTCCTGATCCAAAGATATAATCTCATTAATTTTGTGCCAGTGTTAAGTCTATGGGACTTTTTCGCCCAAATTTTTTCATCCACCAGACGAACATCGTACACTCAATTACTTATAAAAGATATAGCACAACTCTCCTCAATATGTAGCATGATTTGACATCTCATTCATGGGTCTACGACAAAAGGTGCAGGAGGAGTAGTGTGCCGAAGTTTTGTCCGGGCGAATAGTAATAACAATACTAGAATGTACATTTCCTAAAGAAAATGTGAGTGGTGCTTGCCTTGGCAAAACTCGGCACTAGGCTGTCAGTAGAGCCTTCAGCATGATTGTAGAGAGCCAACTCCCATGTCTGTATGATGTTGTGGAGCTGAGATATGGCTTCTTTATGTTGCTATACGGTCACTAGGGTGCTCTATATGGTTGCTAGGGTGTAGCTGCACAGTCGCCATGGTAATTCTTACAGACTGGTTTTTCAGCCGAAACAAAAGATATCTATACCACTTTCTGGTTCTGAGAAATTGCTTATTCATGTGTTTGTTCAGTTGCTAAGGTACTCTAAATTGTTGCTATGGATTGGCTATACAGTTTATGGGATGATATTTAAAGACTATTTGACAGTCTGAATCAACAGAGCCCAACCCCATGTTTCTACAATGTTCTGGTGCTGAATAATTGTTTGTTAATGTCCTTTTACGGTTGCTAGGGTGCTGTAAGTGGTTGCTAGGGCATAGCTATGAAGTTGTCATGTCAGTACTTATTGGCTGCTTGATAGGCCGAGTCAAAAGAGCCCACACCCAAGTCTCTGCGACCTCCTGATCTAAAGATATAATCTCATTAATTTTGTGCCAGTATTAAGTCTATGGGACTTTTTCGCCCAAAATTTTTCATCCACCAGACGAACATCGTACACTCAATTGCTTATAAAAGATATAGCACACCTCTCCTCAATATGTCGCATGATTTGACATCTCATTCATGGGTCTACGACAAAAGGTGCAGGAGGAGTAGCGTGCCGAAGTTTTGTCCGGGCGAATAGTAATAACAATACTAGAATGTACATTTCCTGAAGAAAATGTGAGTGGTGCTTGCCGTGGCAAAACTCGGACACTGTAGACACCATGTGAGATAACACACACACACACACACACACACACACACTTTTTTTTCCCCAGATGAATGTTAAGCATCCTAAACTCAGCATATGCAGAGGAAGAGTTTGTGGACCGAGCTGCTGAGATGGAGATGCGCTCCAAGCTTGTAAATGATAACAGCGCAACACAAAGCGCGTCAGAGTTTATGTGTGTTCTCAAATGAAACCCAAACAAACAGCACACGCAATAAAAGACTGAATAATATATTGCAAGCACTATCAAAGGTTTTACCACAAACTTTCACCTCAAGAAGTATCGCGAGATCTTATGCGCTCCCAAAAGCCAGGTGAAATGGCTCTGTATTTATTTAACATGCACTGCATTGTTAATTTTGCATGAAAAGATTGTTTTTATCGAAACCAAAAATTAACAATAATTTCATATATGCTGCCTTTTAAAATTTCAAGTATTTTTCAAATACCTTTTCATAAATATAGCTGTTTTCAAGGGTTTTCCAGGACTTAAATTTCAAAACGTCAAATTCAAGTACTTCAAGCACTTTAAGCACCTTGTACAAACCCTGAATATTACAGATTTGCCTCATCACAATAGTCTGTGAACAAGGTCCATAGTGAAAGTGTGATTTCATTGGCTGTACAATCATGTACAAACGTTTATCTGTTTATATACGGAACACAATGTGAAAGTAAAGTGGAAGCTTGTCATCAGAAGAAAAAGGCAGGTTATAAACATGTAATGTTGCAGAATTTGGCTAAGAAATTTTATGCCATGAGAGAGAGAAACAGAGAGAAAGAGAGATGATTCCTTAGGCCCTGTGTGTGTGAGTGTGTGTGTGTGAACTGGTATATATGGTTTATGAGGACACAAATGTGTATAATTACATGGGTACTACAACGTGAAGGTGGTACATGAGGACACTGCCTATGTCCCCGTAAACCAAAAGGCTTAAAAACATACTAAATGGTGTTTTTTTGAAAATCTAAAAATGCAGAAAGTTTCCTGTGAGGGGTAGGTTTAGGTGTAGGGTTGGTGTAGGGCAATAGCACATACAGTTTGTACAGAATAAAAACCATTACACCTATGGAGAGTCCCCGTAAACCACATATGCCAGACTCTGTGTATGTGTGTGTGTGTGTGTGTGTGTGTGTGTGTTGGAATATTTAGCATGTTTTAGCACTTAGCTAATCATTATTAGCATGTAGTTATTCACTGCTAGCATGTGTAGCATGATGGAAGTCCTGTTTGCTCTGAATCAAAAGAGCAAATGGCATTTCTATCCAAAGATATCCCTTTTGATCTGTTTAAATGGAGGTCTATGGGGTGGTTGCTAGGGTGCTGTAAGTGGTTGCTAGGGTGTGGCTATGAAGATCATAGGTCATTACTTATTGCTTACTTAAAAGATGAGTCAAATGAGTGTGTGTGAGTTACAGAGGGAGAGAGAGAGAAGGGGTTCCTAAGGGCCTGTGTGTGTGTGTGTGTGTGTGTGTGTGTGTGTGTGTGTGTGAGAAAGTGACAGTTGAGATTCAAATTCATGAACATTCCGCCATTGTGAGTCAATGGGACTTTTTTGCCCGCTTTTTCGTCCGCTGTGCGAACATCGTAGGTCCGATCGCTTAGAAAAGATATAGCACACCTCTCCTCAATGAGCCGGTCGATATGACACCTCATTCATGGGTCTGTGACAAACGGTGCAGGAGGAGTAGCGCGCCGAAGTTTTGTCCAGAAGAAGAATAAGAATAAGAATAAGAAGAATAAGAATAATAAGTATGCAAGATAACAATAGTGATGCCTTGCCTTTGGCAAGCACCACTAATAATAAGTATGCAAGATAACAATAGTGATGCCTTGCCTTTGGCAAGCACCACTAATAAGAATAAGAAGAAGAATAATAAGTATGCAAGATAACAATAGTGATGCCTTGCCTTTGGCAAGCACCACTAACTAGAATGTACATTTCCTGAAGAAAATGTGAGTGGTGCTTGCCGTGGCAAAACTCGGACACTGTAGACACCATGTGAGAGAACACACACACACACACACTTTTTTTTCCCCAGATGAATGTTAAGCATCCTAAACTCAGCATATGCAGAGGAAGAGTTTGTGGACCGAGCTGCTGAGATGGAGATGTGCTCCAAGCTTGTAAATGATAACAGCGCAACACAAAGCGCGTCAGAGTTTATGTGTGTTCTCAAATGAAACCCAAACAAACAGCACACGCAATAAAAGACTGAATAATATAATGAAAGCACTATCAAAGGTTTTACCACAAACTTTCACCTCAAGAAGTATCGCGAGATCTTATGCGCTCCCAAAAGCCAGGTGAAATGGCTCTGTATTTATTTAACATGCACTGCATTGTTAATTTTGCATGAAAAGATTGTTTTTATCAAAACCAAAAATGAACAATAATTTCATATATACTGCCTTTTAAAATTTCAAGTATTTTTCAAATACTTTTTCATAAATATAGCTGTTTTCAAGGGTTTTCCAGGACTTAAATTTCAAAACGTCAAATTCAAGTACTTCAAGCACTTTAAGCACCTTGTACAAACCCTGAATATTACAGATTTGCCTCATCACAATAGTCTGTGAACAAGGTCCATAGTGAAAGTGTGATTCCATTGGCTGTACAATCATGTACAAACGTTTATCTGTTTATGTACGGAACACAATGTGAAAGTGAAAGAGAGATGATTCCTTAGGCCCTGTGTGTGTGTGTGTGTGTGTGTGTGTGTGTGTGTGTGTGTGTGAACTGGTATATATGGTTTATGAGGACACAAATGTGTATAATTACATGGGCACTACAACGTGAAGGTGGTTTATGAGGACACTGCCTATGTCCCCGTAAACCAAAAGGCTTAAAAACATACTAAATGGTGTTTTTTTGAAAATCTAAAAATGCAGACAGTTTCCTGTAAGGGGTAGGTTTAGGTGTAGGGTTGGTGTACGGCAATAGCACATACAGTTTGTACAGTATAAAAACCATTACACCTATGGAGAGTCCCCGTAAACCACATATGCCAGACTCTGTGTGTGTGTGTGTGTGTGTGTGTGTGTGTGTGTTGGAATATTTAGCATGTTTTAGCACTTAGCTAATCATTATTAGCATGTAGCTATTCACTGCTAGCATCTGTAGCATGATGTTTGCTCTGAATCAAAAGAGCAAATGACATTTCTATTCAAAGATATCCCTTTTGATCTGTTTAAATGGAGGTCTATGGGGTGGTTGCTAGGGTGCTGTAAGTGGTTGCTAGGGTGTGGCTATGAAGATCATAGGTCATTACTTATTGGTTACTTAAAAGATGAGTCAAATGAGTGTGTGTGAGTTACAGAGAGAGAGAGAGAGAAGGGGTTCCTAAGGGCCTGTGTGTGTGTGTGTGTGTGTGTGTGTGTGTGAGAGAAAGTGACAGTTGAGATTCAAATTCATGAACATTCCGCCATTGTAAGTCAATGGGACTTTTTTGCCCGCTTTTTCGTCCGCTGTGCGAACATCGTAGGTCCGATCGCTTAGAAAAGATATAGCACACCTCTCCTCAATGAGCCGGTCGATATGACACCTCATTCATGGGTCTGTGACAAACGGTGCAGGAGGAGTAGCGCGCCGAAGTTTTGTCCAGAAGAAGAATAAGAATAAGAAGAAGAAGAATAATAAGTATGCAAGATAACAATAGTGATGCCTTGCCTTTGGCAAGCACCACTAACTAGAATGTACATTTCCTGAAGAAAATGTGAGTGGTGCTTGCCGTGGCAAAACTCCGACACTGTAGACACCATGTGAGATAACACACACACACACTTTTTTTCCCCAGATGAATGTTAAGCATCCTAAACTCAGCATATGCAGAGGAAGAGTTTGTGGACCGAGCTGCTGAGATGGAGATGCGCTCCAAGCTTGTAAATGATAACAGCGCAACACAAAGCGCGTCAGAGTTTATGTGTGTTCTCAAATGAAACCCAAACAAACAGCACACGCAATAAAAGACTGAATAATATAATGCAAGCACTATCAAAGGTTTTACCACAAACTTTCACCTCAAGAAGTATCGCGAGATCTTATGCGCTCCCAAAAGCCAGGTGAAATGGCTCTGTATTTATTTAACATGCACTGCATTGTTAATTTTGCATGAAAAGATTGTTTTTATCGAAACCAAAAATGAACAATAATTTCATATATACTGCCTTTTAAAATTTCAAGTATTTTTCAAATACTTTTTCATAAATATAGCTGTTTTCAAGGGTTTTCCAGGACTTAAATTTCAAAACGTCAAATTCAAGTACTTCAACCACTTTAAGCACCTTGTACAAACCCTGAATATTACAGATTTGCCTCATCACAATAGTCTGTGAACAAGGTCCATAGTGAAAGTGTGATTTCATTGGCTGTACAATCATGTACAAACGTTTATCTGTTTATGTACGGAACACAATGTGAAAGTGAAAGAGAGATGATTCCTTAGGCCCTGTGTGTTTGTGTGTGTGTGTGTGTGTGTGTGTGTGTGAACTGGTATATATGGTTTATGAGGACACAAATGTGTATAATTACATGGGTACTACAACGTGAAGGTGGTTTATGAGGACACTGCCTATGTCCCCGTAAACCAAAAGGCTTAAAAACATACTAAATGGTGTTTTTTTGAAAATCTAAAAATGCAGAAAGTCTCCTGTAAGGGGTAGATTTAGGTGTAGGGTTGGTGTAGGGCAATAGCACATACAGTTTGTACAGTATAAAAACCATTACACCTATGGAGAGTCCCCGTAAACCACATATGCCAGCCTCTGTGTATGTGTGTGTGTGTGTGTGTGTGTGTGTGTGTGTGTTGGAATATTTAGCATGTTTTAGCACTTAGCTAATCATTATTAGCATGTAGCTATTCACTGCTAGCATGTGTAGCATGATGGAAGTCCTGTTTGCTCTGAATCAAAAGAGCAAATGACATTTCTATTCAAAGATATCCCTTTTGATCTGTTTAAATGGAGGTCTATGGGGTGGTTGCTAGGGTGCTGTAAGTGGTTGCTAGGGTGTGGCTATGAAGATCATAGGTCATTACTTATTGCTTACTTAAAAGATGAGTCAAATGAGTGTGTGTGAGTTACAGAGAGAGAGAGAGAGAAGGGGTTCCTAAGGGCCTGTGTGTGTGTGTGTGTGTGTGTGTGTGTGTGTGTGTGTGTGTGTGTGTGTGTGTGTGTGAGAAAGTGACAGTTGAGATTCAAATTCATGAACATTCCGCCATTGTAAGTCAATGGGACTTTTTTGCCCGCTTTTTCGTCCGCTGTGCGAACATCGTAGGTCCGATCGCTTAGAAAAGATATAGCACACCTCTCCTCAATGAGCCGGTCGATATGACACCTCATTCATGGGTCTGTGACAAACGGTGCAGGAGGAGTAGCGCGCCGAAGTTTTGTCCAGAAGAAGAATAAGAAGAAGAAGAAGAAGAATAAGCAGAATAATAAGTATGCAAGATAACAATAGTGATGCCTTGCCTTTGGCAAGCACCACTAATAAGAATAAGAAGAAGAATAATAAGTATGCAAGATAACAATAGTGATGCCTTGCCTTTGGCAAGCACCACTAACTAGAATGTACATTTCCTGAAGAAAATGTGAGTGGTGCTTGCCGTGGCAAAACTCGGACACTGTAGACACCATGTGAGAGAACACACACACACACACACTTTTTTTTCCCCAGATGAATGTTAAGCATCCTAAACTCAGCATATGCAGAGGAAGAGTTTGTGGACCGAGCTGCTGAGATGGAGATGTGCTCCAAGCTTGTAAATGATAACAGCGCAACACAAAGCGCGTCAGAGTTTATGTGTGTTCTCAAATGAAACCCAAACAAACAGCACACGCAATAAAAGACTGAATAATATAATGAAAGCACTATCAAAGGTTTTACCACAAACTTTCACCTCAAGAAGTATCGCGAGATCTTATGCGCTCCCAAAAGCCAGGTGAAATGGCTCTGTATTTATTTAACATGCACTGCATTGTTAATTTTGCATGAAAAGATTGTTTTTATCAAAACCAAAAATGAACAATAATTTCATATATACTGCCTTTTAAAATTTCAAGTATTTTTCAAATACTTTTTCATAAATATAGCTGTTTTCAAGGGTTTTCCAGGACTTAAATTTCAAAACGTCAAATTCAAGTACTTCAAGCACTTTAAGCACCTTGTACAAACCCTGAATATTACAGATTTGCCTCATCACAATAGTCTGTGAACAAGGTCCATAGTGAAAGTGTGATTCCATTGGCTGTACAATCATGTACAAACGTTTATCTGTTTATGTACGGAACACAATGTGAAAGTGAAAGAGAGATGATTCCTTAGGCCCTGTGTGTGTGTGTGTGTGTGTGTGTGTGTGTGTGTGTGTGTGTGAACTGGTATATATGGTTTATGAGGACACAAATGTGTATAATTACATGGGCACTACAACGTGAAGGTGGTTTATGAGGACACTGCCTATGTCCCCGTAAACCAAAAGGCTTAAAAACATACTAAATGGTGTTTTTTTGAAAATCTAAAAATGCAGACAGTTTCCTGTAAGGGGTAGGTTTAGGTGTAGGGTTGGTGTACGGCAATAGCACATACAGTTTGTACAGTATAAAAACCATTACACCTATGGAGAGTCCCCGTAAACCACATATGCCAGACTCTGTGTGTGTGTGTGTGTGTGTGTGTGTGTGTGTGTTGGAATATTTAGCATGTTTTAGCACTTAGCTAATCATTATTAGCATGTAGCTATTCACTGCTAGCATCTGTAGCATGATGTTTGCTCTGAATCAAAAGAGCAAATGACATTTCTATTCAAAGATATCCCTTTTGATCTGTTTAAATGGAGGTCTATGGGGTGGTTGCTAGGGTGCTGTAAGTGGTTGCTAGGGTGTGGCTATGAAGATCATAGGTCATTACTTATTGGTTACTTAAAAGATGAGTCAAATGAGTGTGTGTGAGTTACAGAGAGAGAGAGAGAGAAGGGGTTCCTAAGGGCCTGTGTGTGTGTGTGTGTGTGTGTGTGTGTGTGAGAGAAAGTGACAGTTGAGATTCAAATTCATGAACATTCCGCCATTGTAAGTCAATGGGACTTTTTTGCCCGCTTTTTCGTCCGCTGTGCGAACATCGTAGGTCCGATCGCTTAGAAAAGATATAGCACACCTCTCCTCAATGAGCCGGTCGATATGACACCTCATTCATGGGTCTGTGACAAACGGTGCAGGAGGAGTAGCGCGCCGAAGTTTTGTCCAGAAGAAGAATAAGAATAAGAAGAAGAAGAATAATAAGTATGCAAGATAACAATAGTGATGCCTTGCCTTTGGCAAGCACCACTAACTAGAATGTACATTTCCTGAAGAAAATGTGAGTGGTGCTTGCCGTGGCAAAACTCCGACACTGTAGACACCATGTGAGATAACACACACACACACTTTTTTTCCCCAGATGAATGTTAAGCATCCTAAACTCAGCATATGCAGAGGAAGAGTTTGTGGACCGAGCTGCTGAGATGGAGATGCGCTCCAAGCTTGTAAATGATAACAGCGCAACACAAAGCGCGTCAGAGTTTATGTGTGTTCTCAAATGAAACCCAAACAAACAGCACACGCAATAAAAGACTGAATAATATAATGCAAGCACTATCAAAGGTTTTACCACAAACTTTCACCTCAAGAAGTATCGCGAGATCTTATGCGCTCCCAAAAGCCAGGTGAAATGGCTCTGTATTTATTTAACATGCACTGCATTGTTAATTTTGCATGAAAAGATTGTTTTTATCGAAACCAAAAATGAACAATAATTTCATATATACTGCCTTTTAAAATTTCAAGTATTTTTCAAATACTTTTTCATAAATATAGCTGTTTTCAAGGGTTTTCCAGGACTTAAATTTCAAAACGTCAAATTCAAGTACTTCAACCACTTTAAGCACCTTGTACAAACCCTGAATATTACAGATTTGCCTCATCACAATAGTCTGTGAACAAGGTCCATAGTGAAAGTGTGATTTCATTGGCTGTACAATCATGTACAAACGTTTATCTGTTTATGTACGGAACACAATGTGAAAGTGAAAGAGAGATGATTCCTTAGGCCCTGTGTGTTTGTGTGTGTGTGTGTGTGTGTGTGTGTGTGAACTGGTATATATGGTTTATGAGGACACAAATGTGTATAATTACATGGGTACTACAACGTGAAGGTGGTTTATGAGGACACTGCCTATGTCCCCGTAAACCAAAAGGCTTAAAAACATACTAAATGGTGTTTTTTTGAAAATCTAAAAATGCAGAAAGTCTCCTGTAAGGGGTAGATTTAGGTGTAGGGTTGGTGTAGGGCAATAGCACATACAGTTTGTACAGTATAAAAACCATTACACCTATGGAGAGTCCCCGTAAACCACATATGCCAGCCTCTGTGTATGTGTGTGTGTGTGTGTGTGTGTGTGTGTGTGTGTTGGAATATTTAGCATGTTTTAGCACTTAGCTAATCATTATTAGCATGTAGCTATTCACTGCTAGCATGTGTAGCATGATGGAAGTCCTGTTTGCTCTGAATCAAAAGAGCAAATGACATTTCTATTCAAAGATATCCCTTTTGATCTGTTTAAATGGAGGTCTATGGGGTGGTTGCTAGGGTGCTGTAAGTGGTTGCTAGGGTGTGGCTATGAAGATCATAGGTCATTACTTATTGCTTACTTAAAAGATGAGTCAAATGAGTGTGTGTGAGTTACAGAGAGAGAGAGAGAGAAGGGGTTCCTAAGGGCCTGTGTGTGTGTGTGTGTGTGTGTGTGTGTGTGTGTGTGTGTGTGTGTGTGTGTGTGTGTGTGAGAAAGTGACAGTTGAGATTCAAATTCATGAACATTCCGCCATTGTAAGTCAATGGGACTTTTTTGCCCGCTTTTTCGTCCGCTGTGCGAACATCGTAGGTCCGATCGCTTAGAAAAGATATAGCACACCTCTCCTCAATGAGCCGGTCGATATGACACCTCATTCATGGGTCTGTGACAAACGGTGCAGGAGGAGTAGCGCGCCGAAGTTTTGTCCAGAAGAAGAATAAGAAGAAGAAGAAGAAGAATAAGCAGAATAATAAGTATGCAAGATAACAATAGTGATGCCTTGCCTTTGGCAAGCACCACTAACTAGAATGTACATTTCCTGAAGAAAATGTGAGTGGTGCTTGCCGTGGCAAAACTCGGACACTGTAGACACCATGTGAGATAACACACACACACACACACACACACACACTTTTTTTTCCCCAGATGAATGTTAAGCATCCTAAACTCAGCATATGCAGAGGAAGAGTTTGTGGACCGAGCTGCTGAGATGGAGATGCGCTCCAAGCTTGTAAATGATAACAGCGCAACACAAAGCGCGTCAGAGTTTATGTGTGTTCTCAAATGAAACCCGAACAAACAGCACATGCAATAAAAGACTGAGTAATATAATGCAAGCACTATCAAAGGTTTTACCACAAACTTTCACCTCAAGAAGTATCGCGAGATCTTATGCGCTCCCAAAAGCCAGGTGAAATGGCTCTGTATTTATTTAACATGCACTGCATTGTTAATTTTGCATGAAAAGATTGTTTTTATCGAAACCAAAAATGAACAATAATTTCATATATACTGCCTTTTAAAATTTCAAGTATTTTTCAAATACTTTTTCATAAATATAGCTGTTTTCAAGGGTTTTCCAGGACTTAAATTTCAAAACGTCAAATTCAAGTACTTCAAGCACTTTAAGCACCTTGTACAAACCCTGAATATTACAGATTTGCCTCATCACAATAGTCTGTGAACAAGGTCCATAGTGAAAGTGTGATTCCATTGGCTGTACAATCATGTACAAACGTTTATCTGTTTATGTACTGAACACAATGTGAAAGTGAAAGAGAGATGATTCCTTAGGCCCTGTGTGTTTGTGTGTGTGTGTGTGTGTGTGTGTGTGTGTGTGTGTGTGTGAACTGGTATATATGGTTTATGAGGACACAAATGTGTATAATTACATGGGTACTACAACGTGAAGGTGGTTTATGAGGACACTGCCTATGTCCCCGTAAACCAAAAGGCTTAAAAACATACTAAATGGTGTTTTTTTGAAAATCTAAAAATGCAGAAAGTCTCCTGTAAGGGGTAGATTTAGGTGTAGGGTTGGTGTAGGGCAATAGCACATACAGTTTGTACAGTATAAAAACCATTACACCTATGGAGAGTCCCCGTAAACCACATATGCCAGCCTCTGTGTATGTGTGTGTGTGTGTGTGTGTGTGTTGGAATATTTAGCATGTTTTAGCACTTAGCTAATCATTATTAGCATGTAGCTATTCACTGCTAGCATGTGTAGCATGATGGAAGTCCTGTTTGCTCTGAATCAAAAGAGCAAATGACATTTCTATTCAAAGATATCCCTTTTGATCTGTTTAAATGGAGGTCTATGGGGTGGTTGCTAGGGTGCTGTAAGTGGTTGCTAGGGTGTGGCTATGAAGATCATAGGTCATTACTTATTGCTTACTTAAAAGATGAGTCAAATGAGTGTGTGTGAGTTACAGAGAGAGAGAGAGAGAAGGGGTTCCTAAGGGCCTGTGTGTGTGTGTGTGTGTGTGTGTGTGTGTGTGTGTGTGTGTGTGTGTGAGAAAGTGACAGTTGAGATTCAAATTCATGAACATTCCGCCATTGTAAGTCAATGGGACTTTTTTGCCCGCTTTTTCGTCCGCTGTGCGAACATCGTAGGTCCGATCGCTTAGAAAAGATATAGCACACCTCTCCTCAATGAGCCGGTCGATATGACACCTCATTCATGGGTCTGTGACAAACGGTGCAGGAGGAGTAGCGCGCCGAAGTTTTGTCCAGAAGCAGAATAAGAAGAAGAATAATAAGTATGCAAGATAGCAATAGTGATGCCTTGCCTTTGGCAAGCACCACTAACTAGAATGTACATTTCCTGAAGAAAATGTGAGTGGTGCTTGCCGTGGCAAAACTCGGACACTGTAGACACCATGTGAGATAACACACACACACACACACACACACACACACACACTTTTTTTTCCCCAGATGAATGTTAAGCATCCTAAACTCAGCATATGCAGAGGAAGAGTTTGTGGACCGAGCTGCTGAGATGGAGATGCGCTCCAAGCTTGTAAATGATAACAGCGCAACACAAAGCGCGTCAGAGTTTATGTGTGTTCTCAAATGAAACCCGAACAAACAGCACATGCAATAAAAGACTGAGTAATATAATGCAAGCACTATCAAAGGTTTTACCACAAACTTTCACCTCAAGAAGTATCGCGAGATCTTATGCGCTCCCAAAAGCCAGGTGAAATGGGTCTGTATTTATTTAACATGCACTGCATTGTTAATTTTGCATGAAAAGATTGTTTTTATCGAAACCAAAAATGAACAATAATTTCATATATACTGCCTTTTAAAATTTCAAGTATTTTTTCAAATACTTTTTCATAAATATAGCTGTTTTCAAGGGTTTTCCAGGACTTAAATTTCAAAACGTCAAATTCAGTTACTTTAAGCACTTTAAGCACCTTGTACAAATCCTGAATATTACAGATTTGCCTCATCACAATAGTCTGTGAACAAGGTCCATAGTGAAAGTGTGATTCCATTGGCTGTACAATCATATACAAATGTTTATCTGTTTATGTACGGAACACAATGTGAAAGTGAAAGAGAGATGATTCCTTAGGCCCTGTGTGTGTGTGTGTGTGTGTGTGTGTGAACTGGTATATATGGTTTATGAGGACACAAATGTTTATAATTACATGGGTACTACAACGTGAAGGTGGTTTATGAGGACACTGCCTATGTCCCAGTAAACCAAAAGTCTTAAAAACATACTAAATGGTGTTTTTTTGAAAATCTAAAAATGCAGAAAGTTTCCTGTAAGGGGTAGGTTTAGGTGTAGGGTTGGTGTAGGGCAATAGCACATACAGTTTGTACAGTATAAAAACCATTACGTCTATGGAGAGTCCCCGTAAACCACATATGCCAGACTGTGTGTGTGTGTGTTGAAATATTTAGCATGTTTTAGCACTTAGCTAATCATTATTAGCATGTAGCTATTCACTGCTAGCATGTGTAGCATGATGGAAGTCCTGTTTGCTCTGAATCAAAAGAGCAAATTACATTTCTATCCAAAGATATCCCTTTTGATCTGTTTAAATGGAGGTCTATGGGGTGGTTGCTAGGTTGCTGTAAGTGGTTGCTAGGGTGTGGCTATGAAGATCATAGGTCATTACTTATTGGTTACTTAAAAGAGTCAAATGAGTGTGTGTGAGTTACAGAGAGAGAGAGAGAGAAGGGGTTCCTAAGGGCCTGTGTGTGTGTGTGTGTGTGTGTGTGTGAGAAAGTGACAGTTGAGATTCAAATTCATGAACATTCCGCCATTGTAAGTCAATGGGAGTATTTTGCCCGCTTTTTCGTCCGCTGTGCGAACATCGTAGGTCCGATCGCTTAGAAAAGATATAGCACACCTCTCCTCAATTAGCCGGTCGATATGACACCTCATTCGTGGGTCTGTGACAAACAGTGCAGGAGGAGTAGCGCGCCGAAGTTTTGTCCAGAAGAAGAAGAAGAATAACTAGAATGTACATTTCCTGAAGAAAATGTGAGTGGTGCTTGCCGTGGCAAAACTCGGACACTGTAGACACCATGTGAGATAACACACACACACACACACACACTTTTTTTCCCCAGATGAATGTTAAGCATCCTAAACTCAGCATATGCAGAGGAAGAGTTTGTGGACCGAGCTGCTGAGATGGAGATGCGCTCCAAGCTTGTAAATGATAACAGCGCAACACAAAGCACGTCAGAGTTTATGTGTGTTCTCAAATGAAACCCAAACAAACAGCACACGCAATAAAAGACTGAATGATATAATGCAAGCACTATCAAAGGTTTTACCACAAACTTTCACCTCAAGAAGTATCGCGAGATCTTATGCGCTCCCAAAAGCCAGGTGAAATGGCTCTGTATTTATTTAACATGCACTGCATTGTTAATTTTGCATGAAAAGATTGTTTTTATCAAAACCAAAAATGAACAATAATTTCATATATACTGCCTTTTAAAATTTCAAGTATTTTTCAAATACTTTTTCATAAATATAGCTGTTTTCAAGGGTTTTCCAGGACTTAAATTTCAAAACGTCAAATTCAAGTACTTCAAGCACTTTAAGCACCTTGTACAAACCCTGAATATTACAGATTTGCCTCATCACAATAGTCTGTGAACAAGGTCCATAGTGAAAGTGTGATTCCATTGGCTGTACAATCATATACAAACGTTTATCTGTTTATGTACGGAACACAATGTGAAAGTAAAGTGGAAGCTTTTCATCAGAAGAACAAGGCAGGTTATAAACATGTAATGTTGCAGAATTTGGAATTTGGCTAAGAAATTTTATGCCATGAGAGAGAGAAACAGAGAGAAAGAGAGATGATTCCTTAGGCCCTGTGTATGTGTGTGTGTGTGTGTGTGTGTGTGTGAACTGGTATATATGGTTTATGAGGACACAAATGTGTATAATTACATGGGTACTACAACGTGAAGGTGGTTTATGAGGACACTGCCTATGTCCCAGTAAACCAAAAGTCTTAAAAACATACTAAATGGTGTTTTTTTGAAAATCTAAAAATGCAGAAAGTTTCCTGTAAGGGGTAGGTTTAGGTGTAGGGTTGGTGTATGGCAATAGCACATACAGTTTGTACAGTATAAAAACCATTACGCCTATGGAGAGTCCCCGTAAACCACATATGCTAGACTCTGTGTGTGTGTGTGTGTGTGTGTGTGTGTGTGTGTGTGAGTGTGTGTTGGAATATTTAGCATGTTTTAGCACTTAGCTAATCATTATTAGCATGTAGCTATTCACTGCTAGCATGTGTAGCATGATGGAAGTCCTGTTTGCTCTGAATCAAAAGAGCAAATGACATTTCTATCCAAAGATATCCCTTTTGATCTGTTTAAATGGAGGTCTATGGGGTGGTTGCTAGGGTGCTGTAAGTGGTTGCTAGGGTGTGGCTATGAAGATCATAGGTCATTACTTATTGGTTACTTAAAAGAGTCAAATGAGTGTGTGTGAGTTACAGAGAGAGAGAGAGAGAAGGGGTTCCTAAGGGCCTGTGTGTGTGTGTGTGTGTGTGTGTGTGTGAGAAAGTGACAGTTGAGATTCAAATTCATGAACATTCCGCCATTGTAAGTCAATGGGACTTTTTTGCCCGCTTTTTCGTCCGCTGTGCGAACATCGTAGGTCCGATCGCTTAGAAAAGATATAGCACACCTCTCCTCAATTAGCCGGTCGATATGACACCTCATTCGTGGGTCTGTGACAAACAGTGCAGGAGGAGTAGCGCGCCGAAGTTTTGTCCAGAAGAAGAAGAAGAAGAAGAAGAATAACTAGAATGTACATTTCCTGAAGAAAATGTGAGTGGTGCTTGCCGTGGCAAAACTCGGACACTGTAGACACCATGTGAGATAACACACACACACACACACACACTTTTTTTCCCCAGATGAATGTTAAGCATCCTAAACTCAGCATATGCAGAGGAAGAGTTTGTGGACCGAGCTGCTGAGATGGAGATGCGCTCCAAGCTTGTAAATGATAACAGCGCAACACAAAGCACGTCAGAGTTTATGTGTGTTCTCAAATGAAACCCAAACAAACAGCACATGCAGTAAAAGACTGAATAATATAATGCAAGCACTATCAAAGGTTTTACCACAAACTTTCACCTCAAGAAGTATCGCGAGATCTTATGCGCTCCCAAAAGCCAGGTGAAATGGCTCTGTATTTATTTAACATGCACTGCATTGTTAATTTTGCATGAAAAGATTGTTTTTATCAAAACCAAAAATGAACAATAATTTCATATATACTGCCTTTTAAAATTTCAAGTATTTTTCAAATACTTTTTCATAAATATAGCTGTTTTCAAGGGTTTTCCAGGACTTAAATTTCAAAACGTCAAATTCAAGTACTTCAAGCACTTTAAGCACCTTGTACAAACCCTGAATATTACAGATTTGCCTCATCACAATAGTCTGTGAACAAGGTCCATAGTGAAAGTGTGATTCCATTGGCTGTACAATCATATACAAACGTTTATCTGTTTATGTACGGAACACAATGTGAAAGTAAAGTGGAAGCTTTTCATCAGAAGAACAAGGCAGGTTATAAACATGTAATGTTGCAGAATTTGGAATTTGGCTAAGAAATTTTATGCCATGAGAGAGAGAAACAGAGAGAAAGAGAGATGATTCCTTAGGCCCTGTGTATGTGTGTGTGTGTGTGTGTGTGTGTGTGAACTGGTATATATGGTTTATGAGGACACAAATGTGTATAATTACATGGGTACTACAACGTGAAGGTGGTTTATGAGGACACTGCCTATGTCCCCGTAAACCAAAAGGCTTAAAAACATACTAAATAATGTTTTTTTGAAAATCTAAAAATGCAGAAAGTTTCCTGTAAGGGGTAGGTTTAGGTGTAGGGTTGGTGTATGGCAATAGCACATACAGTTTGTACAGTATAAAAACCATTACGCCTATGGAGAGTCCCCGTAAACCACATATGCTAGACTCTGTGTGTGTGTGTGTGTGTTGGAATATTTAGCATGTTTTAGCACTTAGCTAATCATTATTAGCATGTAGCTATTCACTGCTAGCATGTGTAGCATGATGGAAGTCCTGTTTGCTCTGAATCAAAAGAGCAAATGACATTTCTATCCAAAGATATCCCTTTTGATCTGTTTAAATGGAGGTCTATGGGGTGGTTGCTAGGGTGCTGTAAGTGGTTGCTAGGGTGTGGCTATGAAGATCATAGGTCATTACTTATTGGTTACTTAAAAGATGAGTCAAATGAGTGTGTGTGAGTTATAGAGAGAGAGAGAGAGAGAAGGGGTTCCTAAGGGCCTGTTTGTGTGTGTGTGTGTGTGTGTGAGAAAGTGACAGTTGAGATTCAAATTCATGAACATTCCGCCATTGTAAGTCAATGGGACTTTTTTGCCCGCTTTTTCGTCCGCTGTGCGAACATCGTAGGTCCGATTGCTTAGAAAAGATATAGCACACCTCTCCTCAATGAGCCGGTCGATATGACACCTCATTCATGGGTCTGTGACAAACGGTCCAGGAGGAGTAGCGCGCCGAAGTTTTGTCCAGAAGAAGAATAAGAAGAAGAATAAGAAGAAGAATAATAAGTATGCAAGATAACAATAGTGATGCCTTGCCTTTGGCAAGCACCACTAATAAGTATGCAAGATAACAATAGTGATGCCTTGCCTTTGGCAAGCACCACTAATAATAAGTATGCAAGATAACAATAGTGATGCCTTGCCTTTGGCAAGCACCACTAATAAGAAGAAGAATAAGAAGAATAACTAGATAGTAAAGTTCGTAGACAAACTTTAAGTTGGCTTGAAAAAGCCTAGCCAGAAAGTTTGAAGTAGTTTTCAAAGCTTAAAGTTTGAAGGTTTTCAGTTTTAACTATTTTGAAGTTTAAAGTAGTTTTAAAGTTTGAAGTTTTAAATTTTTGAAAACCTTACAATTTACCAGAAAAACAGTCACAGACAGACAGACAGATAAACAGATTTTTGCAGTTTCCAGCAAATGACTAGCATGTTGCTAGCATGACTAGCAAGTGACTAGCATGTTGTTAGCATGATTAGCAAGTGACTAACATGTTGTGAGCATGACTAGCAAGTGACTAGCATGTTTGCTACCATGACTAGCAAGTTAGCACAATTAGCAAGTTGGTAGCATGTTGTCAGCATGATTAGCAAGTTGCTAGTATGTTGTTAGCATATTCCTAGCATTTTGCTAGCATGACTTGCAAGTGAATAGCATGTTGTTAGCATGACTAGCAAGTGACTAGCATGTTTTTAGCATGACTACTATGTTGTTAGCATGATTCGCAAGTTTCTAGCATGTCGTTAGCAAGTTACTAACATGTAACAAGCATGATTAGCAAGTTGTTAGCATGTCGTCAGCAAGTTACTAGCATGTTACTAGCATGATTGGCAAGTGACTAGCATGTTGTCAGCATGACTAGCAAGTGACTAGCAAGTTGCTAGAATGACTAGCAAGTGACTAGCATGTTTGCTAGCATGACTAGCAAGTGACTAGCATGTTACTAGCATGATTAGCAAGTGACTAGCATGTTTTTAGCATGACTAGCAAGTGACTAGCATGTTGCTAGCATGACTAGCAAGTGACTAGCATGTTTGATAGCATGACTAGCAAGCGACTAGCATGTTGTTAGCATTACTAGCAAGCGACTAACATGTTGTTAGCATGACTAGCAAACGACTAGCATGTTGCTAGCATGACTAGCAAGTGACAAGCATGTTTGCTAGCATAACTACCAATGACTAGCATGTTGTTAGCATGATTAGCAAGTGACTAGCATGTTTGCTAGCATGACTAGCAAGTGACTAGCATGTTGCTAGCATGACTAGCAAGTGACTAGCATGTTGCTAGCATGACTAGCATGACTAGCAAGTGACTAGCATGTTACTAGCATGATTAGCAAGTGTCTAGCATGTTTGCTAGCGTGACTAGCATGTTTGCTAGCATGATTAGCAAATGTATGTTGTTAACATGTTTTTAGCAATTTGCTAGCATGACTAGCAAGTGAATAGCATGTTGTTAGCATGACTAGCATGTTTTTAGCATGACTAGCAAAGTGACTAGCTTGTTTGCTAGCATGACTAGCAAGTGACTAGCATGTTGTTAGCATGATTAGCAAGTGACTAGCATATTGTTAGCATGATTAGCAAGTTGCTAGTATGTTGTTAGCATGTTTCTAGCAATTTGCTAGCATGACTAGCAAGTGACTAGCATGTTGTTAGCATGACTAGCATGTTTTTAGCATGACTAGCAAGTGACTAGCATGTTGCAAGCATGATTCTAACATGATTAGCAAGTTACTAGCATGTCACTAGCATGTTTCCAGCATGATTAGCATGTCGTTAACATGTTAGTCTGATTAGCATGTCACTAGAATGTTTCCAGCATGATTAGCATGTCGCTAGCATGATTCTAGCATGATTATCAAAGTTACTAGCATGTCGCTAGCATGTTTCTAGCATGATTAGCAAGTTACTAACATGTTGTTAGCATGATTAGCAAGTTACTAGCATGTTGCTAAGATAATTCTAGCATGATTAGCAAGTTGCTAGCATTTTGTTAGCAAGGTACTAGCTTCTTACTAGCATGATTAGCAAGTGACTAGCATGTTTGCTAGCATGACTAGCAATTGACTAGCAAGTGAATAGCATGTTGCTAGCATGACTAGCAAGTGACTAGCATGTTGTTAGCATGACTAGCAAGTGACTAGCATGTTTGCTAGCATTACTAGCAAGCGACTAGCATGTTGTTAGCATGATTAGCAAGCGACTAGCATGTTGTTAGCATTACTAGCAAGCGACTAACATGTTGTTAGCATTACTAGCAAGCGACTAGCATGTTTGCTAGCATGACTAGCAAGTGACAAGCATGTTTGCTACCATGACTAGCAATGACTAGCATGTTGTTAGCATGATTAGCAAGTGACTAGCATGTTTGCTAGCATGATTAGCAAGTGACTAGCATGTTGCTAGCATGACTAGCAAGTGACTAGCATGTTGCTAGCATGACTAACAAGTGACTAGCATGCTTGCTAGCATGACTAGCAAGTTACTAGCATGACAAGCAAGTGACTAGCATGTTGCTAGCATGACTAGCAAGTGACTAGCATGTTGCTAGCATGACTAGCAAGTGACTAGCATGTTTGCTAGCATGACTAGCATGTTGCTAGCATGACTAGCATGTTGTCAACATGACTAGCAAGTGACTAGCATGTTTGCTAGCATGACTAGCAAGTGACTAGCATGTTTGCTAGCATGACTGGCATGTTGCTAACATGACTAGCAAGTGACTAGCATGTTTGCTAGCATGACTAGCATTACTAGCATGTTTGCTAGCATGATTAGCAAGTGACTAGCATTTTTGCTAGCATGACTAGCAAGTGACTAGCATGTTACTAGCATGATTAGCAAGTGTCTAGCATGTTTGCTAGCGTGACTAGCATGTTTGCTAGCATGACTAGCAAGTGACTTGCATGTTGTTAGCATGACTAGCAAGTGACTAGCATGTTGCTAGCATGACTAGCAAGTGACTAGCATGTTGCTAGCATGACTAGCAAGTGACTAGCATGTTTGCTAGCATGTTTCCAGCATTATTAACATTTTATTAGCATGTTTCTAGCATGATTAGTATGTTACTAGCATGTTGCTAGCATGATTTAGATTAGAAATATTAAATAGAGTGGAAGCTTAAATGAGTTTAAATGGATTAGAAATAGTACATAGAAGTGAAGCTTAATTGAGTCCAATAGGCTTCAGTGTGTTTACATTTGAAAGTTTGTCAGTTGGTGTTTGATGAGTCTTGACTCATCTGAACATTCCATCAATGTAAGTCTATGGGATTTTTCGCAGTTTTAATCGTAATTTTTACGAAAACCGTAAGCCGGATCAGTTAGAAAAGATATAGCAACCCGAGTCAGACCAGTCTGAAGGTCTGGGACGAGTTTGGTGGTTGTAGCTTTAAAGGTCTAGGAGGAGATACATTTTAAAATTTGGTCTCAGAAGAAGAAGAAGAAGAAGAAGAAGAAGAAGTTTAGACAGGATTTCAGTAAGTTGGCTTTTTCAAGCCAACTTAATAAGTTTAGACAGGATTTCAGTAAGTTGACTTTTTCAAGCCAACTTAATAATAATAAGTTTAGACAGGATTTCAGTAAGTTGGCTTTTTCAAGCCAACTTAATAATAAGTTTAGACAGGATTTCAGTAAGTTGGCTTTTTCAAGCCAACTTAATAAGTATGCAAGATAACAATAGTGATGCCTTGCCTTTGGCAAGCACCACTAATAATAAGAAGTTTAAATAGCATTTCAGTAAGTTGGCTTTCTCAAGCCAACTTAACTAGATAAAAAAGTTAGTCAAGACAAACTTTAAGTTGGCTTGAGAAAGCTGGACCAGAAAGTTTGAAAAAGTTTGAAAAGTTTAAAAATTTCAAAAAGTTTAAGAAGTTTAAAAAAGTTTTAAGTTTCAGCCTGAAACAGTTTAAAGTAGTTTTAAAAGCTTAAAGTTTAGATGTTTTGAAGGCACTGCAGTCTGTCAGTAATAGATAGATAGATAGATAGATAGATAGATAGATAGATAGATAGATAGATAGATAGATAGAATGAGTCAGATGACAGATAGACAGATATATAGATAGAGTCAGATGACAGACAGACAGACAGACAGACAGATAGATAGATAGATAGATAGATAGATAGATAGATAGATAGAATGAGTCAGATGACAGATAGACAGATATATAGATAGAGTCAGATGATAGATAGATAGACAGACAGACAGACAGACAGACAGACAGACAGATAGATAGATAGATAGATAGAATTAGTCAGATGATAGATAGATAGATAGATAGATAGATAGATAGATAGATAGATAGATGTTAAGAACCTCAGAGTGGTTGCTAGGGTATTCTAGGTGGTTGCTAGGATGTTGCTATGTGGAAGCTAAGGTGCTCTGGATTGTTGCTAGGGTGTTGCTATGCGGTTGCTAGGGTACTTGCGGTGGAAGCTATGCGGTTGCTAAGGTACACAGGTCGGTTGCTAGGGTGTTACTATGCGGTTTCTAGGGTAGCCGGGGTGGTTGCTACGGTGTTGCTATGCGGTTTCTAGGGTACCTGGGGTGGTTGCTAGGGTGTAGCTATGCGGTTGCGGTTGCTAGGGTGTTGCTATGCAGTTGCTAGTGTACCCAGGATGGCATCTAGGGTGTTACTATGTGGTTGCTAGGGTACCCGGGGTGGTTGTTAAGGTGTTTCTATGCAGTTGCTAGGGTGTCAAGGATGGTTTCTAGGGTGTTGCTATGTGGTTGCTAGGGTACTCTGGGTGGTTGCTAGGGTGTTGCTATGCGGTTGCTAGGGTATCCAGTGCGGTTGCTAGGGTGATGTTATGCGGTTGCTAAGGTACCTACGATGGTTGCTAGGGTGTTGCTATGCGGTTACTAGGGTACTCAGAGTGGTTGCTAAGTTGTTGCTATGCGGTTGCTATGTTACTCATGGTGGTTGCTAGCGTATTGCTATGCGGTTGCTAGGGTACCCGGGTGGTTGCTAAGGTGTTCCTATGTGGTTGCTAGGATGTCCAGGGTGGTTGGTAGTTTGTTGCTATGGGGTTGCTAGGGTTCCTGGGGTGGTTGTTAAGGTGTTGCTATGTGGTTGCTAGCATGACTAGCAAGTGAAAAGCATGTTTGTTAGCATGACTAGCAAGTGACTAGTATGGTGTTAGCATGATTAGCAAAGTGACTAGCATGTTGTTAGCATGACTAGCAAGTGACTAGCATGTTGCTAACATAACTGGCAAGTGACTTGTATGTTTGCTAGCATGACTAGTTAGTGACTAGCATGTTACTAGCATGATTAGCAAAGTGACTAGCATGATGTCTGCATGACTAGCAAGTGACTAACATGTTTGCTAGCATGACTAGCAAGTTACTAACATGTAACAAGCATGATTAGCAAGTTGTTAGCATGTCATTAACAAGTTACTAACATGTTACTAGCAAGATTAGCAAGTGACTAGCATGTTTGTTAGAATGACTAGCAAGTGACTAGCATGTTACTAGCGTGATTAGCAAGTGACTAGCATGTTGTTAGCATAACTAGCAAATGGCTAGCATGTTGCTAGCATGACTAGCAAGTGACTAGCATGTTTGCTAGCATGACTAGCAAGTGACTAGCATGTTGTTAGCATGATTAGCAAGTGACTAGCATGTTGCTAGTATGACTAGCAAGTGACTAGCATGTTTGCTAGCATGACTAGCAAGTGAATAGCATGTTACTAGCATGATTAGCAAGTGACTAGCATGTTTGCTAACATGACTAGCAAGTGACTAGCATGTTGCTAGCATGACTAGCAAGTGACTAGCATGTTTGCTAGCATGACTAGCATGTTGTTAGCATAACTAGCAAGTGATTAGCATGTTGCTAGCATGACTAGCAAGTAACTAGCATGTTGTTAGCATGATTAGCAAGTGACTAGCATGTTGCTAGCATGACTAGCAAGTGACTAGCATGTTTGCTAGCATGACTAGCAAGTGACTAGCATGTTACTAGCATGATTAACGAGTGACTAGCAACTGCATAGCAACACTAGCATGTTGTTAGCATGACTAGCAAGTGACTAGCATGTTGCTAGCATGACTAGCAAGTGACTAGCATGTTTGCTAGCATGACTAGCAAGTGACTGGCATGTTGTTAGCATGACTAGCAAGTGACTAGCACGTTTGCTAGCATGACTAGCAAGTGACTAGCATGTTACTAGCATGATTAGCAAGTGACTAGCATGTTTGCTAGCATGACTAGCATGTTGCTAGCATGACTAGCAAGTGACTAGCATGTTTGCTAGCATGACTAGCAAGTGACTAGCATGTTACTAGCATGATTAGCAAGTGACTAGCATGTTTGCTAGCATGACTAGCAAGTGACTAGCATGTTGTTAAAATGACTCTAACATGATTAGCAAGTTACTAGCATGTCACTAGCATGATTCCAGCATGATTAACATGTCGTTAACATGTTTTTAGCATGATTAGCATGTCACTAGAATGTTTCCAGCATGATTAGCATATCGCTAGCATGATTCTAGCATGATTAGCAAAGTTACTAGCATGTCGCTAGCATGTTTCTAGCATGATTAATAAGTTACTAGCATGTAACGGGGGAAGTCGTGGCCTAATGGTTAGGAAGTGGGGCTTGTAACCTGAAGGTTGCCGGTTCGATTCTCGCACCGGCAGGAATTGAAGGTGGGGATTGTGAATGAACAGCACTCTCTCTGCCTTCGATACCCTGGGTGCCCTTGAGCAAAACCGAACCCCCAATTGCTCCCCGGGCGCTGGAGCACTGGCTGCCCACTGCTCCGGGTGTGTGTTCACGGTGTGTGTGTACGCGTTTGTTCACTATTCACTCCTGTGTGTGTGCACTTGGATGGGTTAAATGCAGAGCACCAATTTCGAGTATGGGTCACCATACTTGACAATATGTCACGACTTTCTTTCATGTTGTTAGCATGATTAGAAAATTACTAGCATGTTGCTAACATAATTCTAGCATGATTAGCAAGTTGCTAGCATGACTAGCAAGTGACTAGCATGGTTTAAGCATGATTAGCAAATGAATAGCATGTTGCTAGCATGAAGCGCAAATGCTAGCATGTTGTTAGCATGATTAGCAAGTGACAAGAACGTTGCTAGCATGAATAGCAAGTGACTAGTATGTTTGCTAACATGACTTGCAAGTGACTTGCATTTTACTAACGTGATTAGCAAAGTGACTATCATGTTGTTAGCATGACTAGCAAGTGACTAGTATGTTGCTAGCATGACTAGTAAGTGACTAGCATGTTGACTAGCATGTTTGCTAGCATGACTAGCAAGTGACTGGCAGGTTACTAGCATGACTAGCAAGTGACTAGTATGTTGCTAGCATGACTAGCAGGTGACTAGCATGTTTGCTAGCATGACTAGCAAGTGACTAGCATGTTGTTAGCATGACTACCATGTATCTAGCATGTTGCTAGCATGTCATTAACATGATTAGCTAGTTGCTAGCATGTTATTAGCAAGTTACTAGCTTGTCACTAGCATGATAAGCAAGTGACTAGAATTTTGTTAGCATGATTAGCAAGTTGCTAGTATGTTGTTAGCATGTTTATAACAATTTGCTAGCATGACTAGCAAGTGACTAGTATGTTGTTAGCATGACTAGCATGTTTTTAGCATGACTACCAAGTGACTAGCATGTTTTTAGCATGATTAGCAAGTGACTGGCATGTTTCTAGCATGATTCTAACATGATTAGCAAGTTACTAGCATGTCACTAGCATGTTTCCAGCATGGTTAGCATGTCGTTAACATGCTGTTAGCATTATTAGCATGTCGCTAGAATGTTTCAAGCATGATTAGCATGTCGCTAGCATGATTCTAGCATGATTAGCAAAGTTACTAGCATGTCGCTAGCATGTTTCCAGCAAGATTAGCATGTCGCTAACATGTTTTAGCATTATTAACATGTTATTAATATGTTTTTAGCATGATTAGCATGTTTCTAGCATGATTAGCATGTTCCTAGCATGATTTAGATTAGAAATATTAGAACTATTAGATAGAGTGGAAGCTTAAATGAGTTTAAATGCATTAGAAATAGTACATATAAGTGAAGCTTAACTGAGTCCAATAGGCTTCAGTGTGTTTACATTTGAAAGTTTGACAGTTGGTGTTTGATGAGTCTTGGCCCATCTGAACCATCTTGGCCCATCTTGATGAGTCTTGGCCCATCAATGTAATTCTATGGGATTTTTCAGAATCAGAATCAGAATCAGAATGAGCTTTATTGGCCAGGTATGCTTACACATACGAGGAATTTGTTTTTGTGACAGAAGCTCTACAGTGCAACAGAAAGACAGCAACAGGACAGGGCACAGATAATAAAAGAATAATTTACAAATAGGCAATGTACAAATAGCAAAAACACAATATATAGACAATTATGGTGTACAGGTCTAATATGTGCAAATCTGAAATGAAAAAAATAAGTATGTGTGTTGAATAAATAATTTATAATAGTGTTGTGTGTTCCACTTTTAATGTCAAGTGTTCATGAGATGGATTGCCTGAGGGAAGAAACTGTTCCTGTGTCTGGTCGTTCTGGTGCTCAGAGCTCTGTAGCGTCGACCAGACGGTAACAGTTCAAAGAAGGAGTGTGCTGGATGTGAGGGGTCCAGAGTGATTTTGCCAGCCCTTTTGCTCACTCTGGATAAGTACAGTTCTTGGAGAGTGGGGAGGGTTGTACCAATGATTCGCTCAGCAGACCGGACTACCCTCTGCAGTCTTCTGAGGTCAGATTTGGTAGCTGAGCTGAACCAGACAGTTATTGAAGTGCAGAGGACGGATTCAATGATGGCGGAGTAGAACTGATTCAGCAAGTCCTGTGGCAGGTTGAACTTCCTCAGCTGGCGAAGGAAGTACAACCTCTGCTGGGCCTTTTTCACAATGGAGTCTATGTGATTGCCCCACTTCAGGTCCTGGGAGATGGTGGTGCCCAGGAATCTGAATGACTCCACTGCAGTCACAGTGCTGTTCATGATGGTGAGTGGGGGGAGTGCAGAGGGGTTCCTCCTGAAGTCCACGATCATCTCCACAGTTTTGAGCGTGTTGAGCTCCAGGTTGTTAAGACTGCACCAGACAGCCAGCTCCTTAACCTCCTGTCTGTAGGGAGACTCGTCACCGTCCTGGATGAGGCCGATCAGTGTGGTGTCGTCTGCAAACTTCAGGAGCTTGACAGAGGGGTCTTTAGATGTGCAGTCGTTAGTGTACAGGGAGAAGAGCAGTGGGGAGAGAACACAGCCCTGAGGAGCTCCAGTGCTGATCGTACGAGTGCTGGATGTGTATTTTCCCAACCTCACTAGCTGCTGCCTGTCTGTCAGGAAGCTGGTGATCCACTGACAGACGGAGGTGGGGACGGAGAGCTGAGTTAGTTTGTTCTGAAGGGTGTCCGGGATGATGGTGTTAAAAGCGGAGCTGAAGTCTACGAACAGGATCCTCACATAAGTCCCTGGTCTGTCCAGATGTTGCAGGATGAAGTGCAGTCCCATGTTGACTGCATCATCCACAGACCTGTTTGCTCTGTAGGCAAACTGCAGGGGGTCCAGTAAGGGTCCAGTGGAGGACTTCAGATAAGCCAAAACCAGTCTTTCAAATGACTTCATGACCACAGATGTTAGAGCCACAGGTCTGTAGTCATTAAGTCCAGTAATTTTGGGTTTCTTTGGGACGGGGATGATGGTGGAGCGTTTGAAGCATGAGGGGACTTCGCACAGCTCCAGAGATCTGTTGAAGATCTGTGTGAAGATGGGGGCCAGCTGGTCAGCACAGATTTTTAGGCAGGCTGGTGACACACCGTCTGGGCCTGGTGCTTTCCTTCTTTTGTTCTTCCTGAAGACCTGGCGCACCTCATCTTCGCTGATCTGAATTGCAGGTGTGGGGGAGACGGGGGTTGCTGGAGGTGTGAATGGTTGTGTGAATGGTTGTGTGGAGAGGTGTTCAGGGCGGGTGTGGGGTGTTTTTTCAAACCTGCAATAGAACTCGTTCAGACCGTCTGCTAGGTGTTGATTCTCCAGAGTGCTGGGGGATGATGACTTGTAATTGGTGATTTCTTTCATACCTTTCCACACTGAAGCAGAATCACTGGAAGAGAATTTTTCCCTTAGCTTGCCGGAATAATTCCTCTTTGCCACTCTGATCTCCTTTTCCAGTGTGTATTTGGCCTGTTTATACAAGACTTTATCCCCCTTTCTGTAAGCATCTTCTTTGGCCTGACGGAGCTGTCTGAGTTTTGCAGTGAACCATGGTTTGTCGTTGTTGTAAGTTAGATGAGTCTTGGTAGGAATGCACATATCCTCACAGAAACTGATGTAAGATGTTACAGTCTCTGTGAGCTCATCCAGATCATTGGCAGCAGATTCAAAAACAGTCCAATCAGTAAGGTCGAAACAGGCTTGTAAATCCCACTCTGTTTCATTAGTCCATCTTTTAACAGTTCTTAATACAGGTTTTCCAGATTTGAGTTTCTGCCTGTAGGTTGGTATAAGATGAACCAAACAGTGATCAGAGAGTCCTAGAGCTGCTCGTGGAACAGAGTGATATGCGTCCTTTATCGCTGTGTAGCAGTGATCCAATATATTACTGTCTCTGGTGGGACATGTAACATGCTGTCTGTATTTTGGCAGTTCACGGGAGAGATTTGCTTTATTAAAGTCCCCGAGAATGATTAAAACAGAGTCCGGGTGTTGTTGTTCTGTGTCTGTGATCATATCAGCGAGTTTCTCTAAAGCTGAGCTCACGTGCGCTTGCGGAGGAATGTAAACACTCACGAGAATGAACGAGCAAAACTCCCGCGGCGAGTAGAAAGGCTTGCAGTTAATGAAGAGCGTTTCTAGATCAGAACAGCACATCTTCTTTAACACAGTTACATCTGTACACCACCTCTCATTGATGTAAAAGCACGTCCCGCCGCCGCGTGATTTCCCCGTTGATTCTGCCTCGCGATCCGCTCTAAACAGCTGAAAGCTCGGAAGATGTAACGCGCTGTCCGGAATGACGTCGTTCAGCCAGGTTTCTGTGAAACACAGAGCAGCAGAGTTTGAAAAGTCCCTGTTTGTCCGGGAGAGCAGAAGGAGTTCGTCCGTTTTGTTGGGTAGAGAGCGGAGATTCGCCAGATGGATGCTAGGCAACGCCGTTCTGAATCCTCGCTGTCTGAGCTTCACGAGCGCGCCGGCTCGCTTCCCCCGTCTGCGCGTCCTGAAGCGTTTGACCAGAGCTACGGCTCCGCCAACTACAATGTCCAGCAAAACGTCCAAATAATCAAAAACCGGTAAAAGATTCTGTGGTGTGTTCTGCCGAATGTTCAGCAGATCATCCCTGGTAAAACTGATGGTGTTTGAGAAACAAAAAACAGGAAAAACGAACAAAAACAGTACAAACACTGAAGAGCAAAGCACAGTAGCTGCCATCTGCGGCGCCATCTTAGGTCATGTTGTTAGCATAACTAACAAGTAACTAGCATGTTGCTAGCATGACTAGCATGTTTGCTAGCATGACTAGCAAGAGATAAGCATGTTACTAGCATGATTAGCAAGTGACTAGCATGTGTGTAGCATAACTAGCTAATGACTAGCATGTTGCTAGCATGACTAGCAAGTGACTAGCATGTTTGCTAGCATGACTAACAAATGATTAGTAAGTGACTAATTCGCAGATTTATTCGTAATTTTTACAAAAACCGTAAGCCGGATCAGTTAGAAAAGATATAGCAACCTGAGTCAGACCAGTCTGAAGGTCTGGGCTGAGTTTGGTGGTTGTAGCGTTAATGGTCTAGGAAGAGATACATTTTAAAATTTGGTCTCAGAAGAAGAAGAAGAAGAAGAACTAGATAGTAAAGTTCGTAGACAAACTTTAAGTTGGCTTGAAAAAGCCTAGCCAGAAATTCTGAAGTAGTTTTCAAAGCTTAAAGTTTGAAGGTTTTCAGTTTTAACTATTTTGAAGTTTAAAGTAGTTTTAAAGTTTGAAGTTTTAAAGTTTTGAAAACCATGCAATTGACCAGAAAAACAGATAGTCACAGACAGACAGAGAGATAAACAGATTTTTGCGGTTTCTAGCAAGTGACTAGCATATTGTTAGCATGATTAGCAAGGGACTAACATGTTGCTAGCATGTCTTTAGCATGAATAGTATGTTATTAGCATGTTGTTACCATGTTTCTTGCATGATTAGCATGTCACTAGCATGTTATTAGTATGTTACTACCATGACTAGCAAGTGACTAACAAGTTGTTAGCATTACTAGCAAATGACTAGCATGTTGCTAGCATGACTGACAAGTGACTAGCATGTTGTTAGCATAATTAGCAAGTTGGTAGCATGTTGTCAGCATGATTAGCAAGTTGCTAGCATGTTGTTAGCATGTTTCTAGCATTTTGCTAGCATGAATAGCAATTGACTAGCATGTTGTTAACATAACTAGCAAATGACTAGCATGTTGTTAGCATGACTAGAAAATGACTAGCATGTTGCTAGCATGACTAGCATGTTGTTAGCATGAGTAGCAAGTTGCTAGCATGTCGTTAGCAAGTTACTAACATGTAACAAGCATGATTAGCAAGTTGTTAGCATGTCGTTAACAAGTTAGTAGCATGTTACTAGCATGATTATTAAGTGACCAGCATGTTTGCTAGCATGACTAGCAAGTGACTAGCATGTTACTAGCATGATTAGCAAGTGACAAGCATGTTGTTAGCATAACTAACAAGTAACTAGCATGTTGCTAGAATGACTAGCATGTTTGCTAGCATGACTAGCAAGAGATAAGCATGTTACTAGCATGATTAGCAAGTGACTAGCATGTGTGTAGCATAACTAGCTAATGACTAGCATGTTGCTAGCATGACTAGCAAGTGACTAGCATGTTTGCTAGCATGACTAACAAATGATTAGTAAGTGACTTGCATGTTGTTAGTATGACTAGCAAATGACTAGCATGTTGCTAGCATGATTAGCAAATGACTAGCATGTTTGCTAGCATGATTAGCAAGTGACTAGCATGTTGTTAGCACGACTAGCAAGTGACTAGCATGTTGCTAGCATGACAAGCAAGTGACTAGCATGTTACTAGCATGATTAGCAAGTGATTAGCATGTTGTTAGCATGACTAGCAAGTGACTAGCATGTTGCTAGCATGACAAGCAAGTGACTAACATGTTTTTAGCATGACTAACATGTTTTTAGCATGACTAGCAAGGGACTAGCATGTAGTTAGCATGATTCTAACATGATTAGCATGTTACTACAATGTCACTAGCATGTTTCCAGCATGATTAGCATGCCGTTAACATGTTGTTAGCATGATTAGCATGTCGCTAGAATGTTTCAAGCATGATTAGCATGTCGCTAGCATGATTCTAGCATGATTAGCAAAGTTAATAGCATGTCACTAGCATGTTTCTTGCATGATTAGCAAGTGACTAGCATGTTGCTAGCATGACTAGCAAGTGACAAGCATGTTTGTTAGCATTACTAGCAAGTGACTAGCAAGTGAGAAGCATGTTTGTTAGCATGACTAGCAAGTGACTAGCATGTTGCTAGCATGACTAGCAAGTGACAAGCATGTTTGTTAGCATTACTAGCAAGTGACTAGCAAGTGAGAAGCATGTTTGTTAGCATGACTAGCAAGTGACTAGCATGTTACTAGCATGACTAGCAAGTGACTAGCATGTTGCTAGCATGACTAGCAAGTGACTAGCATGTTTGCTAGGATGACTAGCAAGTGACTAGCATGTTACAAGCATGACTATCAAGTGACTAGCATGGTGTTAGCATGACCAGCAAGTGACTAGCATGATTGCTAGCATGACTATCAAGTGACTAGCATGTTGTTAGCATGATTAGCAAGTATCTAGCATGTTGCTAGCATATCATTAACATGATTAGCTAGTTGCTAGCATCTCATTAGAAAGTTATTAGCATGTCACTACCAAGATTAGCAAGTGAGTTGCATGTTGTTAGCATGATTAGCAAGTTGTTAGTATGTTGTTAACATGTTTCTAGCAATTTGCAAGCATGACTTGCAAGTGAATGGCATGTTGTTAGCATGACTAGCATGTTTTCAGCATGACTAGCAAGTGACTAGCATGTTGCTAGCACAATTCTAACATGATTAACAAGTTACTAGCATGTCACTAGCATGTTTCCAGCATGATTAGCATGTCGTTAACATGTTGTTAGCATGATTAGCAAGTCGCTAGAAAGTTTCCAGCATGATTAGCATGTCACTAGCATGATTCTAGCATGATTATCAAAGTTACTAGCATGTCGGTAGCATGTTTCTAGCATGATTAGCAAGTTACTAGCATGTTGTTAGCATGATTAGCAAGTTACTAGCATGTAGCTAACATAATTCTAGCATGATTAGCAAGTTGCTAGCATGTTGTTAGCAAGGTACTAGCATCTTACTAGCATGATTAGCAAGTGACTAGCATGTTGCTAGCATGACTAGCAAGTGACAGTCATGTTTGCTAACATGACTAGCAAGTGACTAGCATGTTGTTAGCACGATTAACAAGTGACTAGCATGTTGCTAGCATGACTAGCAAGTGACTAGCATGTTTGCTTGCATGACTAGCAAGTGACTAGCATGTTACTAGCATGATTAGCAAGTGACTAGCATGTTGTTAGCATGACTAGCAAATGACTAGCATGTTTGCTAGCATGACTAGCAAGTGACTAGCATGTTGTTAGCATGATTAACAATTACTAGCATGTTGCTAGCATGACTAGCAAGTGACTAGCATGTTTGCAAGTATGACTAGCAAGTGACTAGTATGTTACTAGCATGATTAGCAAAGTGGCTAGCATGTTGTTAACATGACTAACAAGTGACTAGCATGTTGCTAGCATAACTAGCAAGTGACTAGCATGTTTGCTAGCATGACTAGCAAGTAACTAGCATGTTACTTGCTTGACTAGCAAAGTGACTAGAATGTTGTTAGCATGACTAGCAAGTGACTAGCATGTTTGCTAGCATGACTAGCAAGTGACTAGCATGTTGTTAGCATGATTAGCAAGTATCTAGCATGTTGCTAGCATGTCATTAACATGATTATCTAGTTGCTAGCATGTCATTAGCAAGTGACTAGCATGTTGTTAGCATGATTAGCAAGTATCTAGCATGTTGCTAGCATGTCACTAGCATGGTTAGCAAGTGACTAGCAAGTTGTTAGCATGATTAGCAAGTTGCTTGTATGTTGTTAGCATGTTTCTAGCAATTTGCTAGCATGACTAGCAAGTGACTAGCATGTTGTTAGCATGACTAGCATGTTTTAGCATGAATAGCCAGTGACTGGCATGTTTTTAGCATAATTAGCAAGTGACTAGCATGTCACTAGCATGTTTCCAAAATGATTAGCATGTCGTTAACATGCTGTTAGCATGATTAGCATGTCGCTAGAATGTTTCCAGCAAGATTAGCATGTCGCTAGCATGATTTAGCATCATGATTTAGCATGATTAGCAAAGTTACTAGCAAAGTTACTAGCATGTCGCCAGCATGTTTCCATTATGATTAGCATGTCAGTGGCATGTTTTTTCATTATTAACATGTTATTAGCATGTTTCTAGCATGATTAGCATGTTACTAGCATGTTGTTAGCATGATGAAGATTAGAAATATTAAATAGAGTGGAAGCTTAAATGAGTTTATGGATTAGAAATAGTACATAGAAGTGAAGCTTAATTGAGTCCAATAGGCTTCAGTGTGTTTACATTTGAAAGTTTGACAGTTGGTGTTTGATGAGTCTTGGCTCATCTGAACATTCCATCAATGTAAGTCTATGGGATTTTTACCAATTTTTATCGTAATTTTTACGAAAACCGTTAGCCGGATCAGATAGAAAAGATATAGCAACCCGACTCAGACCGAGTTTGGTGGTTGTAGCTTTAAAGGTCTAGGAGGAGATACATTTTAAAATTTGGTCTCAGAAGAAGAAGAAGAAGAAGAAGAAGAAGAAGAACTGGATAGTAAAGTTCGTAGGCAAACTTTAAGTTGGGTTGAAAAAGCCTAGCCAGAAAGTTTGAAGTAGTTTTCAAAGCTTAAAGTTTGAAGGTTTTCAGTTTTAACTATTCTGAAGTTTAAATAGTTTTAAAGTTTTAAGTTTAAATTTTTGAAAACCATACAATTTACTAGAAAAATAGATAGTCACAGATAGACAGACAGATAAAAAGATTTTTGCAGTTTCTAGCAAGTGACTAGCATGTTGCTAGCATGACTAGCAAGTGACTAGCATTTTGCTAGCATCTCATTAACATGATTAGCTAGTTGCTAGCATCTCATTAGAAAGTTATTAGCATGTCACTAGCAAGATTAGCAAGTGACTAGCATGTTGTTAGCATGATTAGCAAGTTGTTAGTATGCTGTTAGCATGTTTCTAACAATTTGCAAGCATGACTTGCAAGTGAATGGCATATTGTTAGCATGACTAGCATGTTTTCAGCATGACTACCAATTGACTAGCATGTTGCTAGCATGATTCTAACATAATTAGCAAGTTACTAGCAAGTCACTAGCATATTTCCAGCATGATTAGCATGTCGTTAACATGTTGTTAGCATAATTAGCAAGTCGCTAGAATGTTTCCAGCATGATTAGCATGTCACTAGCATGATTCTAGCATGATTATCAAAGTTATTAGCATGTCGGTAGCATGTTTCTAGCATGATTAGCAAGTTACTAGCATGTTGTTAGCATGATTAGCAAGTTACTAGCATGTAGCTAACATAATTCTAGCATGATTAGCAAGTTGCTAGCATGTTTAGCAAGGTACTAGCATCTTACCAGCATTTTTAGCAAGTGACTAGCATGTTGCTAGCATGACTGGCAGGTGACAAGCATGTTTGCTAGCATGACTAGCAAGTGACTAGCATGTTGCTAGCATGATTAACAAGTGACTAGCATGTTGCTAGCATGACTAGCAAGTGACTAGCATGTTTGCTTGCATGACTAGCAAGTGACTATCATGTTACTAGCATGATTAGCAAGTGACTAGCATGTTTTTAGCATGACTAGCAAGTGACTAGCATGTTTGCTAGCATGACTAGCAAGTGACTAGCATGTTGTTAGCATGGTTAACAAGTGAGTAGCATGTTTGCAAGTATGACTAGCAAGTGACTAGTATGTTACTATCATGACTAGCAAAGTGGCTAGCATGTTGTTAGCATGACTAGCAAGTGACTAGCATGTTGCTAGCATGACTAGCAAGTGACTAGCATGTTTGCTAGCATGACTAGCAAGTGACTAGCATGTTGTTAGCATAACTAGCAAGTAACTAGCATGTTGCTAGCATGACTAGCATGTTTGCTAGCATGACTAGCATGTTTGCTAGCATGACTAGAAAGAGACAAGCATGTTACTAGCATAATTAGCAAGTGACTAGCATGTGTGTAGCATAACTAGCTAATGACTAGCATGTTGCTAGCATGACTAGCAAGTGACTAGCATGTTTCAAGCATGATTAGCATGTCGTTAGCATGTTTCCAGCATGATTAGCATGTCGCTAGCATGTTTCCAGCATGATTAGCATATCGCTAGCATGATTCTAGCATGATTAGCCAGTGACTAGCATGTTACTAGCATGACTAGGAATTGAATAGCGTGTTGCTAGCATGACTAGCAAGTGACTAGTATGTTTGCTAGCATGACTAGCAAGTGACTAGCATGTTACTTGCTTGACTAGCAAAGTGACTAGAATGTTGTTAGCATGACTAGCAAGTGACTAGCATGTTTGCTAGCATGACTAGCAAGTGACTAGCATGTTGTTAGCATGATTAGCAAGTATCTAGCATGTTGCTAGCATGTCATTAACATGATTATCTAGTTGCTATCATGTCATTAACAAGCGACTAGGATGTTTTTAGCATGATTAACAAGTATGTAGCATGTTGCTAGCATGTCACTAGCATGTTTAGCAAGTGACTAGCAAGTTGTTAGCATGATTAGCAAGTTGCTTGTATGTTGTTAGCATGCTTCTTGCAATTTGCTAGCATGACTAGCAAGTGACTAGCATGTTGTTAGCATGACTAGCATGATTTTAGCATGACTAGCCAGTGACTAGCATGTTTTTAGCATAATTTGCAAGTGACTAGCATGTTGCTAGCATGATTCTAACATGATTAGCAAGTTACTAGCATGTCACTACCATGTTTCCAGCATGATTAGCATGTCGTTAACATGCTGTTAGCATGATTAGCATGTCGCTAGCATGTTTCCAGCATGATTAGCATGTCGCTAGCATGATTTAGCATGATTAGCATGTCACTAGCATGTTTTTAGCATTATTAACATGTTATTAGCATGTTTCTAGCATGATTAGCATGTTACTAGCATGTTGCTATCATGATTAGCAAAGTTACTAGCATGTCGCTAGCATGTTCCAACATGATTAGCATGTCGCTAGCATGTTGTTACCATGATTAGCATGTCGTAAGCATGTTTCCAGCATGATTAGCATGTCGCTAGCATGTTTCCAGCATGATTAGCATATCGCTAGCCTGATTCTAGCATGATTAGCCAGTGACTAGCATGTTACTAGCATGACTAGGAAGTGAATAGCGTGTTGCTAGCATGACTAGCAAGTGACTAGCATTGTGCTAGCATTACTAGCAAGTGACTAGCATGTTGCTAGCATGACTAGCAAGTGACTAGCATTTTGTTAGCATGACAAGCAAGTGACTAGCATTTTGTTAGCATGACTAGCTAGTGACTAGCATGTTGTTAGCATGATTAACAAAGTTACTAGCATGTTGCTAGCATGATTCTAGCATGAGTAGCAAGTTACTAGCATGTCACTAGCATGTTCCAGCATGACTAGCATGTCACTAGCATGTTTCCAGCATGATTAGCATATCGCTAGCATGATTCTAAAATGATTAGCCAGTGACTAGCATGTTGCTAGCATGACTAGTAAGTGACTAGCATGTTGCTAGCATGACTAGCAAGTGACTAGCATGTTGTTAGCATGATTAGCAAAGTTACTAGCATGCTGCTAGCATGATTCTAGCATGATTAGCAAGTTACTAGCATGTCGCTAGCATGATTCTAACATGATTAGTCAGTGACTAGCATGTTGCTAGCATGAATAATAAGTGACTAGCATGTTGCTAGCATATATAGCATGTGACTAGCATGTTGTTAGCATAATTAGCAAAGTTACTAGCATGTTGCTAGCATGATTCTAGCATGATTAGCATGTCGCTAGCATGTTTCAGCATGATTAGCATGTCACTAGCATGTTTCCAGCATGATTAGCATATCGCTAGCATGATTCTAACATGATTATCCAGTGACTAGCATGATGCTAGCATGACTAGCAAGTGACTAGCATGTTGCTAGCATGACTAGCAAATGACTAGCATGTTGTTAGTATGATTAACGAGTTCCTAGTATGTTGTTAGCATGTTTCTAGCATTTTGCAAGCATGACTAGCAAGTGACCAGCATGTTGTTATCATTATTAGCATGTTAATAGCATGTTGTTAGCATGATTAGCAAAGTTACTAGCATGTTGCCAGCATGATTCTAGCATGATTAACAAGTTACTAGCATGTCGCTAAAATGTTCCAGCATGATTAGCATGACGCTAGCATGTTATTAGCATGATTAGCATGTCGCTAGCATCAGTAGCATGTTATTAATATGTTTTTAGCATGATTAGCATGTTTCTAGCATGATTAGCATGTTGCTTGCATGATTTAGATTAGAAATCTTAGAAATATTAGAGTGGAAGCTTAAATGAGTTTAAATGGAATAGAAATAGTACATAGAAGTGAAGCTTAACTGAGTCCAATAGGTTTCAGTGTGTTTACATTTGAAAGTTTGACAGTTGGTGTTTGATGAGTATTGGCCCATCTGAACATTCCATCAATGTAAGTCTATGGGATTTTTCGCAGATTTTATCTAACATAATTTTTGCTAACATAATACTAGCATGATTAGCAAGTCGCTAGCATGTGTTTAAAAAAGTACTAGTATGTTACTAGCATGAATTGCAAGTGACTAGCATGTTGCTAGCATGACTAGCAAGTGAAAAGCATGTTTGTTAGCATGACTAACAAGTGACTAGTATTGTGTTGGCATGATTAGCAAGGGACTAACATGTTGCTAGCATGTCTTTAGCATGATTAGCAAGTTGCAAGCATGTCATTAGCAAGTTACTAGCATGTAACAAGCATGATTAGCAAGTGACTAGCATGTTGTTAGCATGACTAGCAAGTGACTAGCATGTTTCTAGCATGACTAGCAAGTGACTAGCATGTTTGCTAGCATGATTAGCAAGTGACTAACATGTTGCTAGCATGATTAGCAAGTGACTAGCATGTTGTTAGCATGACTAGAAAGTGACTAGAATGTTGCTAGCATGACTAGCAAGTGACTAGCATGTTTTTAGGATGACTAGTAAGTGACTAGCATGTTTGCTAGCATGATTAGCAAGTGTCTAGAATGTTACTAGCATGACTAGCAAGTGACTAGCATGTTGTTAGCATGATTAGCAAGTATCTAGCATGTTGCTAGCATGTCATTAACATGATTATCTAGTTGCTATCATGTCATTAACAAGCGACTAGGATGTTTTTAGCATGATTAACAAGTATGTAGCATGTTGCTAGCATGTCACTAGCATGTTTAGCAAGTGACTAGCAAGTTGTTAGCATGATTAGCAAGTTGCTTGTATGTTGTTAGCATGCTTCTTGCAATTTGCTAGCATGACTAGCAAGTGACTAGCATGTTGTTAGCATGACTAGCATGATTTTAGCATGACTAGCCAGTGACTAGCATGTTTTTAGCATAATTTGCAAGTGACTAGCATGTTGCTAGCATGATTCTAACATGATTAGCAAGTTACTAGCATGTCACTACCATGTTTCCAGCATGATTAGCATGTCGTTAACATGCTGTTAGCATGATTAGCATGTCGCTAGCATGTTTCCAGCATGATTAGCATGTCGCTAGCATGATTTAGCATGATTAGCATGTCACTAGCATGTTTTTAGCATTATTAACATGTTATTAGCATGTTTCTAGCATGATTAGCATGTTACTAGCATGTTGCTATCATGATTAGCAAAGTTACTAGCATGTCGCTAGCATGTTCCAACATGATTAGCATGTCGCTAGCATGTTGTTACCATGATTAGCATGTCGTAAGCATGTTTCCAGCATGATTAGCATGTCGCTAGCATGTTTCCAGCATGATTAGCATATCGCTAGCCTGATTCTAGCATGATTAGCCAGTGACTAGCATGTTACTAGCATGACTAGGAAGTGAATAGCGTGTTGCTAGCATGACTAGCAAGTGACTAGCATTGTGCTAGCATTACTAGCAAGTGACTAGCATGTTGCTAGCATGACTAGCAAGTGACTAGCATTTTGTTAGCATGACAAGCAAGTGACTAGCATTTTGTTAGCATGACTAGCTAGTGACTAGCATGTTGTTAGCATGATTAACAAAGTTACTAGCATGTTGCTAGCATGATTCTAGCATGAGTAGCAAGTTACTAGCATGTCACTAGCATGTTCCAGCATGACTAGCATGTCACTAGCATGTTTCCAGCATGATTAGCATATCGCTAGCATGATTCTAAAATGATTAGCCAGTGACTAGCATGTTGCTAGCATGACTAGTAAGTGACTAGCATGTTGCTAGCATGACTAGCAAGTGACTAGCATGTTGTTAGCATGATTAGCAAAGTTACTAGCATGCTGCTAGCATGATTCTAGCATGATTAGCAAGTTACTAGCATGTCGCTAGCATGATTCTAACATGATTAGTCAGTGACTAGCATGTTGCTAGCATGAATAATAAGTGACTAGCATGTTGCTAGCATATATAGCATGTGACTAGCATGTTGTTAGCATAATTAGCAAAGTTACTAGCATGTTGCTAGCATGATTCTAGCATGATTAGCATGTCGCTAGCATGTTTCAGCATGATTAGCATGTCACTAGCATGTTTCCAGCATGATTAGCATATCGCTAGCATGATTCTAACATGATTATCCAGTGACTAGCATGATGCTAGCATGACTAGCAAGTGACTAGCATGTTGCTAGCATGACTAGCAAATGACTAGCATGTTGTTAGTATGATTAACGAGTTCCTAGTATGTTGTTAGCATGTTTCTAGCATTTTGCAAGCATGACTAGCAAGTGACCAGCATGTTGTTATCATTATTAGCATGTTAATAGCATGTTGTTAGCATGATTAGCAAAGTTACTAGCATGTTGCCAGCATGATTCTAGCATGATTAACAAGTTACTAGCATGTCGCTAAAATGTTCCAGCATGATTAGCATGACGCTAGCATGTTATTAGCATGATTAGCATGTCGCTAGCATCAGTAGCATGTTATTAATATGTTTTTAGCATGATTAGCATGTTTCTAGCATGATTAGCATGTTGCTTGCATGATTTAGATTAGAAATCTTAGAAATATTAGAGTGGAAGCTTAAATGAGTTTAAATGGAATAGAAATAGTACATAGAAGTGAAGCTTAACTGAGTCCAATAGGTTTCAGTGTGTTTACATTTGAAAGTTTGACAGTTGGTGTTTGATGAGTATTGGCCCATCTGAACATTCCATCAATGTAAGTCTATGGGATTTTTCGCAGATTTTATCTAACATAATTTTTGCTAACATAATACTAGCATGATTAGCAAGTCGCTAGCATGTGTTTAAAAAAGTACTAGTATGTTACTAGCATGAATTGCAAGTGACTAGCATGTTGCTAGCATGACTAGCAAGTGAAAAGCATGTTTGTTAGCATGACTAACAAGTGACTAGTATTGTGTTGGCATGATTAGCAAGGGACTAACATGTTGCTAGCATGTCTTTAGCATGATTAGCAAGTTGCAAGCATGTCATTAGCAAGTTACTAGCATGTAACAAGCATGATTAGCAAGTGACTAGCATGTTGTTAGCATGACTAGCAAGTGACTAGCATGTTTCTAGCATGACTAGCAAGTGACTAGCATGTTTGCTAGCATGATTAGCAAGTGACTAACATGTTGCTAGCATGATTAGCAAGTGACTAGCATGTTGTTAGCATGACTAGAAAGTGACTAGCATGTTGCTAGCATGACTAGCAAGTGACTAGCATGTTTTTAGGATGACTAGTAAGTGACTAGCATGTTTGCTAGCATGATTAGCAAGTGTCTAGAATGTTACTAGCATGATTAGCAAGTGACTAGCATGTTGTTAGCATGACTAGCAAATGACTAGCATTTTGCTAGCATGATTAGCAAGTGACTAGCATGTTGCTAGCATTATTAGCAAGAGACTAGCATGTTGCTAGCATGACTAGCAAGTGACTACCATGTTTGCTAGCATGATAAACAAGTGACTAACATGTTGCTAGCATGAGTAGCAATTGATTAGCATGTTGTTAGCATGACTAGCAAGTGACTAGCATGTTGCTAGCATGACTGGCAAGTGACTAGCATGTTTGTTAGCATAAATAGCAAGTGATTAGCAAGTGACTAGCATGCTCTTAGCATGACTAGCATGTTGCTAGCATGATTAGCAAGTGACTAGCATGTTTGCTAGCATGGCTAGTAAGTGATAAGCATGTTAACAGCATGATTAGCAAGTGACTAGCATGTTGTTAGCATTGCTAGCAAGTATCTAGCATGTTGCTAGCATCTCATTAACATGATTAGCTAGTTGCTAGCATCTCATTAGAAAGTTATTAGCATGTCACTAGCAAGATTAGCAAGTGACTAGCATGTTGTTAGCATGATTAGCAAGTTGTTAGTATGTTGTTAGCATGTTTCTAACAATTTGCAAGCATGACTTGCAAGTGAATGGCATGTTGTTAGCATGACTAGCATGTTTTCAGCATGACTACCAATTGACTAGCATGTTGCTAGCATGATTCTAACATGATTAGCAAGTTACTAGCCAGTCAGTAGCATGTTTCCAGCATGATTAGCATGTCGTTAACATGTTGTTAGCATAATTAGCAAGTCGCTAGAATGTTTCCAGCATGATTAGCATGTCACTAGCATGATTCTAGCATGATTATCAAAGTTATTAGCATGTCGGTAGCATGTTTCTAGCATGATTAGCAAATTACTAGCATGTTGTTAGCATGATTAGCAAGTTACTAGCATGTAGCTAACATAATTCTAGCATGATTAGCAAGTTGCTAGCATGTTGTTAGCAAGGTACTAGCATCTTACCAGCATTTTTAGCAAGTGACTAGCATGTTGCTAGCATGACTAGCAGGTGACAAGCATGTTTGCTAGCATGACTAGCAAGTGACTAGCATGTTGCTAGCATGATTAACAAGTGACTAGCATGTTGCTAGCATGACTAGCAAGTGACTAGCATGTTTGCTTGCATGACTAGCAAGTGACTATCATGTTACTAGCATGATTAGCAAGTGACTAGCATGTTGTTAGCATGACTAACAAGTGACTAGCATGTTTGCTAGCATGACTAGCAAGTGACTAGCATGTTGTTAGCATAACTAGCAAGTAACTAGCATGTTGCTAGCATGACTAGCAAGAGACAAGCATGTTACTAGCATGATTAGCAAGTGACTAGCATGTGTGTAGCATAACTAGCTAATGACTAGCATGTTTCCAGCATGATTAGCATGTCGTTAGCATGTTTCCAGCATGATTAGCATGTCGCTAGCATGTTTCCAGCATGATTAGCATATCACTTGCATGATTCTAGCATGATTGGCCAGTGACTAGCATGTTACTAGCATGACTAGGAAGTGAATAGCGTGTTGCTAGCATGACTAGCAAGTGACTAGCATGTTTGCTAGCATGACTAGCAAGTGACTAGCATGTTACTTGCTTGACTAGCAAAGTGACTAGAATGTTGTTAGCATGACTAGCAAGTGACTAGCATGTTTGCTAGCATGACTAGCAAGTGACTAGCATGTTGTTAGCATGATTAGCAAGTATCTAGCATGTTGCTAGCATGTCATTAACATGATTATCTAGTTGCTATTATGTCATTAGCAAGCGACTAGGATGTTTTTAGCATCATTAACAAGTATCTAGCATGTTGCTAGCATGTCACTAGCATGGTTAGCAAGTGACTAGCAAGTTGTTAGCATGATTAGCAAGTTGCTTGTATGTTGTTAGCATGCTTCTTGCAATTTGCTAGCATGACTAGCAAGTGACTAGCATGTTGTTAGCATGACTAGCATGTTTTTAGCATGACTAGCCAGTGACTAGCATGTTTTTAGCATAATTTGCAAGTGACTAGCATGTTGCTAGCATGATTCTAACACGATTAGCAAGTTACTAGCATGTCACTAGCATGTTTCCAGCATGATTAGCATGTCGTTAACATGCTGTTAGCATGATTAGCATGTCGCTAGCATGTTTCCAGCATGATTAGCATGTCGCTAGCATGATTTATCATGATTAGCATGTCACTAGCATGTTTTTAGCATTATTAACATTTTATTAGCATGTTTCTAGCATGATTGGCATGTTACTAGCAAGTTGCTAGCATGATGAAGATTAGAAATATTAAATAGAGTGGAAGCTTAAATGAGTTTAAATGGATTAGAAATAGTACATAGAAGTGAAGCTTAATTGAGTCCAATAGGCTTCAGTGTGTTTACATTTGAAAGTTTGACAGTTGGTGTTTGATGAGTCTTGGCTCATCTGAATATTCCATCAATGTAAGTCTATGGGATTTTTCCCAATTTTTATGGTAATTTTTATGAAAACCGTAGCATGGTTAGCGAGTGACTAGCATGTTGTTAGCATGATTAGCAAGTTGCTAGTATGTTGTTACCATGTTTCTAGCTTTTGCTAGCATGACTAGCAAGTGACTAGTATGTTGTTAGCATGAATAGCAAGTGACTAGCATGTTGCTATCATGATTAGCAAAGTTACTAGCATGTTGCTAGCATTATTATAGCATGATTACCAAGTTACTAGCATGTCGCTAGCATGTTCCAACATGATTAGCATGTCGCTAGCATGTTGTTACCATGATTAGCATGTCGTAAGCATGTTTCCAGCGTGATTAGCATGTCGTAAGCATGTTTCCAGCATGATTAGCATATCGCTAGCATGATTCTAGCATGATTAACCAGTGACTAGCCTGTTACTAGCATGACTAGGAAGTGAATAGCGTGTTGCTAGCATGACTAGCAAGTGACTAGCATTTTGCTAGCATTACTAGGAAGTGACTAGCATGTTGCTAGCATGACTAGCAAGTGACTAGCATTTTGTTAGCATGACAAGCAAGTGACTAACATTTTGTTAGCATGACAAGCAAGTGACTAGCATTTTGTTAGCATGACTAGCTAGTGACTAGCATGTTGTTAGCATGATTAACAAAGTTACTAGCATGTTGCTAGCATGATTCTAGCATGAGTAGCAAGTTACTAGCATGTCGCTAGCATGTTCCAGCATGACTAGCATGTCACTAGCATGTTTCCAGCATGATTAGCATATCGCTAGCATGATTCTAAAATGATTAGCCAGTGACTAGCATGTTGCTAGCATGACTAGTAAGTGACTAGCATGTTGCTAGCATGACTAGCAAGTGACTAGCATGTTGTTAGCATGATTAGCAAAGTTACTAGCATGCTGCTAGCATGATTCTAGCATGATTAGCAAGTTACTAGCATGTCGCTAGCATGATTCTAACATGATTAGTCAGTGACTAGCATGTTGCTAGCATGAATAATAAGTGACTAGCATGTTGCTAGCATATATAGCATGTGACTAGCATGTTGATAGCATAATTAGCAAAGTTACTAGCATGTTGCTAGCATGATTCTAGCATGATTAGCATGTCGCTAGCATGTTTCAGCATGATTAGCATGTCACTAGCATGTTTCCAGCATGATTAGCATATCGCTAGCATGATTCTAACATGATTATCCAGTGACTAGCATGACGCTAGCATGACTAGCAAGTGACCAGCATGTTGTTATCATTATTAGCATGTTAAAAGCATGTTGTTAGCATGATTAGCAAAGTTACTAGCATGTTGCCAGCATGATTCTAGCATGATTAACAAGTTACTAGCATGTCGCTAGCATGATTCTAACATGATTAGCCAGTGACTAGTATGTTGCTAGCATGAATAATAAGTGACTAGCATGTTGCTAGCATATATAGCATGTGACTAGCATGTTGTTAGCATAATTAGCAAAGTTACTAGCATGTCGCTAAAATGTTCCAGCATGATTAGCATGACGCTAGCATCATTAGCATGTTATTAATATGTTTTTAGCATGATTAGCATGTTTCTAGCATGATTAGCATGTTGCTTGCATGATTTAGATTAGAAATCTTAGAAATATTAGAGTGGAAGCTTAAATGAGTTTAAATGGAATAGAAATAGTACATAGAAGTGAAGCTTAACTGAGTCCAATAGGCTTCAGTGTGTTTACATTTGAAAGTTTGACAGTTGGTGTTTGATGAGTATTGGCCCATATGAACATTCCATCAATGTAAGTCTATGGGATTTTTCGCAGATTTTATCTAACATAATTTTTGCTAACATAATACTAGCATGATTAGCAAGTCGCTAGCATGTGTTTAAAAAAGTACTAGTATGTTACTAGCATGAATTGCAAGTGACTAGCATGTTGCTAGCATGACTAGCAAGTGAAAAGCATGTTTGTTAGCATGACTAACAAGTGACTAGTATTGTGTTGGCATGATTAGCAAAGTGACTAGCATGTTGTTAGCATGACTAGCAAGTGACTAGCATGTTGCTAGCATGACTAGCAAGTGGCTAGCATGTTGTTAGCATGATTCACAAGGGACTAACATGTTGCTAGCATGTCTTTAGCATGATTAGCAAGTTGCAAGCATGTCATTAGCAAGTTACTAGCATGTAACAAGCATGATTAGCAAGTGACTAGCATGTTGTTAGCATGACTAGCAAGTGACTAGCATGTTTCTAGCATGACTAGCAAGTGACTAGCATGTTTGCTAGCATGATTAGCAAGTGACTAACATGTTGCTAGCATGATTAGCAAGTGACTAGCATGTTGTTAGCATGACTAGAAAGTGACTAGCATGTTGCTAACATGACTAGCAAGAGACTAGCATGTTTGCTAGCATGACTAGCAAGTGACTAGCATGTTTTTAGGATGACTAATAAGTGACTAGCATGTTTGCTAGCATGATTAGCAAGTGACTAGAATGTTACTAGCATGATTAGCAAGTGACTAGCATGTTGCTAGCATTATTAGCAAGTGACTAGCATGTTGCTAGCATGACTAGCAAGTGACTACCATGTTTGCTAGCATGATAAACAAGTGACTAACATGTTGCTAGCATGATTAGCAATTGATTAGCATGTTGTTAGCATGACTAGCAAGTGACTAGCATGTTGCTAGCATGACTAGCAAGAGACTAGCATGTTTGCTAGCATGACTAGCAAGTGACTAGCATGTTACTTGCTTGACTAGCAAAGTGACTAGAATGTTGTTAGCATGACTAGCAAGTGACTAGCATGTTTGCTAGCATGATTAGCAAGTGACTAGCATGTTGCTAGCATGATTAGCAAGTGACTAGCATGTTGTCAGCAAGACTAGCAAGTGACTAGCATGTTTGCTAGCATGACTAGCAAGTGACTAGCATGTTGTTAGCATTATTAGCAAGGGACTAACATGTTGTTAGCATGTCTTTAGCATGATTAGCAAGTTGCAAGCATGTCGTTAGCAAGTTACTAGCATGTGTCAAGCATGATTAGCAAGTGACTAGCATGTTGTTAACATGACTAGCAAGTGACTAGCATGCTGCTAGCATGACTAGCAAGTGACTAGCATGTTTGCTAGCATGACTAGCAAGTGACTAGCATGTTATTACGATGACTAGTAAGTGACTAGCATGTTGCTAGCATGACTAGCAAGTGACTAGCATGTTTCTAGCATGACTAGCAAGTGACTAGCATGTTTGCTAGCATGATTAGCAAGTGACTAACATGTTGCTAGCATGATTAGCAAGTGACTAGCATGTTTGCTAACATGACTAGCAATTGACTAGCATGTTGCTAGCATGACTAGCAAGAGACTAGCATGTTTGCTAGCATGACTCGCAAGTGACTAGCATGTTGTTAGGATGACTAGTAAGTGACTAGCATGTTTGCTAGCATGATTAGCAAGTGACTAGAATGTTACTAGCATGATTAGCAAGTGACTAGCATGTTGTTAGCATGACTAGCAAATGACTAGCATGTTGCTAACATGACTAGCAAGTGACTAGCATGTTTGCTAGCATGACTAGCAAATGACTAGCATGTTCTTAGCATGATTAAAAGTATCTAGCATGTTGCTAGCATGTCTTTAACATGATTAGCTAGTTTGCTAGCATTTCATTAGCAAGTTACTAGCATGTCACTAGCATGATTAGCAAGTGACTAGCATGTCGTTAGCACGATTAGCAAGTTGCTACCATGTTTCTAACAATTTGCTAGCATGACTAGCAAGTGACTAGCATATTGTTAGCATGACTAGCATGTTTTTAGCATAACTAGCAAGTGACTAGCATGTGTTTAGCATGATTAGCAAGTGACTAGCATGTTGCTAGCATGAATCTAACATGATTAGCAAGTTACTAGCCTGTCACTAGCGTGTTTCAATGATGATTAGCATGTCATTAACATGTTGTTTGCATGATTAGCATGTCACTAGAATCTTTCCAGCATGATTAGCATGTCGCTAGCATGATTCTAGCATGAATAGCAAAGTTACTAGCATGTCGCTAGCATGTTTCTGGCATGATTAACAAGTTACTAGCATGTTGTTAGCATGATTAGCAAGTTACTAACATGTTGCTAACATTTTTCAAGTATGATTAGCAAGTTGCTATCATGTTCTTAGCAAGGTAGTATCATGTTACTAGCATGATTAGCAAGTGACTAGCATGTTGTTAGCATGACTAGCAAGTGACTAGCATTTTGCTAGCATGACTAGCAAGTGACTATCATGTTGTTAGCATGATTAACGAGTTCCTAGTATGCTGTTAGCATGTTTCTAGCATTTTGCTGGCATGACTAGCAAGTGACTAGCATGTTGCTAGCATGACAGGGGAAGTCGTGGCCTAATGGTTAGGGAGTCGGGCTTGTAACCTGAAGGTTGCCGTTTCGATTCTCGCACCGGCAGGAATTGAAGGTGGGGATTGTGAACAAACAGCATTCTCTCTGCCTTCGATACCATGACTGAGGTGCCCTTGAGCAAGGCACCGAACCCTCAATTGCTCCCCGGGCGCTGGAGGAATGGCTGCCCACTGCTCTGGGTGTGTGTTCACTGGGTGTGTGTACGTTTGTTCACTACTCACTGCTGTGTGTGTGCACTTGGATGGGTTAAATGCAGAGCACCAATTTCGAGTATGGGTCACCATACTTGACAATACGTCACGACTTTCACTTTCATTATTCAAGCATGATTAGCAAGTTGCTAGCATGTTCTTAGCAAGGTACTATCATGTTACTAGCATGATTAGCAAGTGACTAGCATGTTTGCTAGCATGACTAGCAAGTGACTATCATGTTGTTAGCATGATTAACGAGTTCCTGGTATGTTGTTAGCATGTTTCTAGCATTTTGCTAGCATGACTAGCAAGTGACTAGCATGTTGCTAACATGACTAACAAGTGACTAGCATGTTGTTATCATGATTAGCATGTTAATAGCATGTTGTTAGCATGATTAGCAAGTTACTAGCATGTCTCTAGCATGTTCCAGCATGATTAGCATGTCGCTAGCATGTTGTTAGCATGATTAGCATGTCGCTAGCATGTTTCCAGCATTATTAGCATGTTGCTAGCATGATTTAGATTAGAAATATTAGAAATATTAGATAGAGTGGAAGCTTAAATGAGTTTAAATTGATTAGAAATAGTACATAGAAGCGAAGCTTAATTGAGTCCAATATGCTTCAGTGTGTTTACATTTGAAAGTTTGACAGTTGGTGTTTGATGAGTCTTGGCTCATCTGAACATTATGTCAATGTAAGTCTATGGGATTTTTCGCAGGTTTTCTTCGTACTTTTTACGAAAACCGTAAGCCGGATCAGTTAGAAAAGATATAGCAACCCGAGTCAGACCAGTTTGAAGGTCTGGGCCGAGTTTGGTGGTTGTATTTTTAAAGGTCTAGGAGGAGATACATTTTAAAATTTGGTCTCAGAAGAAGAAGAAGAAGAAGAAGAAGAAGAAGAAGAAGAAGAAGTTTAGACAGGATTTCAGTAAGTTGGCTTTTTCAAGCCAACTTACTTCAAGGTCTGACTTTTTCAAGCCAACTTAATAGGTTTATATAGGATTTCAGTAAGTTGGATTTTTCAACTTTAAGTTGGCTTGAGAAAGCCGGACCAGAAAGTTTAAAAAAGTTTGAAAAAGTTTGAAAAGTTTAAAAAAGTTTAAGAAGTTTAAAAAGTTTGGGAAGTTTTAAGTTTGACAGTTTTCAGTCTGAATTAGTTTGAAGTTTAACGTAGTTTTAAAAGTTTAAAGTTTGATAGATAGATAGATAGATAGATAGATAGATAGATAGATAGATAGATAGATAGATAGACAGATAGACAGATAGATAGATAGATAGATAGATAGATAGATAGATAGACAGATAGATAGATAGATAGATAGGCTCAGATTATAGATAGACAGACAGACAGACAGACAGACAGATAGATAGACAGATAGATAGATAGATAGATAGATAGATAGATAGATAGATAGATAGATAGATAGATACAGTGGGTACAGAAAGTATTCAGACCCCCTTAAATTTTTCACTCTTTGTTATATTGCAGCCATTTGCTAAAATCATTTAAGTTCATTTTCTTTTTCCTCATTAATGTACACACAGCACCCCATATTGACAGAAAAACACAGAATTGTTGACATTTTTGCAGATTTATTAAAAAAGAAAAACTGAAATATCACATGGTCCTAAGTATTCAGACCCTTTGCTGTGACACTCATATATTTAACTCAGATGCTGTCCATTTCTTCTGATCATCCTTGAGATGGTTCTACACCTTCATTTGAGTCCAGCTGTGTTTGATTATACTGATTGGACTTGATTAGGAAAGCCACACACCTGTCTATATAAGACCTTACAGCTCACAGTGCATGTCAGAGCAAATGAGAATCATGAGGTCAAAGGAACTGCCTGGAGAGCTCAGAGACAGAATTGTGGCAAGGCACAGATCTGGCCAAGGTTAAAAAAAAAATTCTGCTGCACTTAAGGTTCCTAAGAGTACAGTGGCCTCCATAATCCTTAAATGGAAGACGTTTGGGACGACCAGAACCCTTCCTAGAGCTGGCCGTCCGGCCAAACTGAGCTATCGGGGGAGAAGAGCCTTGGTGAGAGAGGTAAAGAAGAACCCAAAGATCACTGTGGCTGAGCTCCAGAGATGCAGTCAGGAGATGGAAGAAAGTTGTAGAAATTCAACAATCACTGCAGCCCTCCACCAGTCGGGGCTTTATGGCAGAGTAGCCCGACGGAAGCCTCTCCTCAGTGCAAGACACATGAAAGCCCGCATGAAGGACTCCAAGATGGTGAGAAATAAGATTCTCTGGTCTGATGAGACCAAGATAGAACTTTTTGGCCTTAATTCTAAGCGGTATGTGTGGAGAAAACCAGGCACTGCTCATCACCTGTCCAATACAGTCCCAACAGTGAAGCATGGTGGTGGCAGCATCATGCTGTGGGGGTGTTTTTCAGCTGCAGGGACAGGACGACTGGTTGCAATCGAGGGAAAGATGAATGCGGCCAAGTACAGGGATATCCTGGACGAAAACCTTCTCCAGAGTGCTCAGGACCTCAGACTGGGCCAAAGCACACAGCTAAAATAACGAAGGAGTGGCTTCACAACAACTCCGTGACTGTTCTTGAATGGCCCAGCCAGAGCCCTGACTTAAACCCAATTGAGCATCTCTGGAGAGACCTAAAAATGGCTGTCTACCAACGTTTACCATCCAGCCTGACAGAACTGGAGAGGATCTGCAAGGAGGAATGGCAGAGGATCCTCAAATCCAGGTGTGAAAAACTTTTTGCATCTTTCCCAAAAAGACTCATGGTTGTATTAGATCAAAAGGGTGCTTCTACTAAATACTGAGCAAAGGGTCTGAATACTTAGGACCATGTGATATTTCAGTTTTTCTTTTTTAATAAATCTGCAAAAATGTCAACAATTCTGTGTTTTTCTGTCAATATGGGGTGCTGTGTGTACATTAATGAGGAAAAAAAATGAACTTAAATGATTTTAGCAAATGGCTGCTGCAATAACAAAGAGTGAAAAATTTAAGGGGGTCTGAATATTTTCCGTACCCACTGTATATTTTAATTTTAGAAAAACTCTTAAATTGCACATTGTGGAATTGCATTTGTCTTTTCATATGGAAACAAGAGAAGACACAAACTCCGCAGAAAGATTTTGGAAGAAAAAGCCAAATTTTGTGCAGCTGTTCATGACTACAACAGGGCAGCAACTAAAAAGCTGCAGTCAGCTGGTACAATTCTGGCATCTGAGAGCTATGCATGGCCATGGGTCCTTGATGAACGTGGTATGTCTTGTTACTCATTTAAATTCCGATGAATGTACTGTGTTTATGTAGCAGCTTATCTGTTTACAGTGGATATTGTTTATACCTGTTGTGCAGCAGGATGTTTTGCATGCTTCCTACAGTGTGTATGCATTTTGCCTCAGCTATAGCAAGTTTTTCTAAGTTTTCTTAGACTAAGCTAGGATTAGGTCTTCGTTCAATTTGGGCATTTAAGTAGCTTTTATAAATGTGCCTTAGGGAAGAAAACGCATTACTGGTGTGCACCTTGAGACAAAACAATAGCATTGGCAAATTTTAAGATATGTCAGTGCAACTGGCTTTCAGTTAAAACAGCTCAAACATGCATTTAAGCCTTGTCTGTGAAACCGGGGGCTAGTCTACCAAGACCAAATACAATAAATTATCCATCCTAACTTTTATCCATCATATCCATCAGTATACTAAAAACTTATTTTGAGGGTATTATTAATGAAATGTATAATAAAACGTTCAACTGTAGCTATGTGAAATTGTTTATGCAAAAGTCTGACAAAATATTGATGAATTGATCATTTGTATGTTTAACATACTTTGTAAAACATTTATTGATACACTATTCATGCCATTTTATTTATTTTTATTTATTTTTATTTTTTTTGGAAACATCACAGATAATCTTGCCACAAAAAAAAAAAAGGCCTTTGACCAACTGATGCTGCTGAACCGGCTTACTGAAGAGGAGTGCATTGTCCTGAAAGAAATCCGGAATCATTGGAAAAGCCTCACAAGGGAGCATTCTCTTCTAAATGATCTTTTAAGTCATGTTGCTGTTGATATTAAAGAGAAGAGTAAGCATTACATACTTTCTGTTTATCTTGTGTAGACAATATTAACAACAATAGATCCATAACCAATGATAAAAAAAAATAAGCTTTTTAACTGAACCTCTGGTAATTAGCCATAGCTGCTGCTTTCAGCTGGTGAATAAGTTTTTTGATTCTTTAATTTCTGCAGAAAATTACAGCAGAACACCACTTATTTAAAATGACTGAATGATTTATTTTGAGTTTTTGTGTTACTTACAGAACAGGACTGTGGATTTTCTGAAAATGGAATTCTAGGACTTCACTCTCTTCTGAAGAAAAGACTGTCTTGCCTTAGAAGTCACATCTCCTCTGTTCGTCAGCTGTACAGTAGTGTACTTAATTGTGAGGTGTTTGAAAAAATGAAAGAAGATGATTATCTCGACATGGATGAGGAGGATATCCAGTATCGTTTGGAGTATGATGATGAGGAGGAGGAGGAGGAGGAGGAGGAGGAGGAGGAGGAGGATGAACCCGAAGTCTAATTTAAAATCTGAACACTAGGCCAGGGGTAGGCAACGGCGGTCCTGGAGAGCCACTGTCCTGCAGAGTTTAGCTCCAACCTTCAAAAAAAAAAAAAAAAAAAGACTCAACGGCCTGTAGCCTTACAAATCCTGAAGACCTTGATTTGCTTGTTCAGGTGTGTTTGATTACAGGAGAGCGGCTTTCCAGGATCAGCGTTGTCTACCCCTGCACTAGGCATAATACAGTTGCTGACTTTGTAAATCATAACTGTGAAAAACTGAGCAATATACAGTAAATAACTTTCATTTCATTTCCATTAAATCTTTACTGTCTTTGTTTCTTGATTAAACACTGACGAGGTGTTGTGCAGATGTGTAATTCTAAAGTTAAGTTCTTATGTTAGTATAATAAATTTCATAACTGACATTGTAAAACATTACTTGCTCTCACTATTATGTATAATTAAATAGCTTCTTGATGCAACAAACATGTAATATGCATTTAATGACTCTCTGGACAATGTTTTATCAAAATGTTATTGTATATTCATATTGTCTGTCACAAAAATGTCAAAATTGATGTTACATTGCTCTTGAACCAATATGTAAATAAAATACTCACTTAGGTTCTTTATGATCCGTGCCCTTATAGACTGATTGACATAACTGGTAAATTTGATTTAAAGCCAATTTAAAGTCAGCATTACTGAATCAATTTCATGCTTAAATTTACAAGTGCCACATCTTTAAAAGCCTAAATGTTGTGCTTTAATATTACCTGACTCCCTGGTGTATACAATGGGAACCATAAAATATTAGTTTATATTTCATGGAAAGATATATGTATGTGTATATACGAATTTATTTATTTATAGAAATGTATGCATCTCGTAAATTTGCCATATAAAACCATATCGCCGTATTTTATTTTTTTTTTATATTATGAACATTATGTCAACCAATAAGAAAGCAGTTGCAATACAAAATAATAATAATAATAATAAAAAGAAAAGTTTATAAGATTAAACAAAACACATTGCATTCAAAGGAAAAGATTAAACAGCTTACAAATTTCAACTTTTTTAAGGCCTTATGACGTTAGAAATAGTTTTAAAGTAATGCTTTATTTCAGCAAGCAAAACATAAAACGGTGGCTTCTGACATGAAAATTTACATTTATGTATATAAAATTATGTTAAAATAAGAACATTAAGTGGAAACAAACAAGGAAAAAACAATAATATTAATAACAGGCATCTGTAAGGTAAGATAGTAAAATAAAAGAAAGTTTGAAATGAGAAGCATAAATAAGAAACTATAAAGAAGAAACTAAATATGTGTGTAAATATAAACAAATAATTTAGATGACTAAAAGTACATTACTGCACTGTACATTAGTGCAGGATGTGCAAAATGTTCAGTAAAGCAAATTAGTGCAGGCCAGTGCAAATGTTCAGTTTGATGAAAAAGGTGCAGCAGTCTGGGTAGTGTGTGTTAATATAACACATTTTCATTTACGTTTGTTTCTACTTCTAAGCACCTGTACACCAAGACAAAATCCTTGTACATATAAACCCACTGGACAATAAAGCTGATCCTGATTTTATATTTCACGAAACCCACCAAAAACTGATAAGCATAATGAAAGGTTGAGGGAAAGCTACATTTCTAGAATATAAATTTGACTCAAATTTTGTTATACAAGATGAAGAAAATACATATGTGTAGGTCTTACTGCCCTTTCACCCTCAGGGGCCCAGTAATGCTCCCTGGAAGAGCAAAAAAAAAAATCTACATTTTAAATGGCTGTAAAACAAAGTCTGATTAGTGTGTTTGAAAGAAAACTGACAGGACAACTCTATATGCTATGTTTACTAAATAATGTTAGACACAGTTTCCCAACATAGCTGGAAAGGTGATATAAATGCATTTTAAAAACTGTGCACAGTAAAATAGTACATTTCAGTCCACCTCTCAAATATGTCACAGAGGTTTGTCCAATGAACATATTTAGATATTGATTTTTTTCATTAAAGATGGATATTATTTGATTTAATCTGTAAACGTTTTAAACTACATTACCCATAATCCCCTATTATTCTATCACTGGAAAGTGAAATCATAGTGCTGATACTTGTAGTTCTTTGAAGTGTGTAGTTAGGCTTAGGGTTAGGGTTGAGATCTCGGTTAAGGGATAATTTTTCTCAACATAGCAACGTGGTATTGTTAACTGAATCTTTTACTTGTATAATAATAACAGCAAAACGTACTTTTTAACACAAAGTGCTTTTTAATAAGGGTTTAAAGACAGTCCAACCACAGTAATTCCTGCCGGTGCTGTGGAACCAATGACAACCCAGTTCAAAAGAGGCGCCATGCACACTTGTCTATATATGGTCATCTATGACAGGTCTTCCGGTTTTATATGGCGAATTGAGTATTACGAGATGAATGCATACATTCCAAGTTTTATATATATATATATATATATATATATATATATATATATATATATATATATATATATATTTCTTCAATTTAAAAAAAAAAAAACAGAAGAAAAAAAAAGAAGATGATTTTATGGCTAGGCTGCAGACTGATTATCTCTTTACATTTCTGTTATTTTTTTCAGATTATTTCAAAGCAATCATTGTCTCACAGTAACAAACAGCAAAATAACAGAATGAAAACTTCAAAGATGAGATGAATTCCAATTCTGCTCTAATAATGCAATAGTCATTATTTAGTTTAATTCAGTTCAGTGTTGATTTATTTCAGGAAAAAGTTTAAACAAGTTTAATTCTGCTATAAGCAGTTCTACTAAAGAAAGTAGTGGTATTCAGTTGTTCATAACATTTAAGAAACCAATATAGAGTGTGACACCTTGTAATTTTACAAAACTGAAAAACTGCATGCAATACAAATAACCACAATACAAAAGGCCTAATTTGTAAAAATTACCTTTTCGTCTTCTTGCTCTCCCTCAAGTGCTGGATGTAAGTAATGTGGATGCTCTATTTTCTAATACAGTTAAGGAGCCATGTTGATCATTCAACTGTTGATCCATGATCAAGAATTGTGCCGAAGGTGTCTGTAGAAATGTAATGCACGTTGCAGAATTTTCAAGTAACTGAAATTGGCATAATTACTGTATTTGCCACGGCATATACGTTACATAAATGTTGCTGCATCATTGTCCCAAATTACTATTATTATTATTAAAAGAATCAGAGAATTCAAATTAATCATAATTTTTGTTGTTGTTTAATAAAACGCCATATTTTATGCACCACATTAACCACACTTTATTTTATAATACAACACTTTATTGTAGGATGTATTGTGTGATAGAGAAGTTGTTTTATGCTTTGCTGTTCTGCAGGATTTACAGAGGCATGCATATTTTTTTCAATTAAAATGATCTGTTAAAACAAATTCATAGAAGCACAATTAGTACACATACTTTCATTTTATTTAATTGTATTGACATGTCAAATGAGTATGAATTTAAACAGACACAAATATTTTGTTAATAACTACTGTATAGCATCCTCGGACACCCAAGTACTCTTCCACTTCTTGCCACTATGAAGAAAAAAAGACAGTAGTTTGCCAAAATGTGCACCCAAACAGTGTAAGGTTTGACTATTTGGAAAATAAGTTGGTTTAGTTTAAAAATGAGAATTTGATTTTATATTCATTTATTTTTTTGGAAATGGGTTTAAAGCGTCAATATTTCATTCAGACACGCCTTTTTCATCTTATTGGTTCTATACACCTATAAATCTGTCAGGTAAATAGGATTTTGTACAGCACTGCCACTCACTGTTAACTATGCATGACATCTAAAGCAGGAATATGTTGCTGGGCACATAACTGATGCTGCTGTGACTTGCGAAGCATCGCTTCTAATGTATGAGATCACAAGCCATGAGCTACAGTATGCTGATACAGAGTTTGGTGTAGACTATTTTTATGTTTAATAACTTTGTTTTTTATATAACGTTTTTATATAAAAACTAAACAGAAAAGAAAATGAAGGAGTCATGACCTACGGACAACAAACGTCTTTAAATTTCACACTAATAGTGTTACATCAATAACCAATCAGTATTTATTTATTTATTAACTTTTTATATATCATAATGCTTTCAATTGCCATAAAAAAGGTGTGTATGTGTGTTGGGGGGGTCTATACTTACCAGGATGTGCAAGGCTGCAAAGATATTCTTTTCTTCCCTTTAAAGAACAGACAGACAAAAATGTATCAATATCTATGATACGTCATTAAACTTCAAGCCATTTTCAAGCTAAACAGCACAAGGAATAAAGAAAATGGTTTATGCTACTGATATTTCCATGTTCTTGTCTACCTAACGATAGTATAACTGGGCAATTTACTGTACAGTGAAACTGGATAGGGATGTTGCCAATTACTGGCGCTGTTAACTTACTGTTTCAGTGGGAAAAGTTACATGTAACATTAATACATTTACAATAAATAATACATTGTAGGTTTTAAATATGAATAAACTAGTAATTTAGTGGCATTTTTCTTTCATTATTCTGACCAACCTCCCTAACTCTCTCCCTCACAACCTCTCCATGGTACACATCCTGGCTGTTATGTGAGCATTCTGTAAAGCATTAAACTGATTTAAACAATAAAAAGAAGAAACTGGTTAATTTTTTTTTTAAATGTTATTTGATAACTTTTAAACAACTTTATCTCAAATAGCTTTTAAATGGACAATGTAGTTTAACAATAAGAATTAAAAAGGAGGAAAAAAATTACCATTATGTGTTTGTCTCTGCTTTCTTTTTATTGGCATGTAGAACACATTTGGAATATTGACTGTAAAGGCAGGGTTGATGGGCACAGTGGTGGGGTCCTTGGACACAGAGGCAGAGTTGCTGGACACAGAGGCAGGTTCACTGGACACAGAGACTGAGTTGCTGGACACGGAGGTGGGGCCCTTGGACACAGAGGCAGTGTTGCTGGACACAGAGGCAGGTTCACTGGACACAGGGACTGAGTTGCTGGACACGGAGGCGGGGCCCTTGGACATAGAGGCAGGTTAGGTTCACTGGTCGCAGAGGCAGAATTGCTGGACACAGAGGCAGTGTTGCTGGACACAGAGGCAGGTTCACTGGTCGCAGAGGCAGAATTGCTGGACACAGAGGCAGTGTTGCTGGACAGAGAGGCAGGTTCACTGGTCGCAGAGGCAGAGTTGCTGGACACAGAGGCAGTGTTGCTGGACACAGAGGCAGGTTCACTGGTCGCAGAGGCAGAGTTGCTGGACACAGAGGCAGGTTCACTGGTTGCAGAGGCAGAATTGCTGGACACAGAGGCAGTGTTGCTGGACAGAGAGGCAGGTTCACTGGTCGCAGAGGCAGAGTTGCTGGACACAGAGGCAGGTTCACTGTTCTAGATCCAGTCCTTCTGAAGATTTCAAGTGACACTGACAAATGCAAAGACTTCAGATGACTCTAAATTTGGATCGACATACAAAACTCTCAAATATTTTCCTTATATTTTAGTTATGAGCAGAAACTGCTTTCATTGAAACACTTTCATTAAGTGAAATTAACTATGTGATATAGCTGTTATTTGATATCTGATTATGGCCATGACAATGGCTGAAACATTACTTGTTTTAAACGAATAAATTTCAAACTTTTTTTCTTCTAAGGCAAATGTCGATTGACATTATTTTGACACACTCATCTATGGCTGATAACAAAAATCCTTTCTAATTATAATATCTAAATATTAAAACAAGCATTTTCTGTATAGTGGCTTTGAAACAATATATGCTGTGAAATGTGCTATACAAATAAACTTTGAATTGAAGCATAATTAGTTTTAGAGACAGTTATATTTTATGTCTAATGATAAATACTAATAAATATACTAATAAAACACTCGCACTACCAGTAGTTACGCCAGTGCATGCACTCTTTAAAACATATTTAGTGTGACATTATAATATTGTGGACAAGTCAAGGGTAAATGAGTAAGTATAAGAAGAGCTTTTCAAATTGTAAATGCAAATGTACAAATAAATACCTCTTATAACAGCCTCATAAAGTCTGCATGATTGGTACTGAGGGATGACTCTGAATGTATGCACTTTTGACCAAAACTTTTGTAGAACGGTGCTGGCCTCTCTGTGTAGTAATAAAAAGCATCGGTGAGACGCCCAGTAATTCCAATTTATGGAGCTGAGAAGAGAGAACAAAATGTTTTAAAGAAGAGTATACAGTCAAGTTAGAAACTATATTCTTATCCACTACTGTATATCATATCTACTCAAATAGCAATAAGCTTTATTACATTATAGGGCATTTTCTAAGTATAGTGATGTTTCTTTTTTGTTAATAGGCTCGAGTCTCGAGAAAATAATAATAAATTTCATATATTGAAATAAAGCTTCATAATTTTGCAAGTATTGCCATATTTTTTTAATTTGGCTGCCCACTGGCCATCAAATTTAAGTTTTTGGTCTTCCAGATTTTTCTTCAGTTTAACCTTCATTCCACAATATTTGCATGTTTTCGAGGCACTGCCAATCTCTTTGCAGCAAACACTACACTGGCGTGTTGTGGCTCCAGGTGCCATGTTTGTGTGTGTGTGAGTGAGAAAGAGTGAGAGAGAGAGAGTTTTTGTGTGTTTCAGAGTGAGAACGTCTGTGTGTGTGTACGCGCATGTGTAAGAGAGAGTGTGTTTGTGTGTGTGTGAAAGAGAGAGAAAGAGAGAGTGTGTTTGTGTGTGGGTGAGAGAGTGTATGTGTGTGTGTGTGTGTGAAAGAGAGAGAGAAAGAGAGAGTGTGTTTGTGTGTGGGTGAGAGAGAGCGAGAGAGAAAGAGTGTGTGTGTGTGTGTGTGAGAGAGAGAGAGAGAGAGAGAGTGTGTTAGTTTGTGTGTGTGTATGTGTGTGTGAGAGAGTGTGTGTGTTAGTTTGTGTGTGTGTGAGAGAGAGTGTTAGTTTGTGTGTGTGTGAGAGAGAGAGAGAGAGTGTGTGTGTGTTTGTGTGTGTGTGTGTGTGTGAGAGAGAGAGAGTGTTAGTTTGTGTGTGTGTGTGAGTGCGAGAGAGCGTGTGTGTGTGTGTGAGTGCGAGAGAGCGTGTATGTGTGTGTGTGTGTGTGTTTTAGTTTGTGTGTGTGTGAGTGAGAGGGAGTGTGTGTATATGGGAGAGAGAATGAGAGCTTTTGCGAATGATGGCTCTTTTAAAAGAGCCGTTGGGTTGGATTGTTGGAAGAGTAGATGGAATAGATGGAAGAGTGAGTAGAATGGAATCTGAAGTAACTGCAAGACAGAAAAAATATTCAATTACATTACAATTTTTGCATTTACATAAAAGGATTTAACAGTAAGGCAAGTGTTGTGATAACTGTGCTTTTACGATACATAAGGTAGAACTACAGTTAATGTGATAACTGCTTGTGTTTTAACTACAAAATACAACAGTAGAACCAAAGTAGCTATGGTAAAAGCACAGTAAGTGTTGCTGTTATGGTGCTGTAACTACTAAATAGCAATAGAAGTACAGTGGTGGTTACTACTTCCATTAATTCCACCAATATGAACATGACAAACTGATCGAAGATCAGTGCAAGCTAACGCTAACGTTTAATTACCCCAGCTAGCAGTACATGCTCCGTTTTTTAACAAACATAGTAGTAGAGATGACTGACAAAATCCAGCAAACATTAGGAGCCTATCTGATTAATTAAGAGCATATTATGGACTTTATACAGAACATCGGGAAACCGTGTGACAGCCTACTTACCGAGATGTGGCATGTGTAAACTGCAGGAGAATATCGCGATGTTTTCCTATTGAGAGTTGGGTCACGCTTATTGAATGCGAAGAACAAATCGTACGATATAGTACGATTTAACCATTTTATTAAGTCGTGCGAATTAGTACGAATTCATCTTGATGGGATTGTTCTAAATGCAATGAACAAATCGTACGATTTCGTACGACCCAGCTCATACGATATCGAATGATTTAGCCACTTGGTTAATTCGTACGAATTAGTACGAATTCGCAGTGAGATAGGGTTGAATAAATCTCATTCTCAGTCAGTGTTGCCAATTTAGCAATTTTGTTGCTAGATTTAGCAACTTTTCAGACTACCCTAGCAACTTTTTTTTTTTCCAAAAAGCACCTAGCAACAAATTTAGCTATTTTTAACACATCAAATGTGAATCAAGTTGCTAGTTGCACTTGTTAAAAAATAATTGTTAATTTATGAAACACCTCAGTTGTTAGTTTGTTTGTTATTCAGTTAGGTACACTGTTGATCTTATATCAAAATCTGTCTGTCTACACTCTTAAAAATAAAGGTGCTTAAAAAGGTTCTTCAAGCGATGCCATAGAAGAACCATTTTTGGTTCCACAAAGAACCATTCAGTCAAAGGTTCTTTGAAGAACCATCGCTTCCTTATCTTTTTATAATCTAAAGAAACTTCTTTCACCACAAAGGAACCTTTTGTGAAACAGAAAGATTCTTCAGATGTTACAGGCTCTTTATGGGACCATTTAGACAAAAAGGTTCTTCTATGGCATCGTGAAGCTCCTTTATTTTTAAGAGTGTATGTATCTGTCTGTCTGTATGTATTTATCTGTCTGTCTGTCTGTCTGTCTATCTATCTATCTATCTATCTAAATGCACTGTCATTTAAAATATTCTGGTGAAAAATTAATACAGAAAATTCCTTCATATTAACATATGAAGTACACTGTGCCCTATTTTATGGACTTTTCTTAGAGTGTAACATTTAACTTACTACCAGTTCACTGCTTAAAACTGTAATTGTTAATCATGTGTAGTTCTACTAGTTATTTGGAGAAGACATAAAATGTAATTGATCAGAAATGTGTAACTTTTCAATAATCCAATGTTTTATTTAAATATTATTAAAAAACTAAATGTGTTCATTTTGATTTTACAAATTATATATTAAATGTTTATTTTTACAAACAAATCTAAATTAACATATTTCAAATAATATTCTTTGCTGAGATTTCAGTAATTTCAATGTGTATTCATTCAATTATATCACAACGTCATTTAGCAACTTTTAGCAACAAATCGACCTGCCTTTAGCAACTTTTCCTGAAAATTAGTTGGCAACACTGTTCTCAGTCATTCACAAACATGTAATTAACAATGATCACCATTTGCTAAGCAAACTATTTGGTTTTTGTTTTGTCCTTGATGACAAATATTTTATATATATTCAAATATAATTCATGCCATCTTTTAAAATTCTTATGAATTGTGTATATTTCCCAAAATATAGGCTATCCAAATGGTATCTTAACATTATAATACATGTAGTACAATAATATGAAAAGTTATCATGAGACCAGCTGACCACGTCGCTACAATGTTCTTCATGGGACTAACTAGCGACGTCTTTTGAGGACGTGCCCATGACGTTTCTGGGACGTTAGCCAAAATGGAACTTTACCACGACGTCCTCACAACGTCGCCATAATGTAATGTCGCGCTGACCAAAGTAAGACGAACTGGCGATGTCCTCACAACGTTCTGTGTTTGCTGGGTAATCACTGCATTAAAAAAATAACGTAATCTTTATCTAATTCTGATTGGGTGGGCAAGACTGTCATTTGGGTGGGCTTAGCCCACCCCTGCCCATGCCTGGAGCCGGCCCCGAAAAAAATGTATGGACGTGATAACGTGGAAAATATATGGACATGTGATCACATGTGGAAAACGTGGACACATATGACCACATTGGAAAACGTGAAATTCATGTGGTTTTTCTGTAAGAAAAAAATAAATAAATGGGAAAAAACTGAAAAATACATAAGGAGATAAAATAATTAATTATTTTTGCTTTTTTCTTTTCTGTGTATATTTATTTATATATTTATTTATTTTTGCTTTTTTTTTTTTTTTTTTTTACATTTCTTTGTACATTTATTTATTTATTTCTAATTATGGCAGGAATGGCATTCCATAAATATAGGCCTACAGAACAGAAAATTCATGATTTATGAAACACATTGTTCGACGTTGATTACCGCGTTATAATGAAACTACAGCACACGGCAAAGCAAATAATTAAATACATCGCCCATTTTGTGTGAGAGTTGCCAAATAGCAATGTCACTGGTCTATGTCAGAGCCATAGAGAGAGGGTTGCGACAACTCCATTGACTCCAATGGACCAGTTATTTTCAGCAATGGGATCAATAGTTGCCGGAAGTTCGCGCTAATACTATCAGCGCCATAGAGATGCAGCAGAAGAGACCACTTTGATGAACTATAAAAGGTAAGATATTAGAATTATACATTAGATTAAAACTGTATATTATCAGCAAAGCTAATCAAATTTCCCTGTGCCACAGATTATTATTAGATTATTACTCACGTAATTAGTAGATTTACGGGATGTTATTCATTCGCTTCATGCAGTTTCATTCGTCGTTGTGTAATTAAGGCTTTTAAACATGATTTTTGCTGGTGGGGAGTTATTTAATAGACTTGGATTTATTGTAAAGGATGCTGATGGACCTAAGTGAGAATGAAAAGTGTTAAATAGGCGAGCAGTTTTCATTTCATAATAATGCTAGGCTAAATTTCCAAAAACGTATTATATACCACTACTATATTATAGAAGTAATCACAGTAAACCTGTACATTATTATTTTATACTTAAATGTCTTAGCTAATATAAAAGTACTGTGTTGAAGGCGCAGTGATGCCACAGGACTGAAATGTGATGGAGCATCACTTAACCATTTCTCCTGTGTTTTTCTCCTTCTCTATCTTGCTCAATACAAGAACCACCTGAAGACTCCCTGCAATGAGATATCACTCTCGCAATGAGTCTCTTCACTGGGTTTGGCAAGTCTTTCCCTGTTCTTTGTGTCTTTGTGAAAAAGTGCCAGCTCCCAAGTATGATTACATCACTTTTTTTGGTGTAATCTATAGATTGCTCCTGCTGACTGTATCCAGCCTCTTATGAAGACTTCAGATGACCAGCACCTGTGAAGAGATGAAGCCAGCGCTTGACAGGACTTCAGATGAAGCTGACTCTGAATAAACAAACAAAACTTCAAAATTTTCCTTGCATTGTAATCAACATGATCACAAAACAGCTTCTACCTGCAGGTCATCAGAACCCTTAATAAACTGTAAAGCTGTCTCTAAAATTGCACTATTATCCCCCTCTATATCATATCTAAGACTATGCAAACATTGTCTTTTTGAATCTTGCATATTTTGCACAATGCCATATTACATACCTCAATGCAACATCGCCACCTCAACCTTGCACCCGCACATTTTATTTTTATTTAAATTTACTTTTTACTTTTATTGTATTGTATTGTACTGCATTGTGAATTTGTTGTAATCATTATTCTACATTTCTGTTTTTTCATTTCTATCTTGTTTGCCCCTTTATTATTATCAATTTTTTTCTTTTCTATTGTTATCATTGTACTACTGTAGACTGCCTAAGCCTTACAAAAAGCATTTTCTTATCATGTAACCATTGCTTTAATTTGTATATTGTTTTTGTATACATTCCATTGTTTCTGAATATGTGACATTACTTAACTGCATGATTTGTATAGCCTCATTTTAGAACATTTCTGCCATATGAACATTACTTTGACACAGTCACACCTGTTAACAGTACTCTTATTTGTAATGTAGAAACATTCATTCTTTGAAACAATGTGTATAATAAAAAGTGCTATACAAATATATGTGAATTGAACAAAACTTGATGCATCATTTTTTTCTCCTGTCCAGATCAGTGGGGAAACCATACATTCAAACTCCTTTCTGTGAATGACTTGAGCACTCCCATGCAGCACAACAAACTATAGTGGCTTTATAGTATGTAAATAAGTGCATAACAAAAGTCAACATACATACATACATACATACATACATATATATATATATATATATATATATATATATATATATATATATATATATATGTTATTTTAATTTTGAATATACTACAAATATATTTTATATATTAATAATTGAGTGCACAAGAATCCAAAACATTAAACAAGATTCATTTTCACTTAATCTTAAAATATCTTCACTTATTTGGAATGAATTTTCTAAGACAACAAACTTAATATTTACCATGAGATTAGTAAAAGGACAATGAACATTAAGATGTGATTGCACTTGACTAACATACAAGTTGTAAGAACACACACGCACATATATAATTATATTTATATAGAGAGGCTGAAGTTACCTTGGTAAAAGACCACGATGTCGTTTATATAGCAAACACAGACTTTCACCATGGTAACTTCAGCCTAAAATGTGTTAACATGGCAGGTAAGCATAGCTGACCACATTAATCCTCAAATATAAGCGGATTTTATCTTTTAAAAACAACACAGATACAATATACTACGCATAAGTGTATATATTATTTTATAAATAATGTAAATAAATTATTTTATTGTCTACTAATTACCAAAAATCACGGTTCTGTCTCTCTAACTATTTGAGGTCTACGTGAATCACGTGACGATCGAGCATAAAGTTTTGAACTTCCGTTGTCGCATCTCCTCTCTACGGCTCTGAACTATGTATGCTCCGAACAACAAAACACGAAGCTGATTGGCTAGTTTACAAGGCGAGCGTCCCGGATTTAGAGGCGGCTTATGTTTGACACATTGAAGGCGCGTAACTGAGTTTGAATTTGGTGAGGATTGGTTTGTGCAGATTCAGCTCAATCAATCGACATTCACAAATTGCAAAATGGCGAGTATTTTTCTTTTGTGTCGTATGTTTTGAGCCATTCGTATTTTGTATGTATGCCTAACAAATTAAACGTACATTTAAAGCGATTTCTTAGTCTCTAGTGAATAATACTGTACGGCTAGTTAGCTGTAGCTCTTGTGCTAACTGGCATCCTATCAACACGAGCGCGAATTAAGCGAATCTGTAATGTGTGCCGACGTTATTTTAACGCAGTCTTGTTCGTAATGTTAACTGAGGTCTTAAGACCTTTTACACTTAAAACACAATGAAGTGAATGTGGTTCTGTTGGTTGCAGGCTGGAGGTAAAGCAGGAAAGGACTCCGGCAAGGCGAAAGCAAAGGCTATTTCGCGCTCACAGAGGGCTGGACTACAGGTCTGGCACCACCATAATGAACAAAGGCTCTTAATTCAATTCGTTTTTTTTAAGTACAAATTCGTTTGGAAATTCTTATTTGTGCGGTTATACTATTTTTCTTATGGAAAATGGCATGCTTCGAGCCAGTTTTGTCTGTTCATTAACTTATTCGTCACTCATCTTTGTCAAATTTAGTTTCCAGTGGGTCGTATTCACAGACACCTGAAGTCCAGGACCACCAGCCACGGGCGCGTCGGAGCCACCGCCGCAGTGTACAGCGCTGCTATTCTGGAGTATTTGACTGCTGAGGTAAGTAAAAAGAGACCGCTTTGGGGCAGAGGTTTATCAAACCTGTGAGTTAATGTGCCTGTTTTTACACTAAGGTACTTGAGCTAGCAGGAAATGCATCTAAAGATCTGAAGGTTAAAAGAATCACCCCACGCCACTTACAGTTGGCAATCAGAGGCGATGAAGAGTTGGACTCACTCATTAAGGCGACTATTGCGGGTGGTGGTAAGTTTTCTTATATATATGAAGAGTTAATTTGCAAAAACCGATAACTCCATTTTAATGTATTTTCAGAAATCATATCAATCAAACTGCAGTTGGGTTGTTTTGATTAAGTAATAATAACTTAAACAAATACAGGTAATTTACAAAATTAAAGTTCATTGAAAGTAGGGCTGGGCGATATGAGCAAAAATTCATATCGGTATTTTTTTGGCTGATTTGCTGTATATGGTATATATCTCGGTTTTGCTTTTGTATTATGCTTTTGTATTTGGATTAAACAAATAAAGTGAATGTAACCATGTAGGCATATATTATGTGTAAAAGGGTTAAAATCCCATTACATTGTAACATTGCAATCTAAAAACAAAAATAATGCTTTTAAAGCAGAAGTTAAATTTACTAAACTAAAAATGAAAATAATAAAAAAGCAAAGACTAATTGAGTAAAAAGGCTATTTTGATTACCCCATAACAGTCACTTTACAGTCAGTGTTATCATACAAATACACTTACTTGTAGGTTTAAAATTATATGTGTCACATTTATTAACTACAATTATTTCAGCAAAATGTATATTTTTGTCAGAATTATTGCACTCATATTTAATTGAGCTCCGTCTGTTTGGCACACATGCATGCGGCGGCGCTCGTTCTAAATGAAGTCTGTGAAATTTTGCAGAGAAAAGCAACATTTACAGATGGAGAATATACCTGTGAAATGCAAGTTATGCATTTAGGAAAACTGCTCATCTCAAACACATTAAACAGCGGGTCTTTGTCAGCGGCACACTCAGTCTTTCTGTCAGAGCCGCTTTAAACGGAAACTATAAACTATAGGCTGCTATATCTTACAAGTTTTTTAAAGCCCTTCATATAAATCTTGATACATGTAGAGCAAATTGTATGATGCACTTTCTCCGCAGCAGTTCAGTCTGTGTTCTCCGCTGTATTTTTTCAGATGCCTTCGTATCAAACTACTGTATATCCAGTGTTTCCCATACGTTGACTTATTTGTGGCGGCCCGCCACAATATCCACATCGACCACCACAAATACCCACTGCCCCCTCCCATCAGCTCCCACGTCTCACACACACGAGTGCAACTTTAGCACTATATTTAGCAAATTATAAGCCCAATTTATACTTCTGCGTCGGACCTACGACATAGCCTCTACGCCGTAAGCTGTGCGTCGGATTTCATTTATACTTCTGCGTCGTTGTCCATGTCGACGTGCAGTACACATGCGGACCGCTAGTCCACAGTGTCCACGGGCATGTTGCTTGTGAACCCCCAGTACCACGGCAAAAGCCGAAGAAGAAGCAGCTTATCGGAGAAGCATAGCCGTGACGGCGGCAAATAAATATCAAATCATTAAATCATTATTTAAAACTACAAAAAGGAGACAACTACAGAACAGGAGAAGATGGCATTCTTTCAATCTCCACAAGGACGTGTACCACGGCAGATCAACATTGTTTGTCGCAGACAACTAGTGATGTATAATGCTATGTAGTATAATAAATAAGACACTTGTTCTTTGCTTTTTATTTTAAATAAGAAGGTGTAACATTAAACTATATTACAGTGCTCATAAACGCACACAAAACTCAAGTGCATACGGAGGGAGGGGTTCTAGTAGACCAATCACAGCGCTTGCGGTCCGCGTAGAATTGACGCGCTGTTAGATTTTTGGAGAGGTGCACGTCAGGTACGGCGTAGGTTAGTCAGGTCAGGTACGGCGTAGGTTAGAAAATATGTAAATTATGAACAGCTTCATTGGGCATTCAGTTGTGTATTACAGTATGTGACTGTTCATAGAGTAGAACAGATCTGAAGTGCCAAAACTTGTCTGAACGCAAACTTGATGCAATGACGTCATAAATATGCAAACTGATATGTAACGTCACCTGCCGCCACAAGTCTCACAAAATCCCGTGGGAAACATTGATATCGATATAAACGATATTGCCTCATACCGTATCGCTTATAAAAAATATATCGATATATCGTACAAACTCGATACACTGCCCAGCCCTAATTGAAAGTATGGTTTTTTTACATATTAAAAGTTTGTTTTATAGCAAAAGCAGATAACTCCAACCAAAAAAAAAAAAAAAAACCCTTGTTTAATCTGAAGAAGATATCACCGGTTCATCAAGTTCGTCGAAATTATCCATCCTAAATCACTTTTAAGCCCTATTCGGATGGTAATTGTTTCTCATGAGGACGTAAGTGATTTTCACCATTTACAGGGTGTAGTTGGTGATTTAATTGCCGTCCGAATCCACATCTCTGAGTTTACGAGAAGAAATCGATTCAAAATTCAGTTTAAACCCTTTTTGAGCACTCCCAAACACCGTAAGGTAACTGTTGTACTGCGGTGTAATTTTCATACATATTTATTTCTGAAATGCTGGAAAGTATTTAAAAGAACAACACTTCATAACTGCTCCACCACAGCGACTGGGAACAGAAAGAGAAGAAAAGTACGTAAACATTCTAAATGGGTCTTTATTATGGCAGCAGCAGGTATGCAATGCAATTTTAAAATGTGTATTATAAACAGATATATGCATAACTATATCGCGTATATTTATATGCAACTATAGCACATCTATTTTCCTATTATTAAACAGGAGATTCAAATCAAATAATAAATAGGATTATGTATTATAAAAAATGCTTGGAATAATAAGAATACATTTTACATAAGTATTTTTAAATACATTTTACACAATAAGAATAAATTTGCAAATAAAATACATTTTATTTACAGCAGACAATCATGTGACATGCCACGTGAGCAGCGTGTTCCCGGGTTCGTAGGATCACAGAACTTGCTCCTGCACTGTGAATAAATCGCCATCCGAATCCAAGAGTTTTATCACTGAGGTGATATGTAAATTTACTTTTACAGATGTCTATATGAAAAACAATTACCGTCCGAATCAGGCTTTAGTCAGCTTTAGCCCAATTCGGATGGTAATTGTTTCTTTGTCAAAAAACAGTAGGTAATTCGGTCGGGATTTTTACGGGGGTGGTGAGCGATAAACATCAACATTCTGGATTCGGACGGTAATTAAATCACCGACTACCCCCTGTAAATGGTGAAAATCACTTACGTCCCCATGAGAAACCATTACCGTCCGAATAGGGCTAATGGCGAAACTCCTCTCAGCTTGCACGTCTTTTCAAAGTGAAAGTAGCCTTGTCACCTGACCTGAATACAGCGTGCTGATTTGCTAAAATGGACTTATCGGCTTCTGTTCACAAACAACAAGGGCGCTTGTCGGCTTCTGCAGTAAAACGTGAACTCGCGATGCCTTGAAAGTGGACAATACCGGCTTTTATGACAACTTGTTTAGGGTTCAGATCGCGCTATATGTGGAGAAT
>CM077220.1:34981732-35134232 GCA_039654775.1 Spinibarbus caldwelli
GAAACGTCTTTTAGGGTTAATTTTCACAGCTTTTATGATTTGTCTGTCATCAACTACTGTTGTTTACTCAGCCGATCAGGTCGTTGTTGGTTGCTGGTGTCGCTGGTGGCTTCCAAACTCTTGATTTCTCCATGCCCTTTGTTTTTGCTATAGCTCTAATTGACTTCCTCTTTTCTTTTAGCATCCAAATTGCTTGCTTTTCTCTCAAAGTCAGCTCCCTCATCTTCATCCTGGTTTTTGTGTGTCATCATCGAATTCAAGATTCAGAATGCAGAAGTAATGGATATAGCTGATACGACACATTCCCTGCTTTTAATATCTCAAGAATGAATGCAACAGGACAGCTCATCACTTAGAAAGACCTGTGAGGCAACTGTTCCAATACTTATGCTCACATCAGATAGGGGGATGAAACTCTAAAACTGCTGAACTTCTTAGCTGGTAAAACGTGTGTTGAATCACCCAATAATAAAGTGTGACATTCTGTAGTTTTGTCTCATATTCATCTTTTAATCATATTTGTAAATGTCTTGACTCCACAGCCAACAGAGCAATTTTGTCTTTACTGTTCCAATACTTTTGGAGGGCACTGTATATTAGGGATGTGCGCTACGATTAATTTGACTGTCGTTTAAACAGAAGTTTTGGATCAGACTAGTCTAAAAGCTAGAAACCCCCTAAAAATGGCAAAAGAAAAAACTGTGCGTGTGTCTATATAACAGCCCACACTTGAAATACTTAATCTTTGAATCACACTGTCAATTCCCTAAATGAATTCTGCTAAAAATAGGTCACGATTATGCCGTATGTTTGCCTCGCGTTATCATCATTTGATTTTAGATGGTCGTTAAACAGAAAAAAAGGAAGAGCATACACTCAACATAAACCAGTGCATAGATTATTTATTTAGATCGTCTGGAGCAATGCAGAAATGGAAAATCAATCAATAGACTGACAGAATTCTTCATCTTCATATAACGTGAGCCAACATATTAAAATACAATTCAAAAACAATAGGAAAGTTTATCAAGGAATAGCATTAAAACGTTTTTTATAAATGTACTTCATGTTGGCTATATTGTCTAAAAACAAAACAAAGCTAGTTTTACTTACTCAGACCATGCGCATTTGTTCAGTGAATTTAACATGTTAACGCGGTCTGGCGAAAGACGGGACAAGAGGCAAAAAAAAAACGTGCTCGGCAGGAACTGAAGTCACAGGCACTCAGAGAGATAACTACAAGCAAGCAGACATTTTCGAAAAGAGCCTGGAAATCCCGCACCACCACCGAAGTGGGTCTTCGTTTAGAGGAACAGATGGCGTGGATGGGATCGCAGACCGCAGCGGCGGGTTGTTGTGTACATGACATGATTGACATTTGCTGGCTTTGGCTAGCCTCCAAGCTAACGCATACGTGCCTGTATTGAATATGATTATGCATCGCTCCAGTAGAGTTATTGTAAGCCAATTTGACATTACACAGTTTACACAAAACTTTTCCGTTTCCTTCTAATTCAAAATAATCCCACACCTTGCTGGTTCTTCGCGTGGTCATTTCGAGCTCGCCACAACTAACATGAAGAAAACTCATGCGAGGTCTGAGGTAAAAATTTAGTTTCCACCCAGATATGCTTTTAAAAATATTTATATATTTAAATATTTTGATGTGTATTCTTTTTCAAAAGTTTTATTTTAACTTAACTTTAAAATGTTTTAAATTAAACGTTAAAATGATGGTAATTTGAATGATAAAATCATGTTGTTTTTTTTTTTTTTTTTCTCTCGTGTAATCGACTTGATTTCAGTGTCGACTAGCAGGAGCTGTACCGTTTGTCGACTAGACCCGCACATCCCTACCGTGTGTGTGTGTGTGTATATATATATATATATATATATATATATATATATATATATATATATATATATATAAATTAAATAAATAATTAATTAAAGGGATGTAACGGTATGAAAATTTCTTATCACGATTATAGTGACCAAAATGATCACGGTTATCAGTATTATCACGGTATTATTAAAATGTGCAGGAGATGTTCAAAACGTACAGACACACAAATCACTTCAAGTTTTATATTTAAAAATCAACAAACAACAAATAAAATGACTTTTTGTTTGCATAATCACTAAACAATAATATTACCCAATGATTTCGGATTTTAAATGACAACTTGACTGAAAAACAGTTTAATAGCATGTTCAAATATCTAATGTAAATGTTCAAATAAAGCTTTGAAAAAGTTTCATATAAAGGTAAACCTCACATTTCAGCCTTTAAAGAAAAGGGTTAAGTCAAAATGATAATTGATTAATAAATGGTTAATGTATTTTATCTGCTCCATAAATAATCCTACATAACTTATCTGAATTGTTTAAATGTGTAGAATCCACATAAGCTTGTTTTTCCTCAACTAGTCAAAATTTACAGCAGGGCAGGCAAATTCGCTTCGTTTTTGCCAGACAGAAACTGCACACAGGCTGAATGTAAATATAAGTCTCTGTAAATCCACTCTCTGACAGCAGGTGGCGCTTTATATGGAAAAGCTGAATACAGCTGTTTCCCGTAAACTCCGTGGATCAAAGCAGTATTGCAAATAAGAACACTTCCTTTTAGGTATTACATGGAGCGAAGATGAAAACAAAATGCCATAGAATCGTTTCTGAAGACAGTAAGAACCTACATTCATATAATTCATTCATTCATATATTCATTTGTATAATTCCCTCAGCACTCTTTTTAAAACCTCCCAGCTTTTCCACCGTGTTTTCACTCAAAACGAAACTAAGTTTTATGGCGTTATTTTTAATGACAAATGTCGAGAGCGCATTATTGTAGAGTGAAAGCACATTAATATAATGCTGCGAGCGCGAATCTCTCCGCTCGCACACGGATTTCCTTTGCTCTCGCACAAAAACAGACGCACGCGCTCAGATACACGCTGCTCTCGCCCAGTGAGAGTGCGCGCTAGGGCTGCACGATATATCGCATGCGATAGTCATGCGCATCTCATCAGCAAAGCCGGTTCTGTGATTACAAATAAATCTATCACCTGTTTTCAGATGGGAGTGGCATTTAATACACAGAGCTGTAGTTCATTGACAAGCTACGCAATTCGCGCTCAAAATCGCAGATGCATCGCATGCGATAGTGAACGTGATATTGCGTAGCTTTTCAGTGAACTATAGCTCTGTGTATTAAATGCTGCTCCATCTGAAAACAGGTGATAGAGATTTATTTGTAATCACAGAACCGGCTTTGCTGATGAGATGCGCATGACTATCGCATGCGATATATCGTGCAGCCCTAGTGCGCGCACTTAAAACGTGTCTCTCCTCTCACTGAAACTTACTCTAAGTTGCTGCTGTGCGCACGTGAGAAAACTTGTATGTACTGAAAAACTGTGCTTTATGCTGGACATTATTTATTTATTTTGAGATGTTCAAATCGCAGTAATCGAATATAGTTTTAATGATAATTAAAAAATGAAACGGTAATGGCTAACCGTGGTGAATTTTATCATGATTTATCATCAAACTGGTAATCGTTACATCCCCTAATAAAAAAAATATATATACATACATACACAGTGGGTACGGAAAGTATTCAGACCCCCTTAAATTATTCACTCTTTGTTATATTGCAGCCATTTGCTAAAATCATTGTTCATTTTTTTTTCCTCATTAATGTACACACAGCACCCCATATTGACAGAAAAACGCAGAATTGTTGACATTTTTGCAGATTTATTAAAAAAGAAAAACTGAAATATCACATGGTCCTAAGTATTCAGACCCTTTGCTGTGACACTCATATATTTAACTCAGGTGCTGTCCATTTCTTCTGATCATCCTTGAGATGGTTCTACACCTTCATTTGAGTCCAACTGATTAGGAAAGCCACACACCTGTCTATATAAGACCTTACAGCTCACAGTGCATGTCAGAGCAAATGAGAATCATGAGGTCAAAGGAACTGCCTGAAGAGCTCAGAGACAGAATTGTGGCAAGGCACAGATCTGGCCAAGGTTACAAAATAAATTCTGCTGCACTTAAGGTTCCTAAGAGTACAGTGGCCTCCATAATCCTTAAATGGAAGACGTTTGGGACGACCAGAACCCTTCCTAGAACTGGCCGTCCTGCCAAACTGAGCTATCGGGGGAGAAGAGCCTTGGTGAGAGAGGTAAAGAAGAACCCAAAGATCACTGTGGCTGAGCTCCAGAGATGCAGTCGGGAGATGGGAGAAAGTTATAGAAAGTCAACCATCACTGCAGCCCTCCACCAGTCGGGGCTTTATGGCAGAGTGGCCCGACAGAAGCCTCTCCTCAGTGCAAGACACATGAAAGCCTGCATGAAGGACTCCAAGATGGTGAGAAATAAGATTCTCTGGTCTGATGAGACCAAGATAGAACTTTTTGGCCTTAATTCTAAACGGTATGTGTGGAGAAAACCAGGCACTGCTCATCACCTGTCCAATACAGTCCCAACAGTGAAGCATGGTGGTGGCAGCATCATGCTGTGGGGGTGTTTTTCAGCTGCAGGGACAGGACGACTGGTTGCAATCGAGGGAAAGATGAATGCGGCCAAGTACAGGGATATCCTGGACGAAAACCTTCTCCAGAGTGCTCAGGACCTCAGACTGGGCCGAAGGTTTACCTTCCAACAAGACAATGACCCTAAGCACACAGCTAAAATAACGAAGGAGTGGCTTCACAACAACTCCGTGACTGTTCTTGAATGGCCCAGCCAGAGCCCTGATTTAAACCCAATTGAGCAATATGGGGTGCTGTGTGTACATTAATGAGGAAAAAAAAATGAACTTAAATGATTTTAGCAAATGGCTACAATATAACAAAGAGTGAAAAATTTAAGGGGGTCTGAATACTTTCTGTACCCACTGTGTGTGTGTGTGTGTGTGTGTATGTATATATATATATATATATATATATATATATATATATATATATATATATATATATATATATATATATATATATATATATATATATATATAAAATTTTTTTTTTTTTTCTTTCTTTCTGTGTGTGTCTGTGTCTAATCCAATTGTAAAATATAATTCTTGTTTTCTTTGTTCCCAACCCCCACAAACCTTATAGGTGTTATACCCCATATTCACAAGTCACTTATTGGGAAGAAGGGACAACAGAAGGCCGTGTAAACAACACTGTTTGCTGTCTCAGGAAATGAAAGTGTTCCGCTGTTGGTGTGTGTGGGTTGTGGTGTTTTTTTTATTTATTTATTTATTTATTTTTTGTTTTTTGTTTTGTTTTGGCTTGTAGATTAGACTTTTAAAACTTTATATTGTCCAGTTTTGCATTTACTCATTTCTGGGGTATTATTTTCAAACATGGCTTCAGAGAAGCTTTTTTCCACCCTTTTTATAATGTTTGGCTAGTCTTTTGTATCCATTTTAATTTGCAGTGTGCCATTTGACTTTTGAATTCGTGGCGTTTCAGGATTTTATTCTAATAAAGCTCAAATTGCCAGCAAATATAAAGGTCCTGGTCATTGTATTAAAAAGCAGTAAACTGAAAGTGTTAAAGTTCCTTTTGGTGTATTTCAACTATTCAGACAGGTGTGGAGAAATGCTAATGTTTAAAAATTATTAGAGAGGGGACTACTCCAAGTGATTTGTTTTTTTTTGTTTTTTTTAAAGAGAAGAGCGAGCTTTATTGCCAAGTGTGCTTGCACATACAAGGAGTTTACCTTGATATTGAAGCTTCTAGTACACACGTATATGAGACACATGGTAACATTTAAGAATAAAGAATGTTAAAGTGCTACGGGGAAGTTGTGGCCTAATGGTTAGAAAGTCGGACTCGTACCCTAAAGGTTGCGGGTTCGAGTCTCGGGCCGGCAGGAATTGTAGGTGGGAGGAGTGAGTGTACAGTGCTCTCTCCACCCTCAATACCACGACTGAGGTGCCCTTGAGCAAGGCACCGAACCCCCAACTGCTCCCCGGGCGCCGCAGCATAAAAAAAAAAATGGCTGCCCACTGCTCCGGGTGTGTGTTCACGGTGTGTGTGTGTTCACTGCTGTGTGTGTGCACTTTGGATGGGTTAATTGCAGAGCACAAATTCCGAGTATGGGTCACCATACTTGGCCACATGTCACTTCACTTCACTTCATATTGCAGGTTAAAAAAGTTTTTCAAATGAATATATAACCTTGTATGAAGATACCATATGAACCGTTAATGCAGGATTTGAAAATGTTTTACAAGACGTGAGGGCACAAATTCAGAAGAAAAAGTGACGCTTTAAATCCCGTTTTCTCATAAACCGTTTTTTTTTTTTCTGCCAACATCGTGTCATATTACGTCATGAAATGGAGCCGTGTGTCGCGCTCTGTTGGTATTCAGTGGGAGCGGGCGTGAGTCAGTGTGTTTTTGGTAGTTATTTTTATTTCAATTTATCATCGTCATGGTAAATTGTGTTTGTGGAGGTTGCACTAACTCCAGCCTGTCAGGACATCGAGTCCACAGGTTTCCTAACAAGAAATAGGACGGTATCTCCCAGGCCTGGTGCGTTTGTGCAGCTGAAGAGACGGGACTTCACTAATGCATCTGCTTCAAGAAACGCGGTGGTCTGTAACTTAGCGATCACTTACACCGGAGGGTAATCATCCTGGCGATATGATGCAGTTCAACATGGGATACCGAAACAAGAAGAGAGTGAGACTCAAAGCTGATGCGGTTTCTTTGGTGCACACAGCAGCTTCAGCGGGTCCCGGTCAGCCTGAGTTCGGCCGCTGGCGGGAGACATGCTCATGGATCCGACAGAGATATTGCTTCACGAAAATGTCAACTGCACCGTAAGTCTTGATTTTTAACATTTGCTAACTACCAAGTCAGTGAACATAATTATTTAAATGAGACACAACGAGATGTATATAAGTTGTTGTGAAGCACCGCAGCTAGCTTGTAAGCATTAGCAATATCGTTATATTTTTAAAAACGTTATCTTATAAGAAGGCATAGCTGGTAAGTTAACCTCAGTTTGCTAATATTATATCCATCAAGTTCAGTGACAGTTTAGTGACATTGTTTGCAGAGCTAATTGGTAAATTTTTGTTGTGTGTTTATAAAGGTTTTGGAAGACGGGAGTGTGAAGATCTGAAGCAGTCAGGGTGTCCGCGGGTCCTTAAAATGTCTTAACGTTTTCCTAATAAAAGGCCTTAAAAAGTCTTAATGTCTTAAATTCAGATTGATGGGTTTTAAATATTTTTGATCATATTACCGCTAAAATATCTTCAGTCTGATGCACCTAATCTGAGTGTTTACAATCATTGGACAGACCGAAGATTTTTTTTTTTTTTAATTGCGTCATCAGACAGAATCGCATTAACGTTAACGCTAGCAGAATACAGGTTTAACTACGTTATTTGTGAATATAATGTTCCCAATAATAATAATAATAAATATAGGTCGAGCTACAGCTAGCTAACCACCAGCCTTCTAGCTAGTTTAAAATGTTTTTGGCTTTTTTATTTGCCCGACCGGACAAACATCCTGATTAAAACTTAAGTAACAAAACCAGCGAAGCACCGAAATGAAAGAATGATACTTCTGATTTTAATACATTCAACGTAAACAGTGATTGACAATGGAATGGTATTTCTGGTATCAATCGCGCTGCCTGTCTCTGTAGAGACTTCAAAACAAAGAGCATAACAGCACACATAAAGAAACTCTGTAGAAAAACACTGAGGTAAAAATTCAAAATGTGTAGTTTATTTATAACATGATATAGTTCAGTAACATACCAAGAGAGCTATTTTGCTGAATATTCTCACGATTGCAAATGTTACATTGATTTTAGTTCAATAAACAATTAAAGCTGGTTAGTCAAGTAGTTAAGTTACTTACATTTTAGACACAATATTTACTGTTTTGTTCTGCTTCACCAACGAAAATAGTTCCAAACAAGGATCACAGCAGAAATATAGCACATTCTCCTAGCAACACTCGGCGGTGTTTTGTTACGGAATGATTCAGCGTTTTGAACGAATCAGTTGAATGAATGATTCAATGACTCACTCATTAAGTGACTTACCGCCACCTACTGGTAGTTTAGTATGTTGAAAAGTATGCATTTTCCCCCCCAACATTTCGTATTTGTACATTCATAAATTTATTTAAAACATTAATCTCATGACATTATTTATTACAGTTGTAATTTTGCAGCGTAAATTAGGTAATCTGACTGCTAACATTATTACAATTTATTGATAAATTGTAATAATTTGACATGAAAGGAGATGCATTTAAAAAAAGGTAAATAAAAATATGCAGATTTAAGTATGTAAAAGGTTGATAGAACACTGAAAATATTGCTTCAGAATAATTGTTTACACCACCAAAAATCTGTGATTTGGTAGTTTTGTGGGGATATTTTGTGCAATATTGTCTGCTGATATGAAAAGTTCAAAAAGTAGTAAAAAATATTTATGACAGCGATTTTTTTTTTTTTTTTTTTTTCCCTTTTTACATTAAACACATTAAATATTACATATATGTATGTAATATAATGTGTATTTACATTACAGGTTTAGGTCTTAAATTTCATATAAGGTGGTATTAAAAAGGTCTTAAAAAGTCTTAAATTTAACTTGATCGTATCTGTAGAAACCCTGAGCAGTGGAGGCCAGCTGTTACGAACCACCTCTACTGGACTGCAGCTTTCACTCCTAATGGAGATGCAGATGTGATGGAGGCCAAGTGGAAAAGCATGGTCAGCAGTGAATGTGATCTAAACTTGTATTTGCTTCTCCCAGCATATGCCGTCTGAGAGAGGAATACTGCAGGTCACCACAGGCTCTACGAGAACGCAGCACTGTCTTGTCTTCCACTACACCTGCTCCTCTTTCCAGATCCCTCCAGAGGATCAACAAGATGAGGGTGTTGGCATGTATCTAGCACAGCATTCACGATTTAACACACATTAACAACACAGTGCGATACCCAGACTGAAAGATTTTTAAATGGGTCAGATGGTATTTTTCTTTCGGTAGTATATGTTTGGTGCATCTATCTATCTATCTATCTATCTATCTATCTATCTATCTATCTATCTATTTATTAACAATTGCAATGTTGTGTTTTGAGTTGGGTATTAACAGTGCTATGAAATATTTATGATTTAGTGCTGTATAAATAAAACTGAGTTGAATTAACCGTAAATGCAGATCTGTTTGAAATATATCCAGGGTTCGTACGGTCATGAAAAACCTGGAAAAGTCATGGAATTTTAAAACAGCAATTTCCAGGCCTGGAAAAGTTTTGGAAAAATAAATTAACCCAGAAAGTTTTGGAAAAGTCATGGAAATCTATTTCACAAATCTCTGTATAATATAATTACGTTTAATCAGGTCCTGAATTTCGGGGCGGGATTGCGCATATATCGCATATTTTTACTCATTCCCGCAGCTTTCGACTTTAAAATGGATATTCTCACATTTATTCAATAGCCTATAGCATGTAGGTTTGATGAGTAAATAAATCCACACAGAATATCAGATCAGTCATTTGAAAACGGCGTGAGTGATTCAGCTGTACCGCGTCTTCTTTCTTTGACTTTATCTTAAAACGGCTTCACATCAGAGCATCTCGTCTGCACTAAAGAGCTGCTGCACGCTGCGATACAGGCCTTTCGCTCGTGTTTTGGTACAGTTGACAGAATTGTCACTTGCCTAATCGGGTCATTGTTGCATCGGCACAAAAATGTATTATTTATTTGCCCGTCTTTTAAAGCCATTTGGTACTCGTGCGCTCCAGAGGCGGTTTCTTGTGCACTCAGTCATGTCCAAAGGGCGCTCGTATAAAGCCGCCTTGCGAGTACCAAATTGAGTTTGGTACCAAACAAGCTCAGTAGAACCCTGCACGGGCCTCAAACATATGCCCCAGTCCAACAGCTTATCAGAATTACCGGCCCGAATCCGACTGGAGCCCGTGTCTTTTTTCTCTTTCTCTTCCCAATTACACAGCTGTAATGGCAAAGTGGTTATATTTATTTTCTTTTCTTTATTAAGTTAACTTAGAAATATGTTTGGAACATTTTTTTGTTTGTTTGTTTGTTAAATTCAAGTTTTTGTTTTTAAAGTAGTCTAACAACCAAGTGGCCAGCTGCAGACAATGAGTTAGCCTATATGTTTGATCAATATAGCCTCTAAAATCAGCACGACTTGGCTAAAATAAAATCTATATATAAAATACTTAAAAAAGTATATCACAATGTTAGTTTACGTTTGTGCCAGGCGCGTATCCAATCGTTTGTGCGGAGAGTGGAAGCTAAAGCGCGCTCTGCAGGACTTGGGAGTCGCCAGAGCAATCACTTGCATTTTTTTCTTATAACAGTAGAAGCAACCGTCATTTTTGCTCATAAAGGTAAGAGTAATACATCATTTGGGACTGTTAAGGGTCTACTTTTATTTGTGTGCACTCACAATATCAGCATACGTTGTGACTTTTATTTATTTTTTCTTTAGAAAACAAACAGGATGCGCTTTCTGCTTTCTGCGTCACAAAAATGAACCGAAACTCAGCTAATATTTTATTTCCCCTGGCCGCGACACATTCATCATGGTAATTACTTGCTGGGGTTTTGCGGCAAGCTTTATTGCGTGCGCTTTAACGCGGATCAGCACTGGCTGCTGCTGCTGGACACTAAACACTGTCTGAGCCGCTCTGTGACAGTCGAGGTAGCATCGTGTTGTTTCCACCAGCGCGGCAAATCCTTTTCATCACCATAATTGATGGATATTTAAAATAAAAAAATAAGGAGGAAGCCTAAAACAAGCCTGATGCCTGGCCCGCGTCTGAGCTATGACATGAAAATTGTCCCGAAGCCGTAAGTAAGTCGGAGCCCGTCGGGCTTGGGCTGAAGTACAGGGCTCTAAACAAAATTAAGTGGCTTAATTTGCGCAGCTTGTTGCGTTTAAGCGGCAAAAATACACACAAAATGACGTTAAAATGAGTATCCTCATAAGAATTGTTGTTTTTTTCTTAAGTGAATGTAAACAGTTGCGAAAGAGAAAAGTTTCCAAAACGAAATTCAGGTCCTGCATTTAACTGAGTTAAATAAATGATAATATTCAGTGATGCGATATGTTCTCTGTGTGGAGTAAAGGTCATTGTACACTGGTCCGAAATTTTCGCACAATAAAAAAAAAAACAACAACGAATAAGTAGGATATGACCTCACGTTGTCAAGTCACCTTTATTTATATAGCGTTTTTAAAAAACAGATTGTGTCAAAGCAATTTTCCGATATCAAAATAGGAAAATAGTGTGTCAATGTAAAATGACAAGATTAAACATTCAATTTTCAGTTAAAGGCATTTCAATATTGAATTCAGTGAAGTCATCTTCCTGCTTAGTTGTTTAAATGGTATCTGTGCATCAAGTCGACGATATCGCTGGAAATTAAGTGTCCCCAACTAAGCAAGCCAGAGGCGACAGCGGAAAGGAACTAAAACTCCATCGGTGACAGAATGAAGAAAAAAACGTTGTCAATCACGTTTACACACTGCCTCCGAAACTTTCGTCAGTCATAAAAAAAAAATAAAATCGGATCAGGTTCGATTTTCTGCGTTTTCACATCCGTAGCATGCAGTTTGATAGGAAAGGATGACTAATACGGAAAAAAATGAAAAAACGCACACGAAAATTTCGGACTCAGTGTTGCAAGGACCTTCACGTCTGGCGCAGTTGCAGCTTGTATTTATTACTAAAACAAGCAAGCAAACAATAGCATTAATAGTCATTAATTTTAGTTAACATATGCTATGATAATTTGAACAGATTTTTATTCTTATTGTAAAATAATGGAACATTAGGTCATGAATATTGTCTCAAAAGTCATGGAAAAGTCATGGAAATTTATTGGTAAAAATGTGTACGAACCCTGTATATCTGAAGTAAACGTCATAAAAAAAAAAAAGTTTTTATACAGTAAGACAATTTGTGATTGTTTTTTTATTGCTTGTCACCAAAATGGTGCCACTCAAAACCTTTATAAAGTCCTCCTTCCTCTGTAAACTCTTCTAATGGCTGACACAACACATGCAGGTAAGGGCTGCCCAGAATGCCATAAGCCCCGCGGACAACTTGTCTGTATGCTGTCAATATTGATTGTCTTATACCAATGGCATCAAAAAGTGTGACTTGCAGGTAGTTGTGACCTACCTAAATATGGGCAACTTGTAATTGAAAAAACTAAATTATTCAGATGGTTTTAATATTCAAATCTTTACGTATTTATACATACAAGTATTTAGCTCAGAATAATAAATGATCTCTGCCCTAAACACTCATGTCTGCTGGCCTGGAGAGGTCTATGCTCCTATCTGAAGTGTAGCATATATGGGTTCAGACAGCAAGCCTCAAAGCCTGGGTACAGAGTCAGACACTGCAAATCAAGTGTGGGGGTCACATTCTCCACTAAGACCCGGTATGCATCTAACTTCCTGGAGCACTGACTTTCCTCAGCTGTGACCATGGCCTTGCATTTAACACACAAACACTTAATGAAACAAAAACGTGTTTATCTCTCTCTCCTGCGGTGACGAGAACCGCTATATCACGTAACGTTAGTGTCGGATATTAACGAGCGTGACGCCTGATCAACGCTTATTAGTTTCTGTTACTGCAAGTATCAGTACTCATAGATGACCAATACTAGCTTTGCTATTGCCTGATTACATTAGCTAACGCATGTATATCTGTAAACTAACACTGGTCTCTCACCAAGACACCTGCTCTATTCTCCTCGCACATCAACTTAATTTGTCTCCTTTCACCGTTGTTCTCCCTGCTGAAAAAAAAAACAAAAAAACAAAAATAAATAAATAAAAATAAACAGCTTAAACCAGCCTAAGCTGGTTGGCTGGAAATAGCTGGTTTTAGCTGGTCTCCCAGCCTGGCCAGGCTGGTTTTAGCTGGTCTCCCAGCCTAGTCAGGCTGGTTTTAGCTGGTTTAACCTGGAAGTAGCTGGTTTTAGCTGGTCTCCCAGCCTGGCCAGGCTGGTTTAAACTGGAAATAACTGGTTTTAGCTGGTCTTCCAACCTGGCCAGGCTGGTTTTAACTGGTTGTATGACTTATGTTCTGGTTATATTATAATGGCAATAATGGGAAGACTAATTTAAAGTCAAGTCAAGTCACCTTTATTTAAATAGCGCTTTTAACAATACAGATTGTGTCAAAGCACTTAACAGTATCAAATTGGAGGATAGAGTGTCAGTAATGTATAATAATAAGATTAAACACTCAATTTTCAGTTAAAGGCATTTCATTATTGAATTCAGAGATGTCATTGTCTAGCTCAGTTTAGTTTAAATAGTATCTATGAAATCAAATTGACGATAATCGTTAGAAATTAAGTGTCCCCAACTGAGCAAGCCAGAGGCGACAGCGGCAAGGAACCAAAACTCCCTCTGTGACAGAATGGAGAAAAAAACCTTGGGAGAAACCAGACTCAGTCAGGGGGCCAGTTCTCCTCTGGCCAGGATATTATTATTTATTTTTTTTACTTATTGTTTTAATTAAATTTTAAATGTATAAATGTATTATATTTCTATTTTTATATTGATGCAATTTCTAACAATAATAGTATTATGTAGTTAGGTATTTTATTATATTATAGTTATTTTGTTTAATTTTCAGTTTTATTGTATTTAAGTCGAGGTCTTCACTGGGGATATGTCCCCAGGGCTCATCCAGGTGTCCGGCCTCTGCCGACGATCAGGGTCACAGACATCATCTCCCGGCGCCGATCCACCATCTGATCCGGACACGGACTGAGAAACAGAATAAGAAAGAAACAGACAAATATTAGCGTAGATGCCTTTCTTCTTACGATGTAACGAGTACATTGTGTGTTATGAGGAGTGTTCCCCGGTTCCGGTTGATCTAATTAATGCAGCCTAACAATCCTTTAACGGATTTGAATAATAGAAGTGTATTAGTGTGTTATGTGTAAGCCAGGTTAAAGAAATGTGTCTTTAATCTAGATTTAAACTGACAGAGTGTGTCTGCCTCCCGAACAGTGTTAGGTAGATTGTTCCAGAGTTTGGGCGCTAAATAGGAAAAGGATCTGCCGCCCGCAGTCGATTTTGATATTCTAGGTATTATCAAATGGCCAGAGTTTTGAGAACGCAGTGGACGTGGAGGACTATAATGTGATAAGAGCTCGCTCAAGTACTGAGGAGCTAAGCCATTCAGGGCTTTATAAGTAATTAACAAGATTTTAAAATCTATCCGATGTTTGATAGGGAGCCAGTGCAGTGTTGACAGAACCGGGCTAATATGGTCATACTTCCTGGTTCTAGTAAGGACTCTAGCTGCTGCATTTTGGACCAACTGTAGTTTATTGATCAAGCGTGCAGAACAACCACCCAGTAAAGCATTACAATAGTCTAACCTTGAGGTCATAAACGCATGAATTAGCATTTCTGCATTTGACGTTGAGAGCATAAGTCGCAATTTAGATATGTTTTTGAGATGGAAAAACGCAGTTTTACAGATACTAGAAACATGGCTTTCAAATGAAAGATTGCTATCAAACAACACACCTAGGTTCCTAACTGATGAAGAAGAATTGACAGAGCAGCCGTCAAGTGTTAGATAGTGTTCTAGGTTATTACATGTGGGGTTTTTAGGTCCGATAATTAACACCTCTGTTTTTTCAGAATTTAGCAGTAAGAAGTTACTCGTCATCCAGTTTTTTATATTGACTATACATTCCGTTAGTTTCTCAATTTGGTGTGTTTCACCGGGCCGTGAAGAAATATAGAGCTGAGTATCATCAGCATAACAGTGAAAGCTAACACCATATCTCCTGATAATATCTCCCAAGGGTAACATGTAAAGCGTGAAAAGTAACGGCCCTAGTACTGAGCCTTGAGGTACTCCATACTGCACTTGTGATCGATATGATACCTCTTCATTTACTGCTACGAACTGATGGCGGTCAGATAAGTACGATTTGAACCATGCTAAGACACTTCCACTAATGCCAACAAAGTTTTCTAGTCTATTCAAAAGAATGTTGTGGTCGATAGTGTCGAATGCAGCGCTAAGATCCAGTAGAACTAATAAAGAGATACAACCATGATCAGATGATAGAAGCAGGTCATTTGTAACTCTAATGAGAGCAGTCTCAGTACTATGATACGGTCTAAATCCTGACTGGAATTCGTCACAGACACCATTTTTCTCTAAGAAGGAATATAATTGTGAGGATACTACCTTTTCTAGTATCTTTGACAGAAAAGGGAGATTTGAGATCGGTCTGTAATTAACTTGATCTTTGGGGTCAAGTTGTGGTTTTTTAATGAGAGGCTTAATAACAGCCAATTTGAAGGTTTTGGGGACATATCCTAATGACAATGATGAATTAATAATAGCCAAAAGAGGATCTATGACTTCTGGAAGCAGCTCTTTTAGTAGTTTAGATGGAATAGGGTCTAACATACACGTTGTTGGTTTAGATGATGTAACAAGTTTATACAATTCTTCCTCTCCTATAATAGAGAATGAGTGGAATTGTTCCTCAGGGGATCTATAGTGCACTATCTGATGCGATACTGTAGCTGACAGCTGCATGGTTACAATTTTATCTCTGATAGTATTGATCTTGGAAGTAAAGTAGTTCATAAAGTCATTACAGCTGTGCTCTTGGGAAATGCCAACACCTGTTGATGCTTTATTTTTCGTTAATTTAGTGACTGTATTGAATAAATACCGGGGGTTATGTTTGTTTTCTTCTAGAAGAGACGAAAAGTAATCAGAGCTTTAATTTAAAAAAGTAAACAACTCACACATTTAGATATAAACTCTTTGTTACGTCAAAAGACGACTTAAAATGGCATGAAAACATAGTCTGTGGGAGTTTTTAGTGAGTAATCAGCTTGGTGAAATTTAAAGTAAATCTTTGTGTCTGTGACCAATATTTACAGAGCTTTCATGACTGATGATCCGAAAAATTCAAAAATAGTAAAGTTAACTATTAAAAAGAATTGCTGAACATAAGTTCACAAAAATATATTGTTTAAACTGCCTTGAGTTATCCTTTTAATAAATGTAAAATGCTTAAAAACACTAACTTGATGAGATTCATACATGCCTTTAAATAAATAGGATATTGATTACATTGTAATGTTTTTCTATTTCTTTTTTGATAGTGTGTAAGTAATGTTTATTACCAAGGAAATTTTCATTTGATTTAAAAAAAAAAAAAAAAAAGGAAAGGGAAAAAAACAAACATTTGATTTGCCTTCTCATTTCAGAATGCCACCGCACACCACTGATACACATACACACACACACACACACACTAACTATACTGTCTACATGCAAGCAGGCATGAGTGTTCGTAAAAACAACAATACCAAATCTAAAACTATAAAAGTGCTGCATTGTCCATCTATCACGTGCAGGGGTGGCATTTTGCGCCTGTGGGTCATAGAACATAAAACATTACATTACATTTAGTCAATTAGCAGACTCTTTTCCAAAACAACTTATAAATGAGGACAATAGAAGCAATCAAAACCAACAAAAAGGGCAATAATATGTAAGTGATGTGACAAATCTCGGTTAGCCTGTAACACGGTATACGCAGCTTTTTTTTTTTTTTAATAAATAAAAAGAAAACAAGTAGATAGACTAAAAAAAAGAATAGGGAACGCTAATGTTAGAAGAAAGAAAAGGAAAGAAAACATACCGTGAACACAAAATAAAACAAGTCAAAAGAATAGAAAAATAATAGATGATTTTATAATAATTTAATTATATTTAAGTTATGTAATGTTCTAATTTTATATGTTTATGTAAATTCTGCGTGACTGTGACGTGTTTTAATGGGCGTGCGTGCTGAACATTCGAGTCTCATTCAAACACTGGAGCGGAGGGAGTTGTCATGGAAACGGGGCGCCAACACAACGATTGACAAGCAGGGAATCTCCGTCTCTCGCTGCTGTTTTCACTGCTTTCGGTAAGTTTAGTCTCTAAAATCACACAAATATTAAAATACAACTCTTCCTGAAACTTTTCTTGCTTGTAATCGACTCGCTTCTGTTGAATTTACTTCATATAAATGGTTTAGTGTCTTCTAAAAAGTCAGTTAGCATCTTAGCCGTTTTCAGAGGAGGTAGCATTAGGCTGAGCTCTTTATGAAAGTTTGGGATTTTAATTACATCTGTATGTGTAGATGAGAGCTTTTGACAGTTCTGTAAAAGTTTTGCTGGTATTGTTTCAGTGGGTGATTGGAAATAGGCTAATTTATTTAACCTAAACATATAAACTGCACCATTCATCGGTGACGTCACTTACATCAGCGCGACAATAAACTGAATCAAGTTCAAACGCATTTTGATCTCTTATGGTAACAAATATTGACAAAAACTGGTGATTTCAGGAGAAAAGGAGAAAAAAAAAAAAACAACAATGGGAAGCTCCAAGATTTCACAATTTCTGAAGGGAGCCGCAGATGGAGAAGGAACACAGGTGAACTGGGAAAGCTTCTTAAATTTTTAAGAAGGCTTTGATATCCATAAGTAAGCAGTATGACAATATTAAATAAGTAAACCTAGAAACAAATTGTTAAGAAATAATTTTCTGTATTTTCTTCTTTTTCTTTTCCACATTTCACCTCCGTTTTAGCTCGGTTCCTTGTAATAAACCTGGCATTGTATACTAAATATGGTTGTCTCTGTGACAAATTGCTTGTTATGTTCCTAGATTCTTCAATGCTGATGGCCTGCTGCACCCCAGAGTCTGAGCAAACCTCCGGTCAGACAACATCTCCAAAGCACAGTGAACTATATGGCTAGTAAGTTAACCTCAAATATACTGTTCAAAATTCAGTAAGATATTTTAGGTTTTTTGAAAAGACATCTCTTATACTCACCAAGGCTGATTTTATTTTAAAAAATCATATTAAAAAACAGAAATATTGTAAAATATTACAAATTAAAATAGATGTTTTCTGAGTGAATATATAGTAAAATGTAATTTATTTCTGTGTTTCAAAGCTGGATTTTCAGCATCATTACTCCAGTCTTCAGTCACATGATCCTTCAGAAATCATTCTAATATGCTTATTTGCTGCTCAAGAAACATTTCTGATTATTAGCAATGTTGAAAACACTTGTGCTGCCCAATATTTTATTTTATTTTTTTCAGGATTCTTTGATGAATAGAAATTTCAAAAGAACAGCATTTATTTGAAACACAAATTCTTTACACTCACTTTTGATCAATTTAATGCATCCTTGCTGAATAAAAATATTAATTTCTTTTTCTTTTTTTTAAATAAACTTTTAAACTGTGGCAAGGGAGCGTGGTTCATCCTGCTGCTTTCGGGAGAAGCATGCACGAGCTCTCAGTCCAGTCTCTTTCTCCACCTTCCCGTTCTCCGGTGGCTTTTTATCCGGTCTCTCCATGCCAATTACTGCAATCAGACACAGGTGTTTATCATTTTGCACTTTACTTAATGCTCGTCTCCCGAATCTCTCTCCCGCTGCAGACCTCGCTGAATCACACCCCCCTCGCCACATAAACTTTTAGTGTACACTACCATTCAGAGGTTTGGGGTCTATTTAACAATGAATCCTGAAAATAAAAATTACACTGGTAAAACGGTTTACACAAAAATATAAATCAGCACAGCTGTTTGTTTGTTTGTATTTTCCATTCATATTTATCAGAAATGTTTCTTTGAAAAATCAGCATATTAGAATGATTTCTGAAGGATCATGTGACACTGAAGACTGGAGTAATGATGCTGAAAATTCAGCTTTGATCACAGCAATCAATTTCATTTTAAAGGGTTAGTTCACCCAAAAATGAAAATTCTGTCATTAATTGCTCACCCTCATGTCGGTCCAAACCCATAAGACCTTCATTCATCGTCGGAACACAAATTAAGATATTTTTGATGCATCCCGTGAGTTCTCTGACCCTCCCATAGACAGCAAGGGTCCTTACATAATCAAGTTCCAGAAACATAGCAAGGACATTGGTAAAATAATCCATGTGACATCAGGGGTTCAACCGTAATTTTTTACGAAGCTACGAGAATACTTTTTTTGCACAAAAGAAAAAAAATAACGACTTTATTCAACAATTTGTCTCCTCTGCGTTACCCTAGCACACTTAGGACCCTTGCTGTCTATGGGAGGGTCAGAGAGCTCTCAGATTTCATCAAAAATATCTGAATTTGTATTCTGAAGATGAATGAAGGTCTTACAGGTTTGGAACAACGTGATGGTGAGTAATTAATGACAGAAATTTCATTTTTGGGTGTACTATACCTTTAACATATATTCACACATAATACATCTTATAACCATGCACTACAGTTATATGTGATGAAATAAATCATATTTTGTGTGAAATAATACGAACAGAAGCTATGCTAATCGTTCTCCTTTTCGTTTCCTGTTTCTGTCTCGGGATGCCCATCCCAAGGTTACTAGAGATTATGCAAGTTCCAGGATCAATCAAGATCAAGGATCCAGCCTCGCTTGTGAAGACTTCAGAAGACGTCAACACTCACGATGACTTCAGATGATAACAATTATAGATGAACATACAAAGCTGCCAAATATTATCCTTATATTGTAATCATTGCCCTAAAAGGTAAGTTCACAGATTTTCAACCAGCTTTGTATTGTTACAGTGTTGGTAATATACACTATATTGCCAAAAATATTGGGTCACCCCCTTCTAATGAACAGGTTTGACTACTTTAGTAATTTCCATGAGTACAAATCTTAATGTTTAAGCATATAATGATATTCTAGGGAATTGTGTGCTTCTAATTTTAAAGCAACGGTTTGGACAGGACCCTTTTCTATTCTAACATGACAATGCCTCTGTGTATAAGGCAAGGTTCAAAAAGACATGATTGATTTAGTCAGTGTGGAAGAACTTGACTGGTCTGCAGAAAGCCAGGTCCTAATCCAAGCTGAACACCTCTGGTGTGACTTTAAATGCAGATCTTGAGCCAAAAACTCTTTACCAAACACCAATGACTTGTACATACACTATATGGATAAACATATTGGGACACCCCCTTCTTTAGAACAGAAAAAGGCAATTCCAAAACTGTGACAACAAAGACGGAAACATAATTCATGTATTTAAAAATTGTATTTCCATCTCTGTTGCAACAATTTTGGAAGTGTCTAAAATGACTGTACCCATATGTACAAGTCATTGGTGTTTGGTGATGAGTTTTTGGCTCAAGATCTGCATTTAAAGTCACACCAGAGGTGTTCAGCTTGGATTAGGACTTGGCTAATTGCTTGCAGTTGTAAAGAATAGTCACACATGCGTATCAGTAAATTTGAAGTCACAAAAGTTTTTTTAGGAGTTGCAAATGTTTTATTTACTCCAGGGTTTCCGCGGGGTCTTAAAAAGTCTTAAAAAGTCTTAAATTTAGTTGTATCAAATTTAAGGCCTTAAAAAGTCTTAAATTGTACAATAAAGTCTTAATTATGATTTCAAGAGGTCTTAAATTTGGAGACGGAAAGACAAGAATTGCGATATGGCTGAATGTGACGATTAAACTTCAAAAGGCTATGATTTCATTAAATAAACATGAGAGCTGCAAGTTCAAAGTCCGGTGCTGCGCTGCTTTGTGTTCTGTCTTTACCGGGAAAACTCTTATATTTCAGCCAAACGCGACACCTGCTGGCAGAGAATGAATCAGTTAACATAGCTTAAACTAGTGCGCATACGAGTTTCACTGCACGATTCAGTCTATTAAAATACATTTAGAATGATCACATAATTTAAGATATGGGGGGCAGAAAATGTATAGCCTATATTTATATCATGTCATATAGTTAATATCACACGAAGAGTGCCATTTTTTTTCTCCAAAAATCAGCATGATTACAAATGTGATATTGATTTTATGCAACAGTTCAATAAACAAGAAGTTAATTTTAAGAGACTTACGTTTTAAAAAGGGGAAATGATGTGTGGCCAAGTACGGTGAACCATACTCGGAATTTGTGCTCTGCATTTAACCCATCCAAGTGTACACACACACACAGTAGTGAACATACACCTGGAGCAGTGGGCAGCCAATGCTGCGGTGCCCGGGGAGCAGTTGGGGGTTCAGTGCCTCACCTTAGTCGTGGTATTGAGGGTGGAGAGAGTGCTGGTTATTCACTCCCCCCACCTACAATCCCTGCCGGACCTGAGACTCGAACCCATGACCTTTGGGTTACAAGTCCAACTCTCTATCCATTAGGCTATGACTGCCCCCTTAGACACCACATTGGCTGTTTTTGCTCTATTTCTACAACAAAAATAATTCCAAACACAGCCACAGCACTGTTTTGCTTCTCTGAGCAACACGACAGGGTTTCGTTCCTGAATGAATCAACCGATTAAATGATTCGGTTCAGTCGCAATGACTCACTTATTAACGCTGACTTACTGCCACCTATTGGCCGTTTTAATTTCACATTTAAAGTATTTTCATATTTTTAAAATAATTTCAAACATCAGTTTTCAACGTTTTATGTTTCAAATATCAAAACATTATTTATGCATTTGTAACTGCGCAGGTTAGCATTCTATGTCCCTCTGAGCTGCATTAAAGAGTGTGTAAATACATCTAAATGCCACTTCAGATGCATTGCAAAGATACATTTTGTTGATACTGATTTCATTTGCTTGGTAACAACCCAAATGCAAGAATTTGACTCAAAAGATTATGCACACTTTTAGAAAAAATGCCTTAAAGGGAAAAATGCCCATAAAACTTGTTGGAAAAACCTCATTTCTATCACTGCTGTGAACTGACCACACAGAATATGAAGAATATCAAAAAATTCCAGGAGTCAGCTGTCCATGGTAATCTTTAAGATACCAGCACAATAACACACTCAGCAAAATATCGTCTAATTATTGTTATCGATAAAATCCCAGAAAATATCAAGATATAATTTTTTGCTGGTTTCGCACACTCCTAATTCATGTTATTTAATTTATATAATAATTTATTGATAATAATTGTTGAAATCAATATTATTAATACTTTTGACTTATCCATTTTCTTAAAAATGGTGTAAAGGCTGAAATGTAAAGTTTATCATTTTACAAAACTTTTTGTTTTTGTGAAAACTTGTATCTGAATTGTAAATTATGCTTTTTACGGTCATTTTACAGTTTAATATGGTACTATAGACATTGCGCTACCCCGCTCATGTGGTATTAATTTTATTTGTGCAGGTCTTAAAAAAGGTTTAAAAAGTCTTAAATTTCAGCTTAAAAATCCTGCAGAAACCCTCTCTCTCGCAAACACAACACAACAGTAACACCATTTCAAATTCTGAGGTGCACAAATTCTATTCTACAAATCAAAAATTAAGAAACTCATATGCTCACAGTTAGGATAGAGTTTCTGCAGTGAATGTGGGGCAAAACACATTCATACACCCGAATCAAAAATGTGAAGTCATAAACAAATTACGCACATTTGTATATACAGCTGTGGTCAGAATTACTGACACCCTTGATAAATTTTCTTTTCTTTTCACAGTGTGATGCTGATACTCCATACCCAACCATACAGTTGGTAGAAACTGACTGGAAAATGGCTTTCTCCAAGAGGGTTCAAGTCCTTGTCAAAGTGGATGGTGTGGAGGTGTGCAGGGGAATAGGAGTTGAAGAAGAGATAATTGCAGCCTTCAGTGCTTACTATGTTTTCAACTTGGCTTATCCACCCTACATGAAGAATACACTGACCTTCCTGCAGCATGCCATAACAAAGATTACTGAGGTGGGTGGCAAGCCGCTTCCAATAACTTTCACCCGAATAATGAATATTCTGCCACAACCATATTGATGCACAAGTTGTAGAAGGAAAAACCTTCACCTTAATGAAACTAATTCAACATGTTGGTTTGGTTCACAACCATGAACCAGTCATCTTTTACAATATATGAGTCTTTCAGGCGTCATGTCTATCGAAAATATAGGAAGCTTGTTCTACCTCATAATGACATGGATGCTACTGAATACATGGACAATGACAATGATTTTGAAAACATAGACTGTCACAATGATCTGGAGAATACCAATGAGCTACAGCCTAGGACAGATAAAATGCATCCACCTAGTAGGAATGAGCTTTTGACAAACTTTAAAGAAAATCTCTTCAGTTTCATTCTTAAATGTAGAGAAAAAAAATCACATTCCACAGACTGTCCAGCAAGAAATAGTGAATGGCATCAATTTTTTTATTTTTTATTTTGTTATTTTAAAGAGAATTACAACTATGATTCACACTTCCATGCGTACGCAGTAAAAGTTTGAATGGAGTGTTATAAAACCAGCGCAAGAGATGGACTTTCAGGCCCTTGACACGTACTCTGCTGATGATAAATTGTTTGTGATCCTCAAGAATGTTTAAAAAGTTCAAATTAAATGTGTAGTACTTTGTTTGGTGAACTGTGTGTTTGTGATAATGTTTTAAAGGTATAAAGTTACAATCAATGAAATGTGTACTGTTGGAAAAAGATTGCTTTGAGATTCTTGATGTTAAAAACTGTTTTTAGAAAAAGTAGAATGTAGTAGAAAAAGTACTTAAAATAAGATCTAGTGCTGTTTTGAAAAAAGTGAAATTAATGTTACGTTTTATTACATGGTTAAAAAAATTGTCAATGAAATGCGATTTGTACTGATTTTGAAAAAAAAAGTTTTAATAGTACGCTTAATATTCTTGCGGTTTACAATTTTATAAAACATTTAAAAAGTTAGTATAAACAACTGTTTTTTTTTTAAAAAGTAAAATTGCTCAGTGTATGCATCCTGTTATGACACATTGTGATAGAGCTTAAAACATTCATCCTGTGAGAAAGTAAAAGTTTTGAATGTTTAAAAAATGTGTATTTGTGATCAAATTGTAAGGGTATAAAGTTATAATTAATGAAATGTGTACTGTTGGGGAAAAAAAGATTGCTTTTTGATTCTTGCTGTTTACAATTGAGTTAAAAAAATTAACTGTTTTTTAAAAAAGTAAAATTGCACAGTATGTATTCTGTTATGACATTGTGATAGAGCTTAAAACATTCATCCTGTGAAAAATATGAGAATGTAATAGTTTTGAATGTTTAATAAATAAATAAACAACATTCTGGGGTTTTTAATGTGCTGTATGGAGTACAAATTTGCCATCAAAAGGTACAAAAGGCTTGTCACTTGGGCAGTACCCTTAAAAGGACAAATTTGCACCTTTTTTAAAGGTACATTATGGTACCATAGCACTATAAGGTACAATTTAGTCAGCAGAGGTACATATTTGCCTTTGAAAGGTACATACTGCAAGGGTACAGATATGCACCCTTGAGGGTACTGCCATTGTACCCCTTACAAATTTTGCACATTTTTTCTGACAGTGTACCAGCTCAGATGATTGTAGTCCAAGCTGTTTTTGAACTTCAGTAAACTTTTGGTGATAAACTAGAGATGCACTGAAAAATGAATAAAGACTCTCCAGTAAATCAAAAAAGTTGGTGGCTTCTGGTATTGCCTTGCATGCATGGCACAGCACGATATTTAATTGATGTGCATAGCAGTGAAGGTACACTGCTTCTGGGTGACATTTCCTGAAACAGACCTGTACACCCCCCACAGCTCCACTCATGACTGCAGCGCCGTCATATGCTTGTGCAACACACATAAGATGGTCAATTTTATGTGATTTCAGTGTTTGCTCAATTGCATCAGTGATGGACTGTGGATCAAAACCAATTTGCTGAAACCAAGGAAACTTTCCTTGATTCTGCCCTCAGGAGTAACGTAACGCACACATACTGCCAGTTGTTCAGAGTGCCTGTCCCGTGCCTCATCTGCAATCAGAGCATACATCTTTGAATTTCTCATTTCTTTTATGATGCATTCTGTGACCTCTTCTGAAATACATGCAATCATTTCATTTTGTGATGAGACAAGTAGGTAGCATGGGATGGAGCATTGTACCGCTGTAGAAATGGGTCAAACTCTGTAAGATGTTTCATGCACTCAAGGAAGTTTCCCTGATTTTGACTCTGGCTCTGTTCATCATGCCCGCGGAATGCGATCCCCTGCTTCCCCAGAAATGATGTCACAGCAGCAACTCGATGGAGGTATTCATGTCTCTCAGTAATTTCTCCTGCACTGGCACTAAGAAGCTGTTCTGTAATATCTCCATGTGTTTGGGTTGTTTTGTAGCTCGTCCAGCATGTCATGGAAGCCTTATGAAGGCTACTTTGTTCATGCTCTCTGAATGATTCTAAAGCCCTTTTCCAGTTGGAGAAACCTGCACTTGTTAATGTTTCTTTGCTGTTTTGAATATGATGCTTCCCAAGGAGACGACAAGAAAAGCAGAATGCAGAATTTCTGGAAACTGAGTACTCAAGCCACTGAAATTCATCCAGCCAATTCTTATTAAAAGGTCTCTGCTGTGTTCCAAATTGGGTAAAGGGATACTGCTGAAGCTTCACCTGCTTTGGGCCTGTCTGCAGTGTTCCTACATCATCCCTTTCACTTTCTGCCCCTTTCTGTGTTTCTGTTCCTAAAGCCTCTTCTTTCCTTGCTGATTCATCTGGGACATGGTAAAATGGCAAGCTGTATTATTGTTTTAATAAATAGCCCTCACTTAACAACATGATTTCTGAGAATAATTAAAAAAGTGAATACAAATTCTTTATAAAAACTCTTTACCAATTCTATCCTATTCTTACTTTATACATACAATCACATGCATAACACACACACACACACACACACACACACACACACACATTTAAAATCTAGGATAATTAAAAATGCAGGGCTCTATACACTACACACTTACAAACTGCATAAATAATCTTATAAAATGATGTTTTAAAAAATAAAACGTGTAACACAGAAATATGAAATGATAGATTTTTTTTTTTTAGAATGATAGCCTACTTTGAGACATGAAAGTAAAATTGCCAGTAGGTGGCGTCAAGCCACTGTCTTAATAAGTGAGTCACTGAGTCGTTTATTCAATAAATTCGTTCAAAACGGCTGATTCATTCAGAAACAAGTAAAAAAAAAAAAATGTTTTTATGAATGGGTCAGTGAATCGTTGACTCATTGGATAAGTTCAAAAACACAAGTTCATTCACCGCTGTGTGTTGCTGCCATAGACTGTAAAAAAAGATGGACGACGCGTCTCCACTTCTTTCCACTATAGAAAAGTGAAGCCAAAGGATTTTTTTTTTTTTTGCAAGACAAAAAGAAAACATGAAACAGCACTGCATTGACATACAATAACAAAGGAGAAAGAAAAAAAACAAAAAAAAACAAAAGCAAACCAACAACAATCAATCAGTAAGAAAAATATCGTCATAAGCCTTAATAAACTTGTTATTCTTATTGTTATCGATGTGTTTAAGAGATTTAACAAAATCTCTGCAAGAAAGACGTCAAATCTAAGTAACGTATTGAGAAATTTGGTTTTATGAATAAAAAATTTAGAATGCAAAACAAAAAAATTAACAACAAGATCGATAGCATGGTCGATGCCAGAAAAAAACAGAAATATATCTTTCAGTGAGAATTTTAAATCACATTTTATAAAAGATGATAAATAACTTAAGTTCTCCCAAAAAGATTTAACCTGATTGCAATAATAGAATAAATGTAGTAAAGTTTCTTCCTCAACTTTGCAGAATACACATAAGTTAGAAAGATCAAAAAAAGAAGCAATTTGAGAGTTCGTTGGATAAACATTATGCAACATCTTAAAATGTACCTCTCTGATTTTATTAGAAATGCAGAATTTTTCAGGGAGTAACCATGCCCTCTTCCAGTGAATATTGTCAAAAAAATTGGTCCAGAAAAATTTACATCTAGGGGATGTATATACTGAATAATGTAACATTCGCTTTATATATCTACTGTTACATTTCTTATCAAGAAAACAAACTCCATCCAGTAAAAGTTTGGGCATAATTGTTTTCTTCTCATTATAGCATAGGTGTGTTTTAAATAAATGCACATAACTTGGAGACAAACTTTTGATGACAGAATTAAAAGATCTAGCTGGCAGAGGAAAACTATACAGTCATAAATTCTTCATACTCCAGTATAGTACCATCATCTTTAAACAAATCCAAAACAAAGACAATACCTCTGTCATACCACTTGTCAATAAAAAGAGACTTTCCACGAATTAAAATACTTGAATTATTCCAAAGAATTTCTTTGTGGGGAGAAAAGTTGTGCACATAACACAATTTCCAAGCAAGTAAAGCTTGTTGGTGAAAATTAGAGAGAGAAATTGGCAATTTAGAAGGGGTGAAATTGCATTTTAAAAGAAAATCTAGACCACCTAATATACGAAATATAATATTGGGGATATAGTACCAAGTTGAATCATTACTACAGAGACATTTTTTTAACCAACTAATTCTAAACTAATTCTTTGAAATCCAAAACTTCCAATCCAACTTCAGAACGCCTGTTAGACAAAACAGATTTCCTAATTTTATGGGATTTATTCTTCCAAATAAAATTCAGTAACATTTTATTTATATCGTCAGCAATTTTGTACCTAACAGATAAAGATAAAGCAGGGTAAACACAACGGGACAATCCCTCCGCTTTGGATATTAAAACTCTACCATAGATCTCGTTGAAGCCAAGAATTAAAGATCATTCTAGTTTTCTTTAATTTAGAAGAAAAATTGAGATGTTGACGAGTCAATCTATCTTTAGTAAGGAAAATCCCCAGGTACCTGACACATCTTTAATCGCTATATGATGTATAGATGCTTGTTGGGTATCATAGAGACAAAATAGTTCACACTTTGATAAATTTAAATATAAGCCTGAGGCTTCAGAAAAGACTGAATAATATGAATACTTAAAGGAATTTGACTTTGATCTTTAAGAAATAAGGTAGTATCGTCAGCAAGTTGAGATATTTTAAATTCTTTACCAAATACAGAAATACCTTTCAAAGTGGGATTTTGTAAAATATTAAGTGATGATAATTCAACAGCCAAAAGAAAAAGAAACGGGGAAATGGGGCAACCTTGACGCACTCCTCTATCACAATTAAAACATTTAGTAGTTTGCAAGCTAACCAAAACTGAAGAGTTAATATCATTATAAAGCATTCTCACCATGTTAATAAATTTATTTCCGAAACCAAAAATACTAAGAGATTTAAACAAAAATTGGTGCTCTAATGAATCAAATGCTTTATAAAAATCCAAGAACATTATAATAGAATCTGAATCAATATTCTCTGAATAATCAATGAGATCAAGTACAAGTCTTATATTGGAACTAATGTGTCTATTCTTCATAAACCCATTTTGTGTTTCGCCAATTATACTATTAAGACCAGATTTTAAACGAGTTGCAAATATTAAAGCGAGTAATTTATAATCAACATTTAACAATGATATTGGTCTCCAGTTTTCAATTAAAAGTGGATCTTTATCTGATTTGGGGATCAAAGAAATTAGTCCCTGCTTCATTGTGGGCGTCATCTCTCCTTTGTGAATACATTCTTTAAACAAACAATATAAAGGCTGCTTTAAGAAGTCCCAAAAACGTAAATAAAATTCAACAGACAGGCCATTAGTACCTGGAGATTTTCCCTTTTTCATAGATTTCAGTGCCTCTTCCATTTCAGTAATAGAGACGCCAGAATCACATAGTAATTTAAAATCCTCATTAATACCTGAAACTTTATCACAAACATTCAAAAGAAAAGAATCTAATTTTTCTTGAGAAAACTGAGAAGTATACAATTCTTTGTAAAAGTTGTATACAAAAGTTGAGATCATTCCTGGATCTGTACATAAATCACCATTAATCTTTAGGGATGTTTTTTTACGATTTCTTTTCTCTAGAGCAAAAAAGTAATTAGTGTTTCTTTCACCCTTCTCGATCCATTTTGCTCTAGAACGTATGAAAGCCCCTTTAACAAGCTCTGTGTACATATTTTCAATTTTCATTTGACAGACACTATATTCTACCTCATCTTCTTTACTGGGATTATTCTTCTGCATTAACACACCTAACCTGTGAATAAGTTCAAATTCTTTATTATTTTTTTCTCTTTTAATTTGTTTACTCCTGTTAACAGCAAAGTCTCTAACTTTAAATTTGAAGAACTCCCAACTAGAGCAAGGGTCACGTTCAATTTTACTAAACATAGTTTTAGCTAAATGAGTAACATAATCATTGAAAGGAGCATCTTCCAACAAACAGTTATTAAATTTCCAGTAACCTCTTGTACTGCTTGACTTTCTATATTGTTTAAGGTCCAAATGAATTAACATATGATCAGTAAATGGGGCAAACTGATGATTAACAGAAATGACATCTTTCAAAATGAGTAATAAGAGAAATAAGAAAAAGATCGATTCTAGCCTTAAGGGATCCAGATTTGTTGGACCAAATAAAGCCACTACAACCACTGTTAAAGAAACACCAAGCATCTACAACCGAAAGATTTTCACACAACCATAAAATAATGTTATCATATGCATTAGAAGTAGTTCTTGAAGGAAATCTATCTTGTACTTCGTCTGGAGTTTCATTAAAATCTCCAGCTATAATCAAATAAGCATTAATAAAGCGACTTTGTATACTAATAAGCTTTGCTCCCAATTCTTTGAACATAGATACATTGGCGTTCCGTGAGTTGTGCCCGTAAACATTACATAAAATGAATACCACATTTTCAGTTTTACGTACTAAAATGATCCATCTACCCTCATCAGATAAAAAAAAAAAAAATTCTAAAATGTCCCCCCTAAATTTATGCATCAAAATTAAAGTACCAGCAGAACGGTTAGATCCGTGACTCATAAAAATTGAATTTCCCCACTGCGTTTTCCAAAAATTGGAGTCTGATTCACATGAATGACTTTCTTGAACAAAAATAAAATCTGCGTTACTACATTTACAATACAAAAATAAGGCTTTCCTTTTCGTATGATCTCTTAAACCTCTCACATTAAGTGAGGCTAAACTAAAAGAAGAAAACTCAAAAGAATGCATAGCAGACAAATAACGCTAAATGCAGTGCAACAAACAAATCACAGCTGAACGGCTGGTAAACGCAAAAGTCCTTTGGCTAAGAAGTTGACCTGAACTTCCTTAAACAGGGTAGAAGGTGATCAATCAGTAATGTCTTCTACATGACACCAAAAGAACACTAAAGTGCATTAACGAAATTGAGAGAATTTAACAAACAGTTTCCTTAAATCTTCGCAAACACATTTTGACCATCAATGAACGCAAAAGGCCCTGAAAAGGATGCATTCTTACCCTCCTCTCTTGCCTTTTTAACAACTGGCCATAACTTTGCACGCGCAGTAGCATCTGCAGGAATCAATGCCTCTGAAATACGTAGGCGAGATTCTTTCAAGTATGTGTTGTCCTTCGCATCCCTCCAAACGATGTCTCGGAGTGATCGCGTAGAGAATCTTATGATGATGCTTCGATGACCGCCATCCTGGCTCCGTTTCCCTACACGGTGCATCACGTCAAGTGCGTCGCTGAGCTTGCCACGGATGTCTGGTGCCACATGTTCAAGAATATTCAAAACAATCGAGTGCAGATTCTCATTCTTGGTTTCAGGAACTTCGTGCACCTTTAAACACCAACGCCGACTGTACCGCTCAAGCTGCTCAATCCGTGATCGCACATCCTTGTCTGAAGATTGGAGCGCTGTAATGTCTCTTGCAATTCTGCACATCTTTTCAGAGTGCTCATTAACATCAGAAACAAGCTTCTGCACTACCAAAGACAGGATGTCAACGGCTTTCGTTGTAGCATCGGTTGAGTTCTCGATGGAGATGAGTTTTTGGAAAGTAGCATCTTGTTTAGAGGACAATTCTTGAATGATGTTCAAAATGTCAGCAAAATCCCCGCTTTGTCTTCTTTTTAGTTTTTTTAGAAGGAGGACTTTTTGCAGGAGACGCTGGAAAGGTTGTCGCCAAACAAAGTTTCATATCACGATTCGCATCAGCCAATGCAGGAGGGTCAGCTAGCACATCAAGCCTATTGCTCAGGCCAACTTCAGAGATTAGCTCAACTTCGGCACCGACTTCGACATCCATAACTTCAGACAAACCGCATCTCTTTCTTCCCATTTAAGAAAAATCAAAGCAAAACAATGCAGAAACTTTTCAGAGAAGACAGCAAAAAAAAAAAAAAAAAAAAAAGTATAAAGACTTGAAGTTAACTGATTAATCACATTACTACCACCACCGCCAGAACTAAAAATCACACGTCTATCCTCCACGACGCCATCTTGGCCATCGTGAAGCCAAAGGATCTCAGTATGGCCGTTGCCATCTTGACGTCATTTGGAGCCCGAGTCTGCGCAGTAGTGTCGTGAGGTGGAGCCACGGAATCAAACTCCCGCAGACCCAATCAACCATAACGACACCATCAATCGTTTTTATAGCATCAAATTACTAGCTAAAATGAAACTTATCACAAAAATGAACAATTGAACACATATCAGCGTGATAACAACTTCCTTAAATGACCAAAACCATATTTCAGATTGTATTGGAAGTGTAATTTTTATTTTTATTTTGACTCAAGTCCCATTCGTTTACATGGAGAGGGCGGGGTTTATGACCTGTACTGCAGCCAGCCACCAGGGGGCGATCAAAGAGCCCGCAGCTTGAGTTTCACTTTTCAGGACATGTGAGGCGCACCCGGTTGCTGCAGAGACGCGCAGCATTTGTTCAGAATCATTTTCGTTAACAAAATATTTATTTCTTATTAACTTGTTTATTGAATTGTTGCCCTTAAAAGAATAAAAGTCTGCCACAGATGCTAACCCAAACTGGTCATTATCACTCTCTCTCTCTCTCTCAATCTCTCTCTCACTCTCTCTCTCTCTGTGTACGTGTGTGTGTGTGTGTGTCCAAGGAACTGCACTGCTCAACAGTTATATGATCAATATGATCCAAAATGCAAATCACATAATTTAGAAGCGAATAACAAATATAATATCATGATTAAAAACCTATATTTGTTGCTTCACAGTGACACGGCTCAGTAACAAATAACGTATTTTGATAGATGGCGAGACTATTACAGCGATAAGTTATATAGTAAGTTACAGATACCTGAGGCAGCCGATTCTTGCCGTTTAAGTGCTGGCTGGGGGTGTTTTACTTCCTTTTTTTGGAAGAATTTTGAAATGTCCATTTTTATTTTCAGATAAATTGATATAGTAAAATACCACAGACCAATGAACTGCCTGACTCCACAAGATCTAATCTCATTGGCTGGATCGTATAGATCCTATAACTTCTTATCGACGGTTGGCCAGTTTACATGTCAGTCAAAATGGCTACGAGCCTCAGTGGGCGGTCCTTATTTGGAGTGAATGAATGACAACGTAAAGTTGACACTGTTAGATGTGCAGAGAACAAATCTGCGGTTGTAGTAAAAAAGATTTTATTGCGCATGAATACTCAATGATGGTGTGTACGAGGCATGGTAATAAAAACATTCGGGGCTTCAGCCCCCTTAGCCCACCCCTAGCACCGCCCCTCAAGACAGTGTTAGACCGTCAGGATAGGGATGGAGCTAAAGCATCTCTCTTTAATTTCACTGCTCATTTACAAAGAGTAAGTTTATCATCACTAGATTATAAGGATTTCATAGCTTATCTTAAAACTGTGTACTGATTATATATATATATATTAGGGGTGTCAACGTTAACGCGTTAACGCATGCGATTAATCAAAAAATTTTAACGCGTTAATATTTTTTTAACGCAAATTAATCATGTGATAAGGATTGACCCCAACTTCTTCCCGTCATCGCTGCGCGGAAGGTTATCTATCAGTGTGTGATGAGGCTACAGTGAACCAGTGTTGCTATGGTAGCAGCACAAGTAGGTTATTTTGAAAATACAGTCGCGGGAAAAATTACAGAGCCGCGGGTTGTGGTTTTTTTTGCGCTACTTTTATAATGTACCGCGGCCGCCCAAAGTGTATATAGACAAATGAAAATTAAAATAGATCCTTTTACTAATATGTATTGTACTTGGAATGTATACCTGGCAACTTAAGAACGGAGAGGCGGTTGTAAACATCACAAACAACGTGAGTTTCAGCCGAGCATACATGTTAAGGCTTTTACACAGCAGAAATAAACATGACAACACCCACTATAGATTATACAAGATAATAAACACGATTACGATAGGATATGGTTTGTATGTGATTTTCTTGAGATGAATGTGTACATCTGAAATGCTAATTTGTGCAGCGATATAAAAGGCTATAAATAGCATATTTTAACAACAATAAACGACCAAATTCCACATGTGATCGTAAAAGGAAGTTATTACAAACACTCGATGGTGGTTTGAAGTGAGTTCTGAGCAAAAGTGTACTATTAATCTCATAAATTGTCTAATGAAGCATGATGCTAACATTAGCTCTAACGCACCTGCAGAACAGGTCCAATTCTTCTTCATAATGCATTTTGTCATAATACTTCATGTAAGGTCGCAAGAAAATGTTTTGTATTTGTTAAAATATATCATGCTCTCTGCCAGATGTTTCTGTGAGTTTGCCTCTATGCAATCCCTCCTCCCTTCTCACTTTTCTTCTGATCGCTCCCTCCTCCCATACGTGTTTTTCCCCATTCTCTCTGTGTCTCGCTCCCTCCTCTCACTCCCTCCTCTCGCTCTCTCTCTCTCTTATGTTTGACTGTATCTCTCTTATCCATACATACATCCAGGTTCAAATGTTCAACTGAGCAGGGGGTGCCTCCTAACTCGGAGGTGACTGAGTTTAGTCTGTACTATTGACATTTGGCATAAAGATGTAGTTCTCTCCATCCAAGTGTATCCCTAATATGTCCAGAACTTCCTGGCCAGACTTCCATTTTATATAACGTATATTTCTTGGCCTGAGGACCACACAGATGTGGTGTATAATTCTCATTGGATGTACCACTACACCACCCCAGCAATGAGACTATATAATGTATGGATGTAACAATAAACTTGGAAGAAGTTTGTGAAAAGACAATTGGCGTCTTGTTCATAATTCTTTCCATGGGCCCATGTCTTCATGACTGCAAGGACTGAGAATAGTCGGACGGCATCGAAAGATAAAGAGCTAAAACATTCTTAACAGTATTTATTTAGAAATACGTTTGATAATAGTTGGGTAAATGTAAACTGGGATTGAAGCGATGTGGCTTGGTAAACGTTTTATTGTCAGTATAAAGGCTGATAATGGCTGAATAAAAACAAAAGAATAATGATAAAAGAATAATAAGGATTATGTCTCATACCTGGCGGAGGTGTGAAAGCTTCTGTTTCCTTAAACTAGTTTGTCATGCATTTCTTTATTTCAACACATTTACAGGTAAATCCTAATATTTTAAAAATGCGATTAATCATGATTAATCACAGTCCATGACTGTGATTAACGCGATTAAATTTTTTAATCGATTGACAGCACTAATATATATATATATATATATATATATATATATATATATATATATATATATGTGTGTGTATATATGTATATATATATATATATATATATATATATATATGTATGTATGTATGTATGTATGTATGTATATAAGGGGGAGCATGTCATATTCTGGTCTGTTTTAAACATAACTATACTTTGACATTTTGTTGTACAACGTAAACTGCACACACTCACACCCCAAACATTCCTATGTAGTAACATATATTAAAAAATAAACGACTGTTTCAAAATTTTTGTTTTCTGCATGGGTGTGTGTAATTTGCCTTGTAGAGTAAAATGCCAAGCACCATCAAGTTGTTTACATTATTTTACTCATTAATTGAAAAACCCCATTCTAAAATATAGGAAAATCTTGAGGGAAGCAGTGGAGAATTAGTCTTTATTAGTCAGGTTTTGACGTCACAACTAATGTCAGGTTTTGACGTCACAACTATTATACTCGAGCTCATTAATTAAACACAATTTGGAATTCATGACCAAAATTTTTGGCTTGTCATTAGTTGTGTCTTTGTTTAATAATTATTATACAAATACCATTATAAAACTGTACTTTTCACGATTATTTAATTTACTTTATAATTTACTATTAATTTATTCTTCATTATTGTCTATTCTGTATTATTCCACCCTTGATATTACATATTCTACTTGCTATTATTCATCTAATGTTATTCATTTATTTATTATGGTATTACACATATAATTTGTGCTATTATAAATCTATTATATCACTTATGTTATTGTGCTGTTGCACTCGCTTTTTATATTATTTACTTTACTACAACTTGTACTACATATACTTTTTAATATTACATATCACTTTTACTATATTTTTACTGTGCACTATGTAGTGGACAGCACATTCCAGGGCCAAGTTTATGGCGGGGCCCCTCTCTGACCACTATAGTGGACAAAGGTTTGCTACATTTTGATTGGATCTTGGTGGACTAACATAAGCAAACTGTCCAACGCCATTAGATAAAGATGCCAGGACAACGGCCAGACACCTCGGAGAGGGCAAGAAGAAGATCTTTGGAACAAAGTCCGGGAAGGACAGGACTTCTCATTGGTCAAAATGCAGTTTCTGCCCTTCACCCACCAACAGACTGATTTCTAAGGTTTTGGCCTGTGACTGCCATAAAAATTCCTTAGGAACCTCTGGATGCAGCAGCAGTGTGTGAAACAAAGGGAGACCACAGAGATCCATCCAAATCCATTCATAACTATGTTCTCAAACCTTAAACTGATGCACACTACAACATACACATCTCATACTTATTCAGGGAAATAAGTATTCTCAGTGACAGCGATGTGTAGTGCAACATCTTACACAAACTCAGCTGTTAATGGACAAATGAATGCATGCATGACAGTTCAATCTTCTTCCATCATTTTTGGACTTAATGTGTTCGTAACATTGCCAAAGGTATTCTGGTTTTGGTTTAGTAAGTGAATGATGCATTGGTAAAATTTTAGTGACACTTTTCTAAATGTGTGTTTGGACTATGCAAATAAGTTCCACAGGAGGAAAGAAGGGTGGGCCACACCGTGTCCCCACTCTGATGGAAATAGCCAATCACAGCCTGGAAATGGAGAAGCGCCAGATTGCAATCTCCTCCTCATCGGAAAGAGATAAAGGTACCTTTCCAAAAGACACTCCTTGTTCTGAGTCTCCGGCCCGTAAGGAAAGGGACAGTAACAGACACATCCGTTCTGAGTCTGAGTACTGCAATGGAAAAGACTTTAACAGATACACCGTTCTGAGTCTCTGGCCTGTTACAGGGAAGGTAGCAACAGAAACAACCCGTTCTGAGTCTCCCATCCAGAGAGACAGTAGCAGATACACCAGATCTGAGTCTCTGGCCTGCAAGGGTGAGACATTAACAGATACACAGTTCCTGAGTCTCCAGCTTTGAGGCAGCAACAGATTTGACCACATTCTGAGCCTCCAGCCTGCAAGGAAAGAGATAATCTACGTTCAGACTTCATTCAGAGTCTTCGTCCAGCGAGACAACAACAGATGCAGCACGTCCTGAGTCTCCATCCTAGAGAGACAAAGCGGATCGACCAAATTCTGAGTCTCTAGCCCAGAGAGGCAGAAGACACACAGACATTTGCAACAAGGTTAAGCTCCGGAAAGCAAACCTTCACTCCAAGGTACCTTTGCTTGTGTGTTCCAGGCTAAGGACCTTCTGCACCTACTTCAGGGTCACATCTGCGTGTTCCAGATTTTAGGACCTTTTGGTGCTCCAGGAGATCAGCATCCTCCAGCGCTTCGTGTTCAAGGCTGTCAAAACAGATTCCTGCTCCTTTCCCCATTGCATTGTTACTAGCACAACCAGTGGATGAAGTCACTGCCACCGGACTGCTCACTCAACCACAGAGAACGTAACTATCACCTATCCAAACCTCTTCTAGAGACCTTGGCATTATTGTGTATTATCAGTATATGATTTTTCTAATTGACATTAGATGTTACATAGCTGATTGCAGTCGATAAATAATCTATCAGGTATTTGTTTGATGCATAATAAGGTTCTTCACCTTACTTGTTTCAGAGTAGTGACAGTTTATCTTTCCAGATAACATAGCTCTGACATAGCAACCTCCAACATAATCACTTGCATTTTATGCAGCTTATGCACTTTATTCCTTTTTCATTCATGGTATTCATTTAGTAGTTGTTGATTACTCTTGCCTATCTTTTGTTATTAAAATTTATTTTATTACACTTGTGTCTTCCTTGTGTTGATAATGCAGTAAGGTTCTACAAGTTAGGTATCCCACCCACCAATCTTTCTTATGTGATGTACTCCTAACCACACCTTAAGTGACACGTGATCCAAAAATCATAATGTCACCTGTGACGTGAGTACCCATCACTACACTATTTCACCTCCTTAGGTTGGCGAAAGCAAAATTCACTACAACTGTAACAGTGCATAATATTTGACCACTGTAACATGTTTTACTGGATCCATAAAGGATTATCAGTTACATTTGTTATTGTTTGTTGTGGAGTTTAGATCTGTATAGAGTGCTATGAAAATAAAAAGCAGACTACCAGTGTGTCACTTTTTGATTTGTATTCGCAGTATTTCAAAGGGAATGTTGTTTTTGTCTGACATTTATCAAGTCATATAGCCAATTTTTGTTTATTTATCCTTTCCTGTTGTATTTTGTGGCTGTCTAGCCGCCATTTTCACCTGAGGGGAAAAGTAAATTTTCTCACCAGCCAATATAACACTAATTTTGAATGACATAATTCTGAATTTGCTTTCTGACATAAGTTCTGAAATATGGGCTTTCAGGCTGTGTACCACCAAATTTATTATGGCTGTCGTGATTAAAGTTCAAAATGAATGATAAGTGTCGATTGCGGCATTACATTAAATCTGCTTATGTTGCTAAGCCTTAAAACCAATCACACACGTTCATGTTGATCTTATGAATGTAGTGGCCAATCAGTGTTTAGATTAGTCATCGCTCCAGAGTTTTGAATTTCGCGCTCTGAATTCTGCACTCACTCTCATCATAAACAACAATGCAGATAGCATGCAAGTAAGAGATTAATTTTACGGTGTGGGCAGCTTCAGTAATTATAACGGGATGGTTTTACCAAGGTGCATAAAACCTGACATAACAAAAATTATTTGTGGTATTAATTAATGTGACATTGTGAAATTTTGTGATATTGTTAATAAATGCTGTTGATTGAGGTTAACTTTTTTTGAACCTAGAATATTTTTAACTGGTTTCCCATAATCAATAATAATGAAACATCTGTAAATGTCTTAATATATAAAACACACAAACCAGTAAAAATAAATAAATAAAATAAAAACCTCAGCCATATAGGAAGTATGTGATGTTAATTAATAAAAATTGCACTGCAACAAGGACACTGTAAAATAAAGTGTAACCCAAATATGCAGCTGGGCATTTATATATCTAAACTTATTCTTTTACAGGTGGGCTGAGGAAGAATACTACGATTAATGATGTGAAGCAGAAAGAGGCAGAAAAGGCTCCAAGTGGTTTACTGGGACTACAGACGGGTGGAAAGAGATTAGAGAACAGCACGAGAAAGACCGTCTCCAGGAGTGTTATCAGTTTGTGTTGTTTTTTTGTGTGTTTCTAAATTGTGTAGTTTTTGAGACAGAATATATTTTAAATATTATACTGTAAGTTCAGGTGAGTTTGTTGTTTTTGTGTTTCTTCATTGTGTCAGTGTGTCACATTTAGAAGAGCACTGATGTTTTTTTATTAAGGGGTAGTTCACCCAAATGTGAATATTCTGTCATTATTTACTCTTCCTCATTTACTTATTCAAAACCCATAAGATTTTCATTCATCTCTGGAACACAAATGAAGATATTTTTAGTGAAATCTGAGAGATTTCTTGCCCTCCTTTAAAAGTCTATTCCCAAAAGTGAAAGTCGTGACGTATTGTCAAGTATGGTGACCCATACTCGAAATTGGTGCTCTGCATTTAACCCATCCAAGTGCACACACACAGCAGTGAATAGTGAACAAACACGCGCACACACACCGTGAACACACACCCGGAGCAGTGGGCAGCCATTGCTCCAGCGCCCGGGGAGCAATTGGGGGTTCGGTGCCTTGCTCAAGGGCCCTTGCTCAAGGGCACCTCAGTCATGGTATCGAAGGCAGAGAGAGTGCTGTTCATTCACAATCCCCACCTTCAATTCCTGCCGGTGTGAGAATCGAACTGGCAACCTTCAGGTTACAAGCCCAACTCTCTAACCATTAGGCCACGACTTCTCCGTCTATTGTTCTCATGCAAGTACCGTTGAACTTATTTATATATTCACTGATCAATGTTTATATGTGAATAAAAGCTGAATTTAAATCTGTTTATCATGTAATGTGATCATGTCTCTTCAGAAGACTTGGATTAAACCCCTCAATTCATATGGATTTATTTTACAATCTCTGCATGAATGTTTTGAAGCATCAGAATTTTGGGGAAGTAAACTTTCAATCAAGCAACAGAAATCGCTCAGATTAAAAAAAAAAAAAAAAAAAAAAAAAATTGTTCTGAAAATTAGTTAATTTCTTATGGGTTTGGAGTGACACGAGGTTAGCAAATAATGAAAGAATTTTCAATTTTGGGTCAATTAAGCTTTTAACTGTTAACTGTCAATTTTTATGTTATGTAAGATTAGTTACATAAGACCAGTTGTTGAGATGGTATGACCCTGTTGGTTTATCAAAATGTTAATGTTGATGTTCAATATTTTACATAAAACCTGAAAAGCATAAAAATGGAACATGGAACCCATGGACAAACCCATGTAGGGCCCATATGTGGCCCACACAGGCCCCATGATAGAATGTTGGCTGGGTTGTTGTGCTGTGGGATGTGTTTCCCATACATTTATTTATTTGTGTGACCCGCCACAATATCAAAACTGACCGATTTTCCAAAAGGCTTCGTTGAATAAACATGAGCACGTAATGCACGTTTAAAAATCAAAACGAGGCGCAGGTGTTTTTCACTGTATTTCTGAAGGAAAACTGTCTTTAGAAAATGTTCGATGTCATTTTAAATTCATCTTGCATGTGATGCCTGATAAAGCAGCGTTTGTAAGCTCAGCGCTGCTTTATCTACAGCCGTTACCAGGGAAACCTCTAGTTCTCCCGCTTTAAAGTGCCTCCTGCTGCGCTGGCAGAGAATGAATTTGCATTTTCAATAAGTCCGTCTAATTTACGCAGCAAGCATATTTTGCTTGTTATCAAAAAATACTCTACTCTACTCTAGAGGGATTTAGCTGTTGTTATTGATTCTATTTGGATGTCTACCGGAAGTTAAGTTAGGGCCACAAAAGCGTGCATGCGCAGTAATGTTTGTTTATGTTGTTGTGTTGTTGTCTTGCTAACATCCATGACTCATTAGAGAGCTACCGTGTAAGTTAGCTAAAGTTTAGCTAAGGCAATAGGAAGTCTAGTAAGTTAGACTAGTGTGTGTTCTTTCACTGCATGATTCAGTTTATTAAAATGCATTTAGAATGATCACAAAATTCAAGATATGGGGGCAGAAATTTATATAATTTCATATAGTTAATCAGCATCACGTGAAGACTGATGTTTTCCCACCAAAAAGCAGCATGATTACAAATGTTTCGCCAACAAATATAATTCCAATTTGCGTCTCTGAGCAACATGACGCTGTTTTGTTCCAGAATGAATCAACTGTTTAAATGATTCTGTTCAATCGCAATGACTTATTAACAGTGACTTGCTGCCACCTACTGACAGTTTTAATTTCACATTTAAAGTATCTTTTCATTTTCATTTTTTTTTTAAATTTCAAATATTAGTATTCAACGTTTTATGTTTAAAATATCAAAACAGTATTAATGCATTTATATCTGCAGATTAAATGCATTCATGTCCTGCATTAAACAGTGTGTAAATGCATCTAAATGCCCCTTCTAATGCAGCTTCTGTTTTCTCTGCATTGCAAAGATTAATTTTGTCAATACTGATTTAATTTGCTTGGTAACAACCCAAATTACTTATTATTCTAATTGACTGATTCAATTATAGAATGTGACTGAAAAGATGCACACCTTTAGAAAAAATGGCTTTATAAAAGGTAAAAAATGCCCATAAAAAGGTAAAAATCAATTTAAACTTATTGGAAATTATTAATTTCTATCACTGCTGTGAACTGATCACCACACAGAATATGAAGAATATCAAAAACTTTAGGAGTCAGCTGTCCATGGTATATCAGCACAATAACACACTCAGCAAAATATCATCTTATTTATCGTTATCGATAAAATCCCAGAGAATACTGAGATATATTTTTTGTCAATATCGCACACACCTAATATATTTAATGTTTTGTTTAGAAAAAAAGTAAAATAAATATGAGAAGTGCCTTTTTTTTTCCACTTGAGCCCCTGCCCCTCAAAATGTCTGTGCACATCCCTGGTATGTATTATTTTAATGTAACTTGCTCACTTTCCCAGTAAAGCTGTGCTAGCTAGTACTTTCTAGTGATGGCGAAGTGAAGCGTTCTAAACCAGTGAAGCTTTCAACCCAATTGTATCGGAAAAAGATTCATTACTCGAAGCTTTTTAAAACGGTTCATGTTGTGGCCATCTTGTGGTCATAAAAATGAATAACACCTTCCAAAGTGCTGTGATTCATTACAGCTGCTGGTTTCACATCTGGTTCTACTACTGATTCCTTGTTTTAATTTATTGTATAAAAATAATGGCCATTGTCAAAGTCATTCATTTGTGTTGGTGTACTGCCACTAAAATAATTCAAATAAATCAACCATAAACTCATGAATTAAATCTGTGATCTGTCAATGTTAACTCTGCCTCAGTCCTTAGAGTATTTAATGGGAAAAGTTCATTTGACCTTAATATATAAATTACGATAAAAAGAAAACAATGCTAACGCATATAATATAATGTAAAGGACACAGCGATGAGGTTCGCTTCATTTGAAACGAATACTGAAGCGGTCACGTGGTTTTCAGGCGAATGACGCTTCGGACGTCATAGATCACGTGCTTTTGGCAAAACGAATCAAGCTCCGATACAGCGCTTCAATGTGAAATGTGTTTTTTGTTTTTGTTTTTTTGATACAAGCTTCAGAGCTTCGGTGTTGAACTTAACATCACTAGTATTTTCCTCCCGCAGCGCACTGGCAGACCGGCGGGGAGACTCATGAAGACAAAAAGCCCTACTAATACTTTAAATATGCAGGTGAACTTTAAAACACTTGCAGTCGCATTATTTGTTTTATGCCAATGCTATTTGCAATGTATAAATACGTTTGAGTTAATAAATGATAAATGTCTGTAAGAACATTGGATCGGGACATCGGGTGCTCAGTTAAGCCGTGCTAAGCAGCATTTCTCTCCCGCAGCAGCCGGACCATCGTGAGACAGGCAGCCATAAAGAAGACCGTTTTAAACATTTTGAGATGGTATGTGTTCTCTGATTATTGTTGTATACTCTTACTAATTAAGTACTTTAACTCTTCAAAAAAATTTTTTTTCATATTTAATACATTTATTTTCCACTGGCACAATGTGTTGTTAACTGTGATTTTACTTTTAGGCTATATACTACCAGCCAAAAGTTTTTGAACAGTAAGACTTTTAATGTTTTTAAAGAATTGACCTATCGGTAAGCCCCGCCCCCCTTAGTTACTGCTGCTCCCTCGGACAAACAAACAGAGTTGCTCACTGTCTTACAATGACAGCTGCAGTGTTAAAACCTTGTCCCGCAATGTTTTTGCACAATTTTGGGCACAGAAGGCCACCAAATGGGAATTAAATATTCCACAGAGGGATTTATAAAATATTTCAAAATAAATACGGTGGGTAACTCGTAGCAAGGGTTTACAGATCACAATGCAAGCGGGAGAAGTCTCACATTATGGTCGGTCATCACGATCGCAGATGACAACATGCAGGATCAACACTGTTCATGTATTGCAGGGTACGATTAAATTAATGCACATTTAACCAGTTTAATATGGAGAGGCACTGAAATGTAGACCTTAATTTATGTGTTTTTGACCTGCACTGTACAAGACGCGAGAACAGTCCGCTATTTAGTTTTGTACGTTAGCATGGACTCTCAAACATTAACGTTAACTAGTTTTAGCCAGAAATACCTTGCCGAAGCACAAGATAACTTTAACGTTCTGTTTGAACAGATGAAAATTGTAACTTAACGAGTGTATGACAACCAGAAAATGAACGTTTTTGTCTTCATTTGTATTCACGAGTTCACACTTACATATAATAAATAGAATAAAGTTTATGCGTATTTGGTGTGCTGTCCGAGGGGAGGGTTCCGAGCTCGGAACTTTGGCCCGAACCCTGAGTACCCCCCTACAGGTTAGGACAGGAATAGATGTAAGTGTGGAGAAGGGGTGGCGGAGGGATGCTGGAAAACTGTTAAGGGACAGAGGTGAGTCTGCTGTGTATATATATATATATACACACCTCTTGTCTTGTTAACTGGGTTGATTACTGATTGTGCTCCTCTCATGTTAATTAGGTTAATTATCTGAACGTGCTCCTCCCAAACTTTAATAAAACATCATTTCACGAGTTCACACTTACATATAATAAATAGAATAAAGTTTATGCGTATTTGGCGTGCTGTCTGAGGGGAGGGCACCGAGCTCGGAACTTTGGCCTGAACCCTGAGTACCCCACACAAAGCAACATAGCAAAGGACAGCTGCCCGACGAAATAACCCCCCCAAAAATGAACGCCGAAAATTTTGGCAAGCTGGCGTTTCAGGAAGAAACTTAGTCTCTTGACCGGGAGGGACCAAACAAACTCTGACGGGAGCAGCTCACGGCGCCGGGTGAATGGGCCCTACCGGCCTATGGACGAGGAACAGCGTGATTTGGGGCGCTCGATCGGGAAGGCTCAAACCGCTTTTTTGACAGGAGCAGCTCGTGGTGTCAGATCAGCAAGCCCTACTGACCAGCGTGTTTGGGTTGTCAGACCGGGGGCCCATACTGCTTCCAACGGGAGCAGCTCACAGCGCTGGGAAGATGGGCCCCACTAGCCGATGGACGAGGAGCAACATGATTTTGGGAAGAATTCGGGAGTTCAATACTCACTGTGTCAGACGGGTAAGCCTCGTTGGTAGACGGGCGGAAAAAGCCAATGTTTTCCTGACCGGGAGGCACTTGCAGCATCTAACGGGAGTTCAATACTCGCGGCATAGGACAGATAAGCTTCGCTGGTAGTCGGACGGAAAAGGTAAGGTTTGCTCGACCGGGAGCCTCTCACAGCATCCGACGGGAGTTCAATACTCACGCAATCGGATGGGTGAGCCTCGCCGGTAGACAAGAGAGAAACATATTTGCTCCACCAGGAGCGCTCTTACAGCATCTGACAGGGAGTTCAATACTCAGAACGGTCTAAAATGGTAGATGCTATGAGATTACTTTGCGTAATTGTTTGACAAATCCAATAAGCTGCTTCTGATGACACGTCAGAAAATCTTGGTGTGCTTTGCATCCGAAAGGTAAGCGCACGAAAAAATTGAATTTCCTGTGCCAGCGTACCCCAAATAAATGCCATGAATCTGGATGGATAGGCATAGCTTTGAAAGCTGAGGTGATGTCGACTTTTACCATCCAAGTGCATGATTTTATCATATTGATTGCATGATCAATGTCCTCAGATCAATTAGAAGGCGTTTCTTACCCAAGAATTTTCCTAGTAGCCACTCCAATGGACTAATGCGAAACTGAGAAGGTGGGGCGTCGAAAGGGCTGATCATGAACCCTCATTAAAACCTGCCTATGGGGAAATCTGAACAGATTATTTCTGTGAAACGACTGAACTCAGAAAAATGGCAACTTTTGATGTCCACATTCAAGGATTTACAATTTCTGAAGCATTTCTGTCGTAAAGAAATGGCCATATATTACGGATTAAGTGGACATTTGAATTGAATGTGGTTTAGCCAAACGACGATTAAAAATCGCACTGGGACGTGTAAAAATGATCGTTGGCCCGTTGGTGCCCTCTGTAGGCTTTTGATTCAATGCGAAATGTAAAATTATATTGTTTGATACATTGTTAAGTTTTGTTCAACAGAACCATATTGTTACTTGCTTTTGGTACTTTGTTTGAACCAATTATTATGGCCTCATTGTATATGTATTTTAGGTAATTTTAAAGGCTATTGTTTGATTAGGCCTATTTTTTTACTACCATAAAAATAAATATAATTAACCGATTAATTATCAGAACAATCAACCGATAGCTCTGTTACCAAATTAATCATTGGTGACGGCCTTAGATAAGGGGGTCTATGTCCGCACCTGCCACGATCTGTGTTCAGATGTTGTAAGCCACTGGAGATGGCTTCGAGGCAGCAGCATTTGGTGGGGCAGGCAGTGATGTTGCAATGAAGATAGAATATTGTGACTTTAAATGAAGTAAAGAGCTGTGAGGGAGAGGAGCAGGGGTCGCAATTGTCAGCGGAGGCAGCCTCACGCTTAATATCGGCCTCTGGGGCTTGGGGTGGGAAACTGATAGAAGCATAAGAGAAAAATGGAGTAAAAGAAAGAGATGTGTGGGTCTGTGTTGCGAGCGGAGGCAGCCTCACGCTTGCTTTGTCTGCTGTAGCTGTAGGCCACAGGAAGGGAGTCCTGAAGAACTTGTGTAGCCTGATCTGCTAGCGGAGGCAGCCTCACGCTAGTGTCTGCTACGGGAGCTGGAGGCTACTGAAAAGGAAAAGGGTCATTAATAGCGAGAGGAAAAAGACTGAGATGTGTGGGCCTGTGTTGCAAGTGGAGGCAGCCTCATGCTTGCTTCGCCTGCTGTAGCTGTAGGCCACGGGATGGGGAGTCCCAAAGAACCTGTGTAGCCTGCACTGCTAGCGGAGGCAGCCTCACGCTAGCGTCAGCTATGGGAGCTGGAAGCCACTGAAAAGGAAAAAGTTTAGAAGTAGCTGCAGGAAAGACTGAAATGTAAGGGCTTATCTTGCAAGCGGAGGCAGCCTCACGCTTGCTTCAGCTGCTTTAAGGGGCGGTCACACTGCACTTTTCGTTCCATTGACTTCCAATTCTACGCATGCCAACGCATCAGACCAGAAGCACAAGCTCGCGCAAAAAGTTTCACATTTTGCTGCATTCCGAAGTTAAAGCTTGGTGAATTCTGGCCTGTGCATTGACATGATGTGATACTGTGTGACCAACGGCAGAAGTCACAGCATGACCTCTTATCTGAAATAAAGAACACATTTAAAACTGCAGCACTGCAGGAAAGTGGAGTAGATTGTATGTTTTTACATTTAAGATGTATTATAATTTGTTACATGTTGAGTTTAAGTTTAAGAAAGACGCTGCACAGCGTGACATCATATCACGACTGTTGCGGCATGTGATGCTCAAAGTCTAGTATGACCGCAGCTTCAGCTGTAGGCCGTGGGAAAGGGGAGTGGATTATGACTTTTGATGAAAAATTCTGAAATGCCTGAGTAGCCTGCAGTGTTGTCTATTTAACTTTTTTTTATTTATTTATTTATTTATTTTTTGCGCCATGGTTACAAAATGACATTAACATTCTTTTATGTCCCAATGTCGTTTAAAACTTTTAGCAACAAACGACCTGCCTTTGCGACTTCATCTAAAAATTAATTTGCAACACGGCCTGCGCCACTAGCGGAGGCAGCCTCGTGCTAGCGTCTGCTGCTACAAGAGCTGGAGGCCCGGCTGCATATGACACTGTGGCCGGAAGAGCCGCGGTGAAATGTTGAGCCAAAGCGGGAAGCGAGTGAGGCTTTGCCACAGTGAGATCCGGGGCATTGCCCAGGCTCGTTGAAGGCCTGCCGCTGCGACCCAGCGCTTAAGGAGAACTGGGTTTTTTGTGGGGCGATGGTAGTGTCGAGCGAGGCGAGTTCGGGGCCTTGTGAGCTTTGCTCGAGATATTGCGTTGTGAAGAGCGTGTGGCTGGTCGAGCAGAGCGCAGCGACCGCGACAAAGCCTGGAGCTCGGCGGCCGTGTCTGGCGGAGAAGGAGCGATCCTTGGGCCGGCAGATTGGCCGGAGGATCCAAAAACTCCCCAGTATAGGTCTCGTTGTTTGGACGGGAAAAGTTGAGTGTGATATAATGGCAAAAGGTGCAAACCGAATGCTGGAAAACTATCAAGGAACAGAGGTGAGTCTGCTGTGTGTATATATATATACACACCTCTCATCTTGTTAACTGGGTTGATTACTGATTGTGCTCCTCTCATGTTAATTAGGTTAATTATCTGAACATGCTCCTCCCGAACTTTATTAATAAAACATCATTTGGGGTTGAATGCTTAGGGACATTTTGCTCTGTTTTTTTTGGTTTCAGGAAATGGAATAAAATAAATTATATTGCCTATCCTCGCAGGATACCTAGAATCAGTGTTACAAGTACCACAGGCACATCATTTTTCCATTTTTGTAGCATAAACCCCATAAAACCGATGCGAGCTTCGGATCTTCCAGTGTTTCTCTATGGAGCTGAAACCTAAAGATGTCTGAGTTCCGCTCCCCGTGCAACTGATACTCGACTGCCATTGGCTCATCTACGTTCAAGGGAGGGGCTTACCGATAGGTCAATTATCTTCTGCTCACCAAGCCTGCATTTATTTGATCCAAAATACAGCAAAAGCAGTAATATTGTGATTTTCATTTTACTATTTAAAATAACTGCTTTCTATTTGAATATATGTTAAAATGTAATTTAATCCTGTGATTTCAAAGCTGAGTTTTTAGGATCATTACTCCAGTCTTCAGTCTCACATGATCCTTCAGAAATCATTCTAGTATTCTGATTTGCTGCTCAAAAAACATTTATTATTATTATTATTATTATTATTATTATTATGTTGAAAACAGCAGAGTAGAATTTTTGTTCAGGTTTCTTTGATGAATAAAAAGTTCAAGAACAGCATTTATCGGAAATAGAAATCTTTTGTAACATTTGTAACATGTCTTTTGTATCATGTCACATTTTGTAACGTGTCTTTTTCATCACTTTTGATCAGTTTAAAGCATCCTTGCTAAATTAAAGTATTAATTTCTATAATTAAATAGTGCATATTGTTACAAAAGATTTTTATTTCAGATAAATGCTTATCTTTGGATCTTTCTATTCATCAAAGAATCCTGAAAATAAATGTACTCCACTGTATTAAATATTGATAATAATATTAATAAAAAATGTTTCTTGAACAGCAAATCAGTATATTAGAATGATTTCTGAAGGATCATGTGACACTGAAGACTGGAGTAATGATGCTGAAAATTTAGCTTTGATCACAGGAATAAATTACATTTTAACATATGTTCAAATAGAAAGTAGTTATTTTAAATAGTAAAAATATTTCACAATATTACTGTTGTGCTGTATTTTGGATCAAATAAATGCAGGTTTGGTGAGCAGAAGAGAATTCTTTAAAAAAAAAAAATTGAAATCTGACTGTTCAAAAACTTTTGACTGGTATGTTCACTGATGAAATATGGTTAATATGCTGGTAATTCTGTGTGATTGAAGTTCAGCTATGAAATATAAAAGATGAATCATGAATAAAGCTGTTGGTGTGAAGCAATAACTTGTGTTATTGAATATATAACAAAATAAAAATAAAATAAATAACAGTATAACTTTGTACTTCATTTTATAGTGTGCTTAAAACTACTGTACTTAGTTTTACAGCAATTTTACAGTGGTATGAAATACAGCAACCATTGGATAATTGTTGCCAGTAAGTTACTTTTAATTTGAAAAACATTTTGGTTATACACTCTTTTGAAATCATACTGTTTTGCATTATCATGTAGGCTATTTTACAACAAAAATAGCTCCTAGCACATAATTACATTTCTTAACTGATTAGTGTCACCTTTAACTTGTTCATATTACCTTTAGTAATAACTATCCCTTTAAGTGACAGTTTTGTCACTTAGGGAAAAGTACTGGCATGGCTTAATTATAACCACGCATGCCTTTTAGTGCTCTTGTAAATGTGTGGGAGTATGGAAAAAAAACGTACAAGGATTTTTAATGTGTTATGGCCGAGCGGAGGAGGGAAATTAATTATCCGGAAGTGAGGAAATGTATATTTAGGGTGGAGCTGCAGGAGAGCGCGGCAGTAATGAGCAGAGAGATGCAGGTCACCTGAATCTAGTCAGACGCCGTCGCTGCATTGTAGAGACCTCGTAGTGTTAGGGCAGGGTGGATCGCTACGAGTGTGAGTTGCCATGCGATCATTTGAGTGTGCGTGCTGCACCTCCGGACACCAGCTGCAGAGCGAAGCAAGTATCAAGGTGAATTGCTGTTGTTCATCTCTTAAACCTCATGTTAAGAATCCGAAAAAGATGAATGTGAACCAAAGTACTAAGTTTTCTGTTGGATACCATATTGATTGTTGAAAATATCTATGTGAAACTGAGGTTGCATTTGAACTTGAAACTGAATGCAGTTTTTTTTTTTTTTTTTTTTTTTTTTTTTTTTTTTTTTTAAATTGTTAAATACAACTTTGAAACTATGAACCTGAACTTACTTTGTGTGGAAATTTCTTTCAAATTATTTTTGTAACCGGTGGCTTACAGAGCTATTCTGGGTAAAACGGTTATATTTGACAAGACTTAGCTTGTCTGGCGCCCAAACTAATCACATTAGAATTGGTAAAATTGTAAATATTATTTATTTTTTTTTAATAGTTAATATTCTCTTCTTAATCTGATAGAAATTTTCTTAGCGCCCGCCACCGCTACATAAGTGGCGCCCGAACAGGGACCACTGGGAACAGGGACTGAACCTATAAATAAAATATAAAAAAAAATTAGTTATTTCCTTCCCAGTGGTTAAATTTGAAACTTTTGTGTGGCTGTAATTACTGGTGAACTTTGAAGTAGAGACCTGCGCGGGATGAATTTTTCAGTCCCGCTCCCGCAGAAATATATTTTATCTGGTCCCGCTCCCGCCTGCGACATTCATGTTTTGTCCCGCTCCCGCCCACAAAAGCCCGCATAAAAGTAATCTATATAGATTTTTTTTCTGTACATTGAAGAAATTTACATGAAATGGTTCTGTAACATCTCCTAAACTCCACAACATCCCAGCATAAACGCTCCCGATTAAAATATTTGTTATTTAGGCTAAGCATCAACATTCACAAACCACTGTTATTTTTAACAAAAGCAAGCATGGGCTGCTGCCAGCATGGTTAGGCATGGCAAAATGCGAGCAGTGCTTCCTTTATCACTAAAAGCTGACATCTCAGTTCAATCGCAATCTCAAAGCTCTGTTATAACAAGGAATCTTTCACAATCTCTACACTTTGTGTATTAAAATTAGACGATTCATGAGCACGCAATTTCAGCACTGTGGAGAGGTGAAGAGGTGTCTTTTATGAGGTGAAGCTCTCCAGACCAGAACAATGCAAGAACTTGCTTTGTTGTTCTGACAGGCGGAAAACAACAGATATTCACCTTTGAAAATGAAGTATGTTCTGAGTAAAACAACACAGATATAGTAACACAGGTGTAGTAAAACCAGTCATATGTTGATTAACTGACTAAACAACAGTATGAGTGAAAACACTTTTGTATTTTGATAAAATACATAGAGTCGTCCTCTCAGTTATTCTAGGAGACTCACCGTGCAGGTTCTGAAAAAGCCAAACACACAGGAAGGACAGTGGAATGGCCCGGTGTGTAATTCCTATAAAATAAAAATAAAAAAAAAAATTACGTGTATACTGTTGACGGAGAAGTTACCTCAACAAACATGATTTTAAACATTCCAATATACACACACACACACAAGGTGTTCAAATCTTTAATGCAACCAGAATAGAAAAAAAAACAAAATATCAAATAGCAAAAACAAAGTGGACTACTTTCAGTGACAGAATGTGTAATTTTGAAAGTCTTTACCATTCGGTGATGTGGCTCAGTTGAAATGCTTATCCCTAAAACTAAATAGAACGATATCAAGAACAGTTGTTACGGAAGCAAGCTCACACAGGTTAGATGTGAATACCAATATAGTTTATTGAACAGCAGAGTAAATGAGACTGATTGCAGGTGAGTAGAAACTTCAATGGTTAAAGTCATAAAGGATGAGAACTGAAGAAATGTCTTTTGCCTTGCCAGGAACTCGTGGAAGCTGGGGAAACACACACACACACACACACCTCACTGTAAGGTTGGAGAAGCTGGACAGGAATCGCTGGAGGAGACAGACGCTGGAGAAATGGAGACAAGACGCTGGAGTATACACAAGAGGCAAGTAAACAAACAGGTAAGTCGCTGGGATAGCTTTAGGAGTCCACTTCGTATAAACGAGACCGGACGTTTGAGTGCAGTGAGGTGTGTGTCTTTATAGTGCTTGGTTGATGATGATCTAGGGACATACAGGTGTGCTCAGTCAATATTCAGGTGAGGGTGTGCGTTGTGATTGGCTGGCGTGGGAGCCTGGCCGATCTGTGACATTACCCCCCTCTCCACGGCCCGCTCCAGAGGGCCGAGGACCCCGACCTCGTGGTGGTCTACCTCTTCCTCTGGGAGCTGGTCGATCTGGGTAGGTGGAATGGAATTCGTCGAGCAGTGTTGGATCTAGAATGTCATCTTTGGGGACCCATGACCTCTCCTCCGGACCATAGCCCTCCCAGTCTACGAGATATTCCAGCTGACCACCATGGCGCCGGGAATCCAGGATCTTCTTCACCTCATAGATGGCACCGTCTTCCAATATCAGCGGGAGAGGGGGTTCTTCACTCGGACCAGGCTCTGTGGAGGGAGAGACAGGAGGATGATAAGGTTTTAGTAGGGAGACATGGAAAGTGGAATTAATTCTGTATTGTGGAGGGAGTTGGAGTTGATAGGTGACCGGATTGATTTGTTTCAAGATGGTGAAGGGGCCAACATATCTGGGACTAAGTTTCTTACAGGGCAGGCGCATCTTGATGTCTCTTGTTGACAGCCAGACCTTCTGTCCTGGTTGGTACTGGGGAGCTTCGGATCTTCGAAGGTCTGCTGTCATTTTGCGCCTGCGTACTGCTCGCTGGAGATGATGGTGAGCAGTGTCCCAGACCCTCTCGCTCTCTCGGAACCAGTAGTCGACCGCTGGCACTTCTGATGGTTCCCCAGACCAGGGGAATAGAGGTGGCTGGTAGCCGAGTACGCACTGGAAGGGAGTGAGTCCAGTCGAAGGTTGACGCAGGGAATTCTGAGCGTACTCGGCCCAACCAATAAACTGGTTCCAAGAGTCCTGGCAGAAGGTCCGCAGGAAGCGACCAATTTCCTGGATTTTCCTCTCCGTCTGCCCGTTTGTCTGGGGATGGTATCCAGAGGATAGACTTACAGCCACACCCAGGAGCTTAAAGAAGCCTCTCCATACTCTGTGTCGGATCGAGGCCCGCAATTCATCTCCAATGTCCTCAGGGATGCCATAATATCTAAAAACATGGTTGAAGAGCAACTCAGCCGTTACTATGGCTGTTGGCAGGCTCTTGAGGGGGAGAAGACGACATGATTTAGAGAATCTATCCACAATCACTAATATGCAAGTGTTACCATCTGAGGCTGGTAGATCTGTAATGAAGTCAACTCCCAGGTGTGACCATGGACGGTTGGGAACGGGCAGCGGTAGGAGTTTGCCTGCTGGTAAGTGGCGTGGGCTCTTGGAAATTGCACAATTGGCGCAACCCTGGACGAAGCCTGCAGTGGGCTTGCCCACAGAAAACACACTCTGGGCCCCCTGTGGGTTAACCCATGCGGGCCCACAGTGGTTTTGCCCTTTTGTGGAAGGGGAAAAAAACCACCCGGGACCCCTTTGTGTGTATTTTTATTATTTTTTTTTTCTACATGCAAAAGTTGCACTAAAATTAGATTTGTGACAATGGGAGTAAAATGTAAGTAATAAATTGTCCATAACAAAAATGTAATATATTCAACAGCCAAATACTTAACTAAAACAGCACACGGTCAACAAGAAAACCTGTTGGTTTGTAGCAGCTGTTTCCAGACAAAGTCAGGCAGATTATATATTTTACCACATTACAGTAGTTCAAAAACCCAATTAGACCTCAACAGAACACCATATATATATATATGTCATTAAGCAGACACTTTTATCCAAAGCTATTTGCAAATGAGGACAATCAAAATCAACAAAAGAGCAATGATATGCAAGTCCTTTAACAAGCCTGTTAGCTTAACGCAGTACACAAGTGTTTTTTTTTTTTTTTTTTTTTTTTTTTTTTAATAATAAAAAGAAAACAGATAGAACAGAAAAAGAATAGAACAAAAGCTCTCAGTTACTCACGTAACCTCGGTTCCCCGAAATGAGGGAACGAGACATTGCTATGGGAAATACCCTTTCCTCCAATCCTACTGAAGCCTTATTGAATCATGCCAGTGAAACTGGCCAATGGCATTCAAGCGCACAAAATATGAGCGGGAATTCCACTCTATATAAGGCAGTGCTTGTACGTCATCCATTCAGAATCTTTGACTGAAAAGTCTTAGATTAAATTAGTTTACATGTCTTAGGTTTATATAAATAGTCTTATTTATATTGAAAAGAGAAGTATCTTGTGTTTTGTGCTTACAAGTTAATGTCTTAAACTGCCGATCTTGTTACTGTGCTATTTAATAGTGTTTTCACTATATTTTGGATTTTAATATCCAGTGCAGAGTTGATGTTATACGGCTCGTTCAGTGACTCGATGCCGATTCAGTGATCAGCCGTGAAACAGTGATTCTGTTCAAATTCCCTATAAAATCATAAATGATTTCCTTTGAGCTAAATTGACTTGTTTCCCTTTATATATATTACTTATATATTTACAATTTCTACATTTTATTGGTGGAGAATGCGGGCAGATTAATCTAAATTGTGAGCATAAACCAAGTTATTTAATCTTTTCTATTGCTCCGGTATGAAAGATGAGACGCTTCTGAGACTAGTGTGTGTGAGTGCGCGCGTGTGACGTCAGCAGCGCGTGCCCTGTTTGAATGAAAGCAGAGAAGCCTGTAACTCGAGTCCGCCTCTTTGTTCATCTGCTGTAAGTGAACTTAAAGTTATCTGAGATCGTACAATAAGGTTGAAATTGAGCGTGTTCCTCTTTTCTATAATGCCTTGTTTTATAGCTGAATTGATGTTCTGCGGGTTCCAGATCATTAAATGGCTATACTCCCGAATCTCAATTACTGTGAGCCGAACGGAGCTAAACTGCAATAGTTAAAAGGGAAATAAATTGGTGGATAAAGAATAGTTTTGAGCGTGTTCCTCAATCTATTCATCAAAGCCTAGTCTGATTGCCAGTGCGTGTTCCACTGCCAAATCAAAGGCTATTCGACTCCCCTGGGTTAAACATTATAGAATAATGCTTGCCTGTTTGTGTACACTGTTCACAAAGTGAATTAAATCTCCGAGAGGGATTTGAATGGGAGTTTTTAAAAGCTTGATCAAGTAAAGTTTAAATTTGAACCAACAGCGAAGGAAGCCTGTTGTGTTTGTGTCCAGAAGAAACTGGTACACTTCTATGATCCGATCACTGTTTTCCTTAGCTGCAGCATGAAACTGCTATTTGAATAAAGTTTAATCAAACTCGGAACGAACTGAGAGTTTAAGCGCCACATCGCAGAACCAACTAAAAGCGGTGTTGTTATTTGTACAGTGTTGAAATGCGCCGACATTTCATGTAACATGCTTAACTGTACTTGCAATGCATATGTTAGTCCACTAGAGTTTGTTTTGGTTGCCACAGGTATGATCGTGACACGGAAGTCTTAACCTACTTCCGGAGCAACTCTGAACTGCGCACGCGCAGCACATCGATGCTATTGTAAACAAACTCCAGACTGTGCTAGGCTAACGAAACGGCTGTGTTTACATTGAAGCCTATGCTAAAGCCATTAGCCTCAAAGGTTAGCAGGTAGCATTAACATCCAGTGGTGGATTGCAGTGTGTGTTTGGGCAACGCTAAAGTGATTTAACCCTTTAAACACATTAACTAACACACTTGTTGGTCTTTATCTTTCTTATTTCTCACGTCTTATTTGCATTTTACTAGAATGGGAAATACTAGTTCACAATTATTAATTGTGCCAAATTCAAAATTTAATTAAAACATTAAATTTATTTGGAATCATTCAAATTTCCCCTCAGATCATTTCATATGATCATTACTTCTAGTATTCTCTTTTGGGCCTAATTATTTTAGGTACGAATAAGCCTTGAACTTTCAAAGTTCAAGTAAACTTATTCTATCTAATTTATTACCATAGCAATAGATTCTATTCAAACTTATACTCATTATTTTATTGCGTTTTACCCCTCTTTCCTCCTGTTTTGGTTATGCACTTAGCCACTACTATTTTTATATACTGATTTCCTCCATTTAATTTTTGCTTATTTTGCCCATTTATTACTTTTCAATTTTACCTTGTCTTACCATTTTTCTTTCCTCTGTGTATCCTAGCTCAGGAACACACCCGAGGCTCATAGGAGACATTGTTATCCCTCACTACGAGTTCAAATAAATTAGAGAGACAAATCTCTTTCACCAAAAATTTATTTTTGTTGATAGTTGTGTAGCAACTGAAAACAACACTCTACTCGTAGTCGGGCATAACCGCTTGCTAGTGGACCCGATCCACTCAACTTACTGTCTCTTTCCTTCATCTCCTGTTCTCTCCATTTTCTTTCCTCTACACTTTTCATATTTGTAGGGACCTGGCTGTAAGAACCATCAATCAATTCTAAGTGAATGAGATACACAATCTTTCAATTTAAAAAAAAAAAAAAAAAAAAAAAAAAAGACTACTCATCTTTACAAATTTAATTGTAATCAAACCCTCTTTCGTTCTACATAGCCTCCCAACATTTGAAAACGCAATCCAAATTTTAACATCTCATCCAACGCTGAGATCAATTTTAATAGAGATAAGTTTTGATGAATCGTTGCCTTCACAGCCTCCCTGGTGAGCAGTCCAACTGTAAGGTGTATGATGTCAATCTTGTCAGACTAAGAAAAGAGATATCAGAATTATTATTATTATTATTATTATTATTATTATTATTATTATTCCTTTGTCTAAAACAGAGATTTAATAATATCGTTTGCCTCCTTGATAACATTTAATTGAGAAAGAAAAAACAATTTTCCTCATTTGAAAAAAAAAAAAAAAAAAAGGAATTCTTTTAATTGAATTTTTTTTTTTTTTTTTTCACCTGTTTCTCTCTTTTCCCTCTTCCTCATTAGAGTGACGAAGTCTTCACATCTCTAGTCTACCTAGATACCCTGAGACCAACACAGTCATCACCACATTACACTAAGTGGTTCAAAATCACTGACACAACACTTAGTTGTCGCACCACACATAGGCTTCTACTCCACACAGATCTGTGTCAGTCTGTCTTCTCCCTAACGTGCCAACATACCGCAGACTGCAGACCCCTTTGCACAAGGGGAAGATGTGAACACTTGGCTGAGAGGCACGACAGACAGCCTCACCCCCAAGACATTTGAACTGTTATTATTTTTAATAATAATCCTAATGCTGAGAAGATTCCTGACACAAGATTCAAGCCACAACAACCACCACGAGGAGCTCGTTAAAATCATCAGCTCCCTAAGCTATGCCTTCACGACCCAGCTGAAACTGAGCGACAAGCACATCACCCACCTTCAAGAGGAACTGACATGTGCTCAACGCCGCATAAACAAGCTGGAAGTGAAAGTTCAAGATCAACTCAAAGCACCCAACGAGAGGGAGCGGGAAACAACGGAACAAGTTAAGAAGCTCCAAGCAGCCCTGACAGCAGCTCAGCTCGACCAACAACATGCAAAGGCTGCCCAGAAAGACCTGGTAAACAGACTCCAGTATGCCGAACAGCTTCTAGAAAAAGCCAAGAATGACATCAGCGACAAGAGTGCTGAAATCAGTGCCTTAAAAGACCACCTTGAAAGGTATGGAACTGAAATGGACGATCTGACCCAACAACTAAACGACACTAACGATGAGCTCTATATGGTCAGAAAAGAACTCAAATATGCTTATGAGCAGAAACAAGAGCCAAGGCGAGAGAAACACCTCTCAGCCTCACCTCTGCTGAGCAGAGCAGAGTCCTGCGTCCAAGAACTGGTACGCAACGAAAGAAGCGAAGGGCCACCACCCAAAACCTCACCAGCCCTCGCCACAGAACTCTTTCCTGTCAACGAAAGAAAACAGCCCATCCAAGCAGACCTTGGAGCTGCACATGGGATGACCATCACAGACCTCGACAAGCTGTCTAGAAACATCAGCAAGTTCAACCCGAACTCCACAGAGGGCCACACCATCCAGGCCCATCTGCAAGATATCGACTTTTATCTAGAAATGAGACCTCATGTGCCTGACAGAGACCGGTTATACCTCCTTAGAGCCACGTCCAGTTCCGAGGTACGAAACTTCCTAGATCGACAGCCCAGTCAAACGAAGTCAGACTACCAGCTACTTCGTGAGGTCCTGATTAAAGAGTTTACAGACCCTGAGTCTGAACATGGACTGTTAACTGCCTTAGAAACCAAACAGGGTCGACAAGAGACGCCACAAGCTTACTACAACCGACTCCGACAAGCCTACTAACTTCAAAAGCCTCTTCCTAAGAAATGTGCACCCTGGAGTCAGCCACCATCTAGGCGTCATGGCCTGTCCACGCTCCATGACCATCCAACAGTTGCGTGACCTAACACAGAAGGCCTACAACAAGCAGAAGATGGCCTCAAAGAAAGGTAACAAAACCTCCACACTCTTGAACTCTGTCACCAAAGACTCAAGCCTTGCACTGGACGACATCCAGTTGCATCGCCACACCAGAGTCCTCCATCAAGAGCACAGAGAACGTGACCCCCATGTCCACGACAGCTATCAGCCCAACCGCTGGAAAAATCCATGGGACCAGCCACGCTTCTCAAGAAACCTAAAAGATAAGAACTACTGGAAACCTAACCAGACATCTAAAGGTAATCGCCTGACTCATCCAAGAGCAACTCGTGTGGGTAAGCGACAACGAAACCCACCTCAGCACCACTCAGAGACGCACAGTGCTGAGCATGCTCCAGAACAATACAGCTTACCATCAGAAGACATGGAACAAGTCATGAGACAACTGAACGAGTTCCTTCAAGATAAGCTGAACATGGATGACCATGAAATTGAGTCATGCTCGCTGTGACCAGCAACAGAACGGAAGGCCGGTGATCACATGGTACACCACCATGTCAGAGATGACAAGCACCTGTTCAACAACCACCCAGAACAAGCAAGTCTCACGGCCAGCCGTTGATAAACTCTGAGGTACCAGAGAACATCACCTCAGTCACCCATCACTCACTAACGAACTGCTAAATTAACTCCAGCTCCAAGAACCACATTCCTGTCTGTGCAACAGCAACCACCAAAGCACAGAAGGTCAGAAAGTCTGCCACATCCAGAAGGCAGCACAAGAGGAATGCAAAATAGGAGACGAAGTTTGCATCCCAGCTTCACACAGCCATGCCAAACTACCTCCGACTGTCTGCTAAAAAACTTCCTGCCTTTCTGGACTGACCCCCATTAGATCATGGACACGCCCTCATCCAAGCCAAGGATGCAGAGAGCCCGTCTTTACTGACATACCCGAAAAGGGGGGAGACAACACAGACTGAAACAGATCTGACCACACTTACTGTACACCACTAACACACACATTACCTACAACCAGAGGTAACCACATCTACTGATAACACATTCAACCAACATATTCTTCTCACAAGTAGAATATCCAAATTTTAGCATAACAAAGTTACATACACCACCATGAAGGAACATGCAGCTATCCTCAAAATAGTTAGAACACCTGACACTGTTAAGGTACATGACTCCCTAGCTGCACATGACATCCTAGCTCAACAGTAGTTGCAAGTCATGCTAGGAAAACCCACAGCAGCTTTGTTTTTGATTTGTTCTTCTTTTACCTATCCTTTTCCTTCCCCTCTTTCTTTAGTAGGTGAAACACCTAAACACCCGGCAAGGGTCAAAGATCTGATATTAGGATTGACGCACCACACCTAATATCCGCAAGCCACTCTAAACCGAATGGAAGCCAGAGAGCTCCACGCACGATAGGTCAATTCATTTTACCACAAATGATGTCACCAGAAACTTAAAGGTGAACATTCTTAAGTTGACAGTTTAGAAGAAACAAACTAATTTTATCACAAAATTTGATCAAAAAAATCAACGTACTAAACTGAATTAGAACAACAGTTTCTAAAATTGAACTAAAACTTTTCAGTTTACCAAACTAGATTGACTAATTGAATATAACTGCCTGTACCCAAATAACCTGATGCCCTGCACCGGTACAGTAACTGTCATGGAGGTGTTGTCTTGTTGTTTGCTGTGTTTTTGTCTGCTGCTTCTGCCTCTGTTTTTCCAGCGCTCGACGATGTCTTCAGCCAATCACCTCGCCGATCGAAGGGGGGTATGTAGGATCAGAACGAGTCAGACAAAGTTAAGATTTGATCCGAACATTGAAACATGAGGAGCCGAAATTCCAGAGAGGATCCCAAGGCTGCAACAGGATGTTCGTCATAAATCAGATTCCTAGCTCCAGCCCTCTGAAGAAAGCAAACCAACAAGCCTCTTTCACAGAACAGCTTGTAACATTAAAACAAAAGGAACACTTATTGATAAGTCCGATGAAGGCAGGAAACTGTCAAATTTGGGACAAGTAATCAGAACTGATGATCAAAGATATGGCTGTCACTTGTAAATCTGTGATCGAAATCACGAGCTAGAGACTTCATTGGGTGGGTCACCCCAGCTCTCCACATAGAAGGCAAAGACGGAGACTGAAATTCCTTAAGAGACCTTTTAACCTCTCTAGTCTTCACAGAACATGTCCTTATGTTCACAGAATGGTACAGAAACTGCCTTTTCACATATAGATGCACCAAAATCATCTTAAAAGGACTTATGAGACTTCTCATGTTTATGCATAACCCCATATCATATATGTAAACCACACAATTAACTATCATGTTTTAATCACATATTATGTATGTCTTTTTAATAACTAGGGAATGGTTTGAGTTAATATCCTTGTGTGGTATGTATGAGTTTGAAAAAACATACTTTAAATGTTTCTTCCAATCAATTCTTTGTCAAATGTACCATAGTCTTGTTAGAGAAATCATGTCCAAAATTGTACTCTGTAAGAGCGGGAAAATTTGGACCATATGATTGATAAGATAACATGTTAGATTTATGAATGGGGAGGAGAAACATACAACACCACGAGCCAAGATTATTTCTAATTGGTCAAGACGTCCAGATAGGACGGTCTAGAAGCCGAGTTTAAATACTCAGGACACCTCTTCTCTCTTGGCTCTTCCTCTGCTTCTCAGATCTCTTCTCTTTTGCCACCGCGTTTCCCTCTCTGAGCGTGCTCTGGCCTACATGCCAGCTGCCAACACAATGAGAAGAAAACCCACCTAGTCTCGTTACATTCTTTTATTCTTTTACTTTAATTTCTTGTCTTTCCGTGAGTTTCGTTAAGTTAAGTTTGCCGCAAAGTCCAGCTCCGACTGCACCCACCCAAACTTCAACCAGACCAACTCCGCATCAAGAGCCAACACCCAAGACTTTACTATGAAAGACCACTGAACTCAGCCAATCAGCAACCTCGGGAAACCCCTTTCTCCAAAGACGACAAGGACGCAAGGGACTCCCTTAAGGCAACACAAGCAAGTACAACCTCCAGACTTTTGCTGAGTCGGTGCAGTTTAATATAAATTTTAGCCTCATTGAGAAACTCAATGCGAAGGTCAAATGATTGATGGTTCAGGTCTATAGGCAATTGCACATATTGCTGTAAACTTGGGATTTCACATTTTCATTCTGTAAACTCATCCTTTCCTCTCTTTCTGCAACGTGTGAATGTGTGAATGCGTGTGTTCATGTGTTAGATTAGATTAGTTTACATGTCTTAGGTTTATATAAATAAAGTCTTATTTATATTGAAAAGAGAAGTATCTTGTGTTTTGTGCTTACAAGTTAATGTCTTAAACTGCCGATCTTGTTACTGTGCTATTTAAGTGTTTTCACTATATTTTGGATTTTAATATCCAGTGCAGAGTTGATGTTATATGGCTCGTTCAGTGACTCGCTGCCGATTCAGTGATCAGTCGTGAAACAGTGATTCTGTTCAAATTCCCTATAAAATCATAAATGATTTCCTTTGAGCTAAATTGACTTGTTTCCCTTATATATTTACAATTTCTACAGAGTAATCCTAGGACAAGCGTGGGTCGACGATCGGCGAACAGTATCCAACAGGGTAAGGCAGAGAGATAATCCAGGTACAAGAGCAAAAGTCCAGGCAGGGCATAAACAGAGTCCGAACAGTGAGACAAGGGTAAATACAGGGAACACAGACTAGAAAACAACAAACAGATTCCATATCGCAGCTAACACTAGGGGAGTGATAAACGCAGGACAACACTGGAACTGAACAGAAACAGAATGACACGGTAAGGCAGCTAGCGCTAGAAGAGAGCTATACGCAGATCAATACTCGGCCTTCTGACTGAGGAAGTCCATGGCTTAAGTAGTGTGTGTGTTTGTGTGATGGGTATCAGGTGTGAGCATGTGATTAGGGAAATGGCTGCTGGGAAATGAAGTCCGAGGTAATGTGTGACAGTCTGTGTGGTGTGAGAGTCAATGTGATGGAGTAGTGACCTCTGGTGGTGAGTGAACGGAAGTGCATGGACAGGATTCATGACATTTACCAAAAAATGAAAATCATTTACTTCCTTTGTCGTCTACACGTGACAAACCTGTTGGTTTTGATTACCTGCATTCTTCAAAGTATCATCTTTTGAGTTCTGCAGAAAAACAAAAGTCAGGGGTTTGAAAAAAAACTCCATTAAAAGTCGTGGCCTAATGGATAGAGAGTCGGGCTTGTAACCCGAAGGTCGTGGGTTCGAGTCTCGGGTCCGGCAGGGAATACCACGACTGAGGTGAGACCCTTGAGCAAGGCACCAAACCCCCAACTGCTCCCCGGGCGCCGCAGCATTGGCTGTCCACTGCTCCAGGTGTATGTTCACTACTGTGTGTATGCACTTGGATGGGTTAAATGCAGAGCACAAATTCCGAGTATGGGTCACCATACTTGGCCACACACCACTTCCCTTTCCCCTTTCCTTAAAAAAATACACAGTCAATAGGTCCATAGCTTCCTGTTGGTCAGTTTGTCTCTTCAGTTAAGATTCCCCCCAATTGTTGCAGAAAACAGTATAATCATGGTCAGTGCAGACATTTACTTGAACTTTCTTTCTCATCGACTCTAACTGCTCTTTGCTAGTCCAGTCAGAGAAGTATAATGAAGATGAAGTCCACTGTCTGACTCCAAGCACTGCTCGGTGTTCACAGGTGTCTGAAGAACTTCTGCCATTTCTTCTGCGATGACACTTTTCTTGGTTACTACAAAACATAGGTTAAAAGACATTTGTGTCACATTTAGGGAAATAATCAGTTATTCCTGTATGTCTCTACATGCTAAGTGAAGAAGCAACTAACTTAGCACAAAACTGTGATTCTGTGTTTTGTTGTAGTCAGTTACATGTGTTTTAGTGAGCACCTGTACATATAAGTCTGCTTACATAGCAACTGTAAAAGCAGGACACAGTTACTGCAGATGATCTCAGACATATTAATGCTTATAAATTTGATTGCAGTACATTGTCATCACAAAAATCACTGCAACTAGCTTATGTATTTAGTTAACTGAGATTATTTGAAAAGAATGTTCTTCTATAGACTTGGTTGGTGTCGTATCATAGCTGTGTGGGCGGAGTCAGCGTGGGGGAAAATGATCCTTTCCCCCTCATTGGAAAAGCATGGTGTTGACCCAGAATGGTCTACATAAAATCATTTCTGCTGCTCGACAGAGACAAAAAACTAAGCCGTATTGGGTCGGACTGACCGTACGATATCTGTGACGGGCCAAACGACCCAACGGAATGGCCAGAGGTGTCGTTTCCCGACATATTTTGTTACCTGATTGAGTCTCCAGGCAAGCCTATACGTGACGGCTTGTGAAAGTAAACATTTGTAGTTTTGTTTTGCTTAATCTTAATAAAGTGATAAAGACTACAGTAAAAGCCTGTCATACTTTTTCAATGATTTATTAAAAATATTTTTAACATTGACAAAACATAGGTAACATTAAAGGTCTACTGAAGTGCCTTGAAATGCACAGCATTATGTGGTGTGTGCTAAAAGTATAGCCTAATCATTTTCACAAATACACGCCGTAAAATAAAAAGATATAAAATAACATGAAAATATCCCTTACGAAAATTAACCGTGGTTACAACCAAAAAAACATGGTTATTATAGATAAACCACGGTAAAAACAAATTAAACATGTTTTGTTTTGCTACACTAACCATAGTTTAACCATGGTATTTGTAGTAAAACTGTGGTTATAGGCTACAACTAGTAATAAAAATGCACAAAAAACATGGTTAGCCTACTATAGCCTACATTTACTATAGTAATACCATTGTTAATTTTTAATAGATTATGACATTTACATCACAAAATATCAGGAAGTGACATTTATTTGATGTGACGGAGGGTTACTGTAAAGCCCCATCAGAACGTGCAGGTGGGACAAGACTAATGACAGGTCACTGAAGGGTAAGTTTAGCCTATCTGGAGTGCATATAAATATGAATATTAAGCTTGATGTTTCATACATTGTATATCCATAACTGCTGTCGGAGTTCTGATGTTGTGTGCTACCCGCTCAGGCTGTACTACCTCAGTCTGTTTATTCGGCAGTATATAAATCTTCAGATGGGTTTTTTTTTTTTACTTATTAGAGGTACAGAACACCACACAGCAACTTTTCGGCATTGCACCAAGCAAAAATCAATCAAAATCATAACAAAAAGTAAAGATCAAGTGTCTAACAAGGTCTCCGTACATTAATTCGAGCGGTTTGTTTTCCCCCATGGCGTAAATGGATATGACGTTTTTGTGGGCATTCCAATGCCGACCAAGTCTATAGAATTATAATACTAATAGTACAAACAAATCCTCTTCGCTCTAACATCCTTTAAGTAATTACATTCAGTTACATTCATATAAATAAGAATGTGGAAACTAAAACTACAAACCTTTCTCCTTGTATGCGCTGTACCGTCATCCTCCTCCTCTTCTTCATCTGTTTGTTTGCGGATCGGAGTGCTGTTCGTCAAAGTTTATTGCAGCGTAATCATTCTAGACTCACATAACTGTACTTAGATCAAAGATCAAAAACATCTTGTTGATTTATTAGCTTTAGGTGGAGCATAACAAAGGTTTTCTGGCAAATCAGCAGTCTCGCACGCGAATTTAACCTTTTGCAAGTTTCATTATGAACTTGCTAACTAAAATACTAAAATGTAAAAATGCATCTATGCTTACGAGAAATATTTAATCAAAAGAATCCTATACATCCCCATCTCTTGGTAAGTAATCCATTGTGATTTGCTGTTATCACAACCCAGAGCGCAGCACAGCAGATTGACAGAATTGCAATTCGGTCCTACAAATGGCGGCAGCACCACTGTGTGACGTCACATGAAACCCATGAATATCAAAATCGACTGCGGGTGGCAGATCCTTTTCCTATTTAGCACCCAAACTCTGGAACAATCTACCTAACACTGTTCGGGAGGCAGACACACACTGTCAGTTTAAATCTAGATTAAATACAAATTTCTTTAACCTGGTTTACACATAACACACTAATACGCTTCTATTATTCAAATCCGTTAAAGGATTGTTAGGCTGCATTAATTAGATCAACCGGAACCGGGAACACTCCCCATAACACACAATGTACTCGTTACATCATAAGAAGAATGGCATCTACGCTAATATTTGTCTGTTTCTTTCTCATTCTTTTTCTCAGTCCGTGCCCGGATCAGATAGTGGATCGGCGCCGGGAGATGATGTCTGCGGCCCTGATCGTCGGCGGAGGCCGGGACACCTGGATGAGCCCCGGGGACATATCCCCAGTGAAGACCTCGACTAAAATACAATAAAACTAAAATAAAACAAAATAACTAAAAATAAAATACCTAATTACATAATACTATTTTTGTTAGAAATTGCAACAATATAAAAATAGAAATATAATACATTTATACATTTAAAATGAATTAAAACAATAATATACAAATATGAAAAATGAATAAATACATTTTAAAATAATAAATAGTATGATATATATATATATATATATATATATATATATATATATATATATATATATATATACACACACACACAACAAATATATTAAATGAATTAAACTATAAATTAAAATTATAACAAACAAACAAATATATATTATGAAAACTGAACTGTAATTGAACTGCGGGTTTGTCTGGCCAGAGGAGAAATGGCCCCCCAACTGAGCCTGGTTTCTCCCAAGGTTTTTTTTTCTCCATTCTGTTACAGAGGGAGTTTTGGTTCCTTGCCGCTGTCGCCTCTGGCTTGCTCAGTTGGGGACAATTCATTTCTAGCGATTATCGTAAATTTGATTTCACAGATACTATTTAAACTAAATTGAGCTAAACAATGACATCTCTGAATTCAATAATGAAATGCCATTAACTGAAAATTGAGTGTTTAATCTTATCATTATACATTATTGACACTCTATTCTCCAATTTGATACTGTTAAGTGCTTTGACACAATCTGTATTGTCAAAAGCGCTATATAAATAAAGGTGACGTGTTTAAAATGCTTTATGGATACTAAGTTCATACCTGTCAACTGTGTTACTCCTGTCAACTGTGTTACTTTGTCAACTGTGTTATGTGTGGTTTTTATGTTATAAAACTTTTAAATGTGAACTAAACCGTCAGAAAAAAAGATGGGGATATCTCTGGAGATGGATGTCTTTGGTAAGGATGGTGAATAACAAAGTTCATCATACTGTAGATTTATGTTGAAGAAAAGTTTCATCCCTCATGATAGCATCCCACAGAACGCCCATTATGAAGCCCCAAATTCATATTTTCAAATCATGATTAGACAGATAACCTCAAAAACTCTGGTGAATAGACTCAAAAACCTTCAAACAAATGTTATCAAACATGTGGTGCTTAATTCAGGTTTCATTTGACACACCATTTGTCCGTAACACAGTTGACAAAATAATGAATCAAATGTTAATTTTCATTAACATATTTAAAAAGTCATTAGAGCTTAAGCTTGCCAAATAATTAATTTAGCACATTAAGGGGATATATTATTCAACCACCTAGTTTATTTATCAAAAAAAGAATACTGATTTTCTGACTTTTTGGCTGACATGAAATGTACTTCTAAATATAGAATGACTTAATAAAATGTGTTTTTACAGCAAAATCACAAATATACTGTAATGTTACTCTCTAGCATCTTACACCTTAAGCAATTCAACAGTTTACTCTACAGTAGCTCAACAAATGCGATTTTAACACAGGGAACCGTGTTTTTGTTTACTCACATTTGTAAACACCCGTGTCGCTGTTCTCTGCCCTTTTAGATGATGATATATCCTCTCGCGTGGGCTTCTGGGATAGAAAAGTGTTCATCGATGAACACTCCAGAATCTGGGGGACCCGCGGAGGAGGGAGGTCGGCGGTTGGCAGCACGAGGCGGAGATGGAAGGAAGTTGCGTGGAATCAGGAAGTGATATGGAAACGGATGGTATGGATGGCGGGGGATTAGAAAGTTCGGCAAGTAATTGGAAATTAGTGGAAAATCGCAAAAGAAAGAAAACGTGGTATCAAACGTCTGGTTCAGAAAGCGAAAGAGATCGACAGCAGATTAGAAGACCGAAAGTAGAATTCAAGGTAATACTAAAATTTTTGGCAGAATCCACAAAAATGTTAAACCCAATTAAAATAACTAAGGCATTGAAAGAAGCGATTGGAAAAATTGTAAGCGCAAAAATGACAAGAGATGGAAGACTACTGATGTTTTGTAAAGATAAAAATCAACAAAAAGCAGCCGTGGGACTAAAAACATTACTAGGAATAAAAGTGTCTTGTACCGTGTTGGAAGATAAGAAATGGGTAAAAGGAGTGATTTCAGGGGTTTCGACAGATATGTCAACTGAATCAATTAAGGAAAACTTGTCAGGGGCAGGGGTGATTGATGTGAGGAGACTGAAATATGTAAAAGATAAACAAAAGGCAGATAGCTTGTCAGTTATGATTCAATCTGATGAGGAAAAGTTACCTGATAAAGTGTATATTGGCTATGTAAGTTACAGAGTTCGGCCATATGTACCACCGCTTGTTAGATGCTTCAAGTGTCAGAGATTTGGGCATATTGCTGAAAGTTGCAAGGGAAAACAGCGCTGTGCAAGGTGTGGAGGTGAGCATGAATACGGGAAATGTGGACATGGAGTTCTCCCAAAATGCTGTAACTGTGGAAGTAATCATAGTGCAGGTTTTGGGGGTTGTAAGGTAAGGAAAGATGCTGAGAAAGTTCAATGCTTGAGAGTATTTGAAGGAGTATCATATGCTGATGCATTAAAGCGAGTCCAGAAAAGCTCAAAGATGTGTACCGAAAAGATAGTCCTGGTGGAAGATCCCTCGGTAGGGGTTGTACAACATGTAAACAGTAGTAAAATAAACTAAAATATTTTGTTGGTTGATAAGATTTCTTTTATTGCATTTATAGCAGAAGTGGTCAATTGTTCAGCGCAAACAGAAAGCCGTATGGAAAAAATCTGAATAATTCTAAGGGCAGCTGGAAAATATTTAAATATAGAAGAAGTAATGGTGGATCAAATAAATGAGAAATTAAAGGTAACAAATTGTCAGACAACATGTGGTGGATCTTCATGGTGTTAGTAATTCTTCAATGGAATGCTAGAAGTTTGATATCAAATGGTCAAGAATTTAAGAAATACATAGCAGATATTAGTGATAAACCTCATGTAATTTGTATTCAAGAGTCATGGCTTAAGCCACATTTAAACTTTGTGTTAAAAGGATACTCAGTAGTTAGAAGGGATAGGGAAATTGGTACGGGTGGTGGAGTGATAACGTTTATAAAATCTGAGGTAGCATATAAGAAAGTTGATGTGGAGGAAGATTGTGAAGCGATAGCAGTAGACGTTTGGGCAGGAACACAAAAAATTTGAATAATAAATTTATATAATCCCTATAAAAGACTAAATAATGAAACTTTGACTAAAATAGGGGGACAACATAAGTCTAATCAGGTGTGGTGTGGAGATTTTAATGCACATAATACATTATGGGGTAGCATACAAACAGATTATAACGGAAGAGAAGTGGAGGAATTTTTGGAAACAAATAATTTGGTATGTATAAATGATGGAAGTGCTACTAGGTTGGATGTATCCAAAATGAAATATTCAGTTTTAGATTTAACAATTATGTCAGAAAATCTAGCATAAATAATAAGTAAGTATGTGGAAACATAAATAAGTATGTGGAAAATAATTAATCCATACATGATGGCTAGTGATCATTTTCCTATTAATTGTAAAATTGGATTAGAAGTATCTAAAACAGAAATTGGAATGATCCCTAGATAGAAATTTAAGTCAGCGGATTGGGACATATTTCAAGAAGAATGTGAACAGTTTTTACTTAAGTTGTACAATAGAAGATGTAGAGCAATATAACAATAAAATCTGTGAAAGTGTTTGTAAAATCATTCTGTTCCAACAAATTATAGACCAATAGCTTTAACATCTAACCTGTGTATAATAATGGAAAGAATGGTTATGTCTCGTCTATTATATGTTTTAGAAACTAGAAATTTATTACATGCTTATCAGAGTGGGTTCAGAAAAGGACGCAGTACCATAGATGCAGTAATTTGCTTAGAAAATGAAATTAGGAAAGCTCAAGTGAAAAAAGAAATGGTCCTAGGAGTATTCTTTGATATCGAGAAAGCTTATGACATGGTATGGAAGGAAGGACTGTTAATAAAATTAAATCAAATGGGCATTAATGGGAAGTTGTTTAATTGGATTATGGATTTCCTAAAAGAACGGAAAATACAGGTAAGAGTAGGTAAAGATTACTCTGATACCTACATAATAGACAACAGAACTCCTCAAGGTAGCATTTGTAGTCCGGTACTTTTTAATGTTATGATAAATGGTATATTTGAGGAAATACGATCAGAAATAGGAAGGTCATTATATGCTGATGATGGAGCCTTATGGATAAGAGGAAGAAATCTAAGATATTCAGAGAAAAAAATGCAGAAAGCAATAGGTATTGTTGAAAGCTGGACTAACCAGTGGGGCTTTCGTCTTTCAGTAGCAAAGACTCAGGTAATTTGTTTCTCAAAAAAGAAGAAAACTCCTGAAGTAAAATTAAAGTTGTATGAGGAAATTTTGGAGCAAGTATCTATTATTAGATATTTGGGAGTATGGATGGACTCAAAGTTAACATTTGGAACACATATTCAAAAGGTAATAAATAAATGTAAGAAAGGAGTTAATGTACTGAGATGTTTGGCAGGACTGGATTGGGGTGCCACAAGACATTCACTAAAGATAATATATTGCGCACTAATTAGATCATCGATTGATTACGGTAGGATGATTTATGGATCAGCGTCAAACGCTTTGCTAATAAAAATTGACACAATTCAGAGTCAAGCCCTTAGGATTTGCCGTGGAGCTGTTAGATCTTCTCCTGTAACATCACTGCAGGTAGAGATGGGAGAAATGCCTTTAGATTTACGTGAGCTCCAGCTAAGACTGGTATACTGGGCAAATATTAAAGGTCATTTTTCAGATCATCCAGTTAAAAATGTTTTGGGAAATTGCTGGGAATATGAACAATCACAGGTGAAAAGCTTTGGATGGAAAGTAGAACAACAAACTCAGCAAATAGGTGTTAATAATATAAATATTAGTTCTACAGTAGCATTGCCAGTATCTCCACCTTGGTTTTTTGAATGCCTTCTGTGGATCGCCAGATATTTAAAACTATAAAGGATAAACAAAATCAAGTTCCTAAAGCAATAGTAGTGCAACAGCATCTTGAGAGTGAATATTTCCATTATTTACAAATATTTACAGATGGTTCCAAAGACCCAGAAACTGGACGAACAGCTGCAGCTATGTACAGTCAGGTCCATAAATATTGGAATATCGACAAAATTCTAACATTTTTGGCTCTATACACCACCACAATGGATTTCAAATGAAACGAACAAGATGTGCTTTAACTGCAGACTGTCAGCTTTAATTTGAGGGTATTTACATCCAAATCAGGTGAACGGTGTAGGAATTACAACAGTTTGCATATGTGCCTCCCACTTGTTAAGGGACCAAAAGTAATGGGACAATTGGCTTCTCAGCTGTTCCATGGCCAGGTGTGTGTTATTCGCTCATTATCCCAATTACAATGAGCAGATAAAAGGTCCAGAATTCATTTCAAGTGTGCTATTTGCATTTGGAATCTGTTGCTGTCAACTGTCAAGATGAGATCCAAAGAGCTGTCACTATCAGTGAAGCAAGCCATCATTAGGCTGAAAAAACAAAACAAACCCATCAGAGAGATAGCAAAAACATTAGGCGTGGCCAAAACAACTGTTTGGAACATTCTTAAAAAGAAGGAACGCACCGGTGAGCTCAGCAACACCAAAAGACCCGGAAAACAACTGTGGTGGATGACCGAAGAATTCTTTCCCTGGTGAAGAAAACACCCTTCACAACAGTTGGCCAGATCAAGAACACTCTCCAGGAGGCAGGTGTATGTGTGTCAAAGTCAACAATCAAGAGAAGACTTCACCAGAGTGAATACAGAGGGTTCACCACAAGATGTAAACCATTGGTGAGCCTCAAAAACAGGAAGGCCAGATTAGAGTTTGCCAAACGACATCTAAAAAAGCCTTCACAGTTCTGGAACAACATCCTATGGACAGATGAGACCAAGATCAACTTGTACCAGAGTGATGGGAAGAGAAGAGTATGGAGAAGGAAAGGAACTGCTCATGATCCTAAGCATACCACCTCATCAGTGAAGCATGGTGGTGGTAGTGTCATGGCGTGGGCATGTATGGCTGCCAGTGGAACTGGTTTTCTTGTATTTATTGATGATGTGACTGCTGACAAAAGCAGCAGGATGAGTTCTGAAGTGTTTCGGGCAATATTATCTGCTCATATTCAGCCAAATGCTTCAGAACTCATTGGACGGTGCTTCACAGTGCAGATGGACAATGACCCAAAGCATACTGCAAAAGCAACCAAAGAGTTTTTGAAGGGAAAGAAGTGGACTGTTATGCAATGGCCATGTCAATCACCTGACCTGAATCCGATTGAGCACGCATTTCACTTGCTGAAGACAAAACTGAAGGGAAAATGCCCCAAGAACAAGCAGGAACTGAAGACGGTTGCAGTAGAGGCCTGGCAGAGCATCACCAGGGATGAAACCCAGCGTCTGGTGATGTCTATGCGTTCCAAACTTCAGGCTATAATTGACTGCAAAAGATTTGCAACAAAGTATTAAAAAGTGAAAGTTTGATTTATGATTATTATTCTGTCCCATTACTTTTGGTCCCTTAACAAGTGGGAGGCACATATGCAAACTGTTGTAATTCCTACTCCGTTCACCTGATTTGGATGTAAATACCCTCAAATTAAAGCTGACAGTCTGCAGTTAAAGCACATCTTGAAATCCATTGTGGTGGTGTATAGAGCCAAAAATGTTAGAATTGTGTCGATGTCCCAATATTTATGGACCTGACTGTATATCCCTCTTTATAAGTATAGAGATGGAAAAAGAATTACTAATGATATATCTGTATATACTGCAGAGATGGTGGCTATTTTGATAGCATTACAGTGGGTAGAAGAAGTTAAACCGTCTGCTGTAGTAAGTTGCTCAGATTCATTTTCAGTTCTTAATAGTTTAATAAGTGGGAAATCGGATTCCAGACAAGATATATTAACAGAAATTTTACAAAATCTGTATAGAATTTGCCAATTAAAACTTTCAGCAGTTATTTTTTATGGGTGCCGGCTCATGTTGGTGTGGAGGATAACGAGGATGTGGACAAGGTAGCCAAACAGGCCCTTAAACATAATGTTATTGATTTAGATATACAGTGGGTACGGAAAGTAATCAGACCCCCTTCACTTTTTTCAATTTTGTTATGTTGCAACCTGATACTACAATTGTTTAAATTCATTTTTTTTTCTCATTAATCTACACTCTGTACCTCATAATGAAGTGAAAACATAATTTTAGAAATGTCTGTAAATTTATTAAAAAGAAAAAACTGAAATATCACATTTACATAAGTATTCAGACCCTTTGCAACAACACTTGAAATTTCGCTCAGGTGCCTCCCATGTCTCTTGATCATTGCAGAGATGTTTCTACACCTTGATTGGAGTCTGCCTGTGGTAAATTAAATTGATTGGACATGATTTGGAAAGGCACACACCTCTCTGTAAAAGGCCTCACAGCTGATAATGCATATCAGAGCGAAAACCAAGCCATGAGGTCAAAGGAACTGCCTGCAGAGCTCAGACACAGGATTGTATTGAGGCACAGATCTGAGGAAGGCTACAAAAAAAAATCTGCTGCACTGAAGGTTCCCAAGAGCACAGTGGCTTCCATAATTCTCAAATGGAAGAAGTTTGGCACAACCAGGACTCTTCCAAGAGCTGGTCCCCAGCCAAACTGAGCAATTGAGGGAGAAGGAGCTTGTCTAGACTGGTGATCAAGAACCTGGTGGTCACTCTAGTTGAGCTCCATGATCATATATGCAGATGGGAGAAACCTACAGAAGGACAAACATCACTGCAACACTCCACCGATCTGGGCTTTATGGCAGTGTGGCCAAACTCAATCCTCTCCTCAGTGAAGACCCATGAAAACACACTTGGAATTTCCAATAAAGCACCTAAAGGACCCTCAGACTCTGAGAAACAAGATTACCTGGTCTGATGAACCTCAATTCTAAGCATCATGTTTGAAGGAAACCGGCTCTTCTCATCACCTGCAGAGTACCATCCCAAAAGTAAAGTGTGGTGGTAGCAGCCTCATGCTGTTGGGCTGTTTTTCAGCGGCAGGGACTGAGGAACTCATCAGAGTAGAAGAAAAGCTCAATGCACCAAAATATTGAGATAGCCTTAATGAAAACCCAGTCCAGGGCATTCAAAACCTCAGACTGGGCCGAAGGTTCACCTTCTTACATGACAATGACCCTAAGCACACAGCCAAGGCAACACAGGAGTGGCTTAGGGACAACTCTGTGAATGTCCTAGAGTGACCCAGCCAGAGCCCTGACTTGAACCCTATCGAACATCTCTGGAGATACCTGAAAAAGGCTGTCAACAGACGGTCCCCATCCAACCTGACCGAGCTTGAGAGGATTTGCAAAGAAGAATGGCAGAAATTCCCCCAATCCAGTTGTGCAAAGCTTGTTGCGTCATACCCAAAAAGACTCGAGGCTGTAATTGCTGCCAAAGGTGCTTCAACTAAGTACTGAGTAAAGGGTCTGAATACTTAAATGTGATATTTCAGTTTTTTCTTTTTAATAAATTTACAAACATTTCTAAAATTCTGTTTTCACTTTGTCATTATAAAGGACAGAGTGTAGAGTAATGAGAAAAAAAAAAGAATTTAAACAATTGTAGTATCAGACTGCAACATAACAAAATTGAAAAAAGTGAAGGGGGTCTGAATACTTTCCGTACCCACTGTACCTTTGGGTAAATCTGAAATGAAAGGTTTAATTAAAACAGCTATTAAAAATATGTGGCAGGAGAGGTGGGATGAAGGAAATAAAGGTCGTCATCTGTACAATATACAAAAACAAGTTAGTTTAGTTAGAAATAGTTATGGTTATAGAAAGGAAGATATAGTAATTTCTCGTCTGAGAATTGGTCATTCTTCCTTCAACAAATCACTTCAAATGATAGGGAAACATGATTCTGGTCAGTGCAATAAATGTGGACTTCCAGAAACTGTAGAGCATGTAATAATCAATTGCTTGGCATATGAAAGTGAAAGAATTCAATTGGAAAACAATTTCATTTCTGTTTGCATAGAATCTTTAACTTTGCAGAATATACTTAACAGTTCTTACAAAGGATATAAAGCACTTATCTCTTTTTTGAAAGCAACAAAGTTATATAAGAAAATATAGAATATATATATTAATGATCCTTTTTTTTTTTTTTTCATTTTTACTTCTGATATCAATGCCTCACACTCCATCCCAGTAGGTGGCGGAATATGCACCAAAGCTGGTTTGCCAACCGCCATTAAACGTCAAAGAAGAAGAAGAAGAACACTCCAGAATCTGGACTGGAACCTGAACCTGGACATACTAATCTCTTCACATACTGTTTTCTCCTACTATATAGTAGGTAAGTAGACATATTAGAACGCAAATTAAGTATATACATCCGAATCTCACGAGAATTAGTGCAATTTTCGCCTACTCTTATGAATATTGAGGATTCAAACATACTCATTTGCTCGCCTACTGCTTTTTGCGTACTATATAGAAGGGAAGTATGCCATTTCGGATGCAGCCAGTTTGAGATGAGCAAAATCTGCGCAGAACCGATCACCGGTGATCACTGCGAGATGCATGCTGGTTAGAAAAGTATCCGAGTTACGTCCGCCTTGCTCTGATGTCATGCTGACGTGTGCCAAAAAAACTCTCGCGACAGCGAGGTGGCTCTGTCGGATTGTGCAGTCGAGTTGCTCCCCTAATAGCACACGTACATCTCAAAGACGTCTATTTGATGTCTGCATTTACATCTGTAAGACATATTTTTTAGAGTGTTTGCTCATCTGCAATACGTCTATAGGACGTTTCCTTTTAGATGTCAAATAGACGTCTATTAGATGTCTTTAAGATGTTTATGATTTAGAATGTACGTAAAACTGACATCTGAATGACGTCTGTCAGACGTTTGTAGACAGAAGATGCTTTCCAGATCAAGAGATCTTTAACAGACATCTTGCAGATGTATGTGTGCTATCTGGGTCTCCATCGACTGCGCTGATCAAAAGCATGATGGGAAACAACTGACTGACGACACAATCTGCGTTTTTGAACAAATCTATTGAGTCATAAAGGGAGTCACTTCATTCCTAAATGAATCAGCCATTTGAACGAATAGTGAATGAATGATTTAGTGACAAAGACAGTGACTTGCTGCCACGTACTGGTGGTTTCAGTTTCAATTTTAAAGTATAAATTGAGTCATTTAAACTTTAAAGTCGGCATGAAATAAAAATTGAATATTATTATTTTTTTATGGAATACTGTAGTGTTTATTATAAATAATTTATCCGTGCACTTCGTTATTTTTTTTAAATTCATGTGCCCTCGTAATCTTTAATCAAAAATGTTAACCTCCCCTCCCCCTCAAAACGACTCCTCTAGTCTTCTGGTCACGAGTGATGGCGCAAGGGCGGAGCTAGTGACGTAAGGGGTAAACGCTGGGATAAATGACAGGGGAAGAGCTGAAGCTGATGCTTCACTTTATAGCACTGACACCAGTCATAAGGGAGTACGTTACCCTTAAACACTGAAAAGATATTAGGATATTACGAGAACATTACTCTTAGGACATCACAAACTAATTTGTTTCATTAATATGACTTAACCTGATGGAGGACGCGCTCAGTCATTCAGGCAATCTCTCTCTCTCTCTCTCTCTCTCTCTCTCTCTCTCTCTCTCGCACGCGCACTGTTTAGGCATGTTTTGTGGTGTTGATCGTGGTCGTCATCCCTAATAAATAACTCATTTATTCATGCTTGGGTGTTGGCGGTGAATCCAGTGGCGAGAAATCCCCCACCACTAACTGCAAACTGGCATTTCAGATCTGCCTCCATTTTGTTAGTAACGCCCCAACTTCCAACGATCCAATCAATTCCTGAAGGATGAAATCAAGTCCCGCCCTCTCATTTCAGATGCCGTTTCACTCAGATATACGTCACCATAGACATAATAAATACCTAGACGCCTCATTGGCCGCTCGACCACACGTCAACGTCGCCGTCATATTGGTGCGGGCAACTCTTCATAACTCTCATCTCGGGACATGAGAAAAGATCCCGGACTTGTCGGCAGTTTGGGGATTTTCAGATCGTCCCACAGTAATAAAAACAGCTCTCGGGGTATTATCTTTCACAGGTAAGAATGAACAGTTGTTTCTGGATGTTTTTTGGTCATTTTTAGCATTATGTTGACAGCTTAATTAGCCACAAGTATCAGACTATTAATAGCTAACATTAGCGATATCGCTAGTAAGCGGTGAAAGCTGAGACTTTATAAGAAATCAAATTTTAAATGAATTCTTATTAAGTTTTAACTTATATTGTAGTTTATATCATAAAGTAAATTGTGTTATGAGCACAATATGTATAGTGAGCACTTTGACAAGACAATGTCAGACTGTCAGGATTAGAGATGGAGCTAAAAGCATCTCTCTTTAATTTCACTACCCAGATAGCAGACCAACACTGAATCAACATTGAATCAATGTTGATGCATCAATCAAATTATCATTGAATCAATGTTGAAGTTTAACATCGATTTTTCGTCAGGTTTGCACCCTGAAATAATGTTATTTCAACGATGAAAAATCAATCAAAAATAGATCAAGATGGTCATAAAATCAACATTTCTTCAACGTAAATTAAATCACTTATTTAACATTGAATCAACATAGAAACATTATCAAATCAATCCTGCTTTTTACTCCTTTCAATCAGAGAACATGCAGGACTGCAATTAATATGGTTTAAAAATAAAAAAGTCACTCAAAGTAAACAACATCAGTCAGTTTACATGCAAAAATATTTATTTTTGCCCCCACACTATTTGAACAGGAAAATAACATTATATTCAAGTAAAACAAGTGATTCTTTATATAAAAAATAAATTAAAAAATAAAAACTTGGTGGTGACTTCAAAACATAGGCACGGATTCACAGACAGGGTTTATCTTAAGCCAGAACTAGGCCTTAAATTAGGATACTTAAACAGCTTTTATAAAAATGCAATAAATAAATAAACATTACTGGTGTGCATCTTGAGACAAAACAATGGCAATGACATGAAGATCTGTCAGAGCAAGTTATTTTCAGTTAAGACAGCTCAAACATGCATTTTAGTCTGGGACTAGCCTTGTGAAACTGGGAGACAGAGCTTAAAATACAATTTACATATAGAACATGGTCAAATGAATGACAAAGTGACTTAATTACATGGAACAGTTAATTCTGAATTTATAAAGCAAATGCCAGGAGAAGAGCCTGTAAAACTGACAACATATAGGCCTAACAAATGCAAACTGCATCTGCAAAATGGAAGTAAATGCAAATGAAAACTCACCATCAAAGGCAGAAACACTAAAGTACTACAGACTGAAACATTACCAGTTTGCTGTTTAGGACTTGAAGCTTTTCACGGATTGAAGCAACTTTTCTGATTCAAAAAAGATGTCTTTACTCCTCATTAAACGGATAGTCTGATGAACTCAGGGCTTTCCACCACAAGGCAATGCCCACCATCCGTTCAGGACCACAACAGAGCCATTTTTGCACTGTCACAGCAGGCCTCCTTTTTCTCATCTTTCCCTTGTTGTTGTTAGGCATCTAAAGTATAAAAACAAACAGGATATTAAACCTGCACAATGTTGTAAAGCATTTGATTAGTGGTAGTGTATAACTGAAAGAAGGTGGGTCCTAAGTATTTGGAAATGTGACAATGTACTACAAAATTAAGTGCAAATTGAAATTTTATAAAAGGTTTACATTAAAGCTAAAACATGGTGATTTCAAATTTAAGACCATTTAATTTTAATATAGAAATTAAGCACCTATAGACATACGTATTATTTTGAAACCCTTAATATAAAGCATTTTTCATGTTTGGAACAAATTGGATTATGCACTTTCCTCACAGCAGCTCACTCTGTGCCCTCTATTTTTAAGATGTCCCTGTAATATCAAACTACTGTATATTGATATAAATAGCATTGCCTCATTCTATATTGTTTATAAATTATATATATCATATCATATCATATCATATCATATATATATCATACAAACTCAAAGAGTATATAGTCAATATGTAAATGTTCCAAATCTGTATGAGTTTCTTTCTTCTGTTGAACATAAAATAAGAGATTCTGAAGAATGTTGGTAACCAGTTGACGGTAGCCATTAACTTTCATAGGACTTTTTCCCTGTACAATGGAAGTCAATGGTTTCCATCAGCTGTTGGGTTAACCAACATTCTTCAACATATCATCTTTTGTAAAAAAAAAAAAAAAAAAAAAAAAAAAAAAATACAGGTTTGGAACAACAGTTCTGAGTGAACTGAAGGCCTGTTCACACCAAGGATGATAACACTAAAGATAATGATAAAGACAGAGTTCTAAAAAGCAGATGAGTGTGCTTAGAATAAACATGAACATAGTTATCTTTAAAGTTATCGCTCTTGGTCTGAATGGGCCTTAACCCTTAATAATCATATTAGGCTATTTTGCAATTCCTGTTTTTTTTCTGTCTCCAAATTTAAGACCTCTTGAAAACATAACTAAGGCTTTTCTCATTCCATTTAAGATACTTAAGACTTTTAATGGATTTAAATTTGATCAAACTGAATTTAAGACCAAAGGACCCATGTGGAGACTTACCATTCACATCTTGGAGCCTCTCTAAATGAGTTTTGTTGTTGTTGATGCTGATCTTTCGGTCTCCTACTGCCCAGTTCATCTGAGAAGCCGGCTCAATGGTTAGAGTACAGCCCAGCATCCTAATATATGCCTCAACTGATGCTCCTCCAACAGCAAAACAGCCAACCTATAAGGGCGTCAGGAACATATTTGCACAAAACATGGATAGGTTACAAATAAATGTCATGGGAATGTAGTTTCAGTGCTGAATGAAAAACATGCTTTTGTCAATAAATAAATAAATAAATAAATAAAAGAAAAGTAAATAAATCTTAATGTAAATTACCATCACATATCTGTCATCTTCACTTTGAAGAATCCGATCTGGTAGCTGCGTCTCATGAAACCCCAGACCTCCAGACACTAGTTCAGCCAGTATTCCAGTCATTTCAGAAGAAGCAATGGGAAAGCAGTTTGAGAAAAAAAAAAAAAAAAAAAAAAAACACAGTATATCAACAACTTCTATGATACACAGCCTTAATTTTTCATAACCCTTAGTGTAGAGTTTCTCAGCTCCAGTCCTCAGGACCCCCTCCCAGAATGTTACAGCTGAACCAGGTGTTTTAATTAGCGAGACATCTAAAACATTCTGGGAGGGGGGCCTAAGGACGAGACTATGCCTCTTTTACCATTTACTGCTGCAGCTTAAATAAATAGCTTAAAAAGCATCTTACGTCCCTTTACAAAATAAAAGATTGTATTAACATTAAGATGCTTTAAAACACGTATTTTAAACATTTAATAATGACTTGCCTTTTATTATTAACCTTGATCCAGGAGATTCCATCCTCTGACCTAGATTTAAAAAGGTAAAAGTAAAAATTAAGAGTATGCAACACCTATCACAGGTAACAATCAACAGAAATTCATTCTTACCTGATGTGAGCAAACAAAGGAAATGTCCCTCTGATGGGCCTACAAAAAGGGAAAAATGAAGAATGAAAAACATAGCTATTAGGTTAACCAAATATAGGTTGTAATTGGTTTTGTGTCTTCTTTACTGTTCTACTGGAGAAAAAAAAAAAGTCACCCACACCTTGGATGACCTGAGGGTGAGTAAATTAATAGCAAATTTTAATTTTGGGGTGAACTATCCCTTTAAGGTTTGTCACAGGTGTACAGTAAAATAAAATTATATATAAAATTGTTCACATAACATAAAAATTGCATAAAATCAAACAATGCAAGGCTTTCCCTCCCACGAAATTCAAATAAGGTCGATGGCACGAATAAGTTTGTAGAAATATGTTTTACGTTTTTTTTTTCCTCAGGAAGAAAAGTCAAAATCGCGCTCAGCCTGCGTGTGCTGTCACACACAGTGTTCAAACACAAACATTACAGGGTTTGGTGGAAAAACAAAGCGAAATTGAATATATTTAATGAAAACTCTTACCTCGGCTGTTCGTTGGTCTGGACGGCGCGCGTTCATGAGACTTGTCGCAGACTCGCAGTTCACTCGTACTTGTCCAGAAAAACACATCAGTTGTAACGGAAGATGAATAGTGAAATACACATGAAATGAAATCACTACTACTTCTTTTCTCTGAGGTGAATCCATTGTGTTCGTAGCTAAGTAAAGGATCAGCATCTTTCAACTGTCCTCATATAAAGGGAACTCACTGTAAAGAAAGTTACAAGGATTTTTTTATATATATATATAATTATTTTTAAGCGTTATGTTTTATGTCAATATTTTATTACTTGCCTCTTAAAAAAAAAAAAAAAAAAAACACTTTGCCCTTACTCTTTAGGCCTGGTCTCTGTCCGTTTCGCATTTGAAATCTGTTTTCCCGCGCTTTGATTTGATTGGCGGTTGGCAGCCAGCTTTAAGCTGCATTACTGCCACCTAATTCCTGTTTATTTTTAGATATCTGTCAATCTGAGGCTGTTATGGGTTGCGTGCGTTTTGCTCGACTGACTGATATTCCACAGTCTGACCGGAAACCTAGGCTCTCAAGCATATATGGTTCTTTCAGTGAATAGATCGACGGGAAGGAAAGAAAATAAACCAAACAATATTTTAAACTTTTTTTCCATCAGTAATCAAAGTTAGTGTCGATTTAATAAAAAATCCATATATTATATAGTTTAGAGAATATTACATAATTCATCAACGCCCGTTTGTCATGTATAATACACCAACCAATCATGATCTGACACATTTCATTGGACAATAATGTGAATTGGAGCAGACATTTTCCGTTCTTATTCATAAATCGGTTGAAAATTACATGGGGCAGACAAGCTTATTTGTAGAGCGATCTGGATCTGCGGTTTGTCTCATTTTATAAATCAAATTGCATCGCTGAGAAAATGGATACTTGTGTATGAAGGACCATTTACTATTTCATGAAACTATCATAATTAATGAAGCCCAAGTGCCACCTACAGGCCTATTATGTGAAGTGTAGGCTGGCGAAATGGTGACATGAAAGGATTTTATTATATTACCATTTTTGATAATTATGCAGCATTATGAAAGTGTCTTATGCTCATCAGACCTGCATTTATTTTATCAAAAATACAGAAAAACTGTAATATTGTGAAATATTATTACAATTTAAAAGAATGTTTATCTATTTTAATATACTTTAAAATATAATTTATTTCTGTGATCAAAGCTGAATTTTCAGCATCATTACTCCAGTCTTCAGTGCATGATCCTTCAGATATAATATGCTGATTTATTATCAATATTGGAAATAGTTGTGCTGCTTATTTATTTATTTATTTATTTTTGGAACCTTTTTTGGGGTTCATTGATAAATAAAAAAAAATAAAAAGAACAGCATTTATTCAAAATCTCAAGCTTTTCAATGTATATTGTTACAAAATATATATTTTAAATAAATGCTGTGCTTTTTAAACTTTTTATTAATCAAAGAATCCTGAAAAAAGTATCACAGGTTTCCAATATTGATAATAAATCAGAATTGCATAAAATGTATTTTAAAGTATATTAAAAATTTGATCAAATAAATGCAGGCTTGATGACCATAAATGACTTCTTACAAAAATATAAAATAGTAATGTATCCAAACTTTTGACCTATATATATATATATATGTATATGTATATGTGTGTATGTATATATATATGATTGCCCCTATTTTACATTTGAGCCCCTGCTCCTGAGGAACTCTCTGCACGTCCCTGCTCCTCAAGATTGAAAGTCACAACGAATCCTCGTCGAGCAACACGTCCTCTGAGGTAAATGAGTTTAGGAAGATGTATGTAACCACAGTCGTTATCTTTGGTTAACTATTGAAGCCTTTTCTCTTGTCAAAATGCTCAACGCGACCGCCGACTTTGTTTGCGTGCAGATTAATTTCCACCTGTTAGACAGCCTAGTCAGTTTATCGTTTTATTTTGGTATTGCATCACTCATAGCTCTAACGTTTAAAATAGAGTTTAGGAAGATGTATGTAACCACAATCATTAGCTTTGATTAGCTCTTAAAGCCTTGTCTCTTGTCAAAAGGCTCACCGCAGACTTTGATGAACACTGCTGGCAGCAGCGACGTCTGTGTCCGTACCATTCTGATCAATGACAGCGTAATCTCGTATCTCTCTGCTCCCAAGTCATAAATCTCGTATCTCCGATTAAACATGATTTTGGGGAAATGTTGTCTTAATGTTGGTACACAACAGTATATGATAGCAATATAAGTTATAATATCACTGTAAAAACTGTTACTTAGATTCAACTCAAAAAAATTAAGGCAACATTTTCCAACTACTTTTTATAAGTTTAGTGAACTTCTTGGTATTTTGAGTTGGTAAAAATCAGTATTATGTATTTTACTGTATGCTAAAAAATGAAGTAGAGTCTACAAGATAAAGCAAAACATTTGAGTTTAACCATTGTGACAAAGAGCAGCATATTGACCAAATCATACTTAGTTAAAATAAGTAACATTTAAAATAAAAAATTAAACTTTTTGATTTTAATTAATTCATTTACTCTCATTAATTTAGACAAATTATTTCTTCAATCCACTTGAAATAATTAGTTAGCATTGCCATAACTTAGTTTCCAACGTTTATTACTCTATAACAGCTCCCATATACAAACAATTGGGTGCACTAATTTTCTGTAATCAATTTTAATGTTAATGTAACACAATTATGGCAATGTAAACATTTTAACATTAAAAATTACAGAAACTTCTGACCTCATCTTTAAGTGCAGCATAGAACACCTTCAAAGTGCAATCTGTGAACTCTTAACACTGACATTAAAATACAGTGACTCTTGACCTGAGCGATTTACATAAAAGGACTGACTTTAGTGCACAGTACCTTTTCATATGTATTAAAACATAATAAACTAATACAAGAACACGATTTAAGTACAATCTGTGCCATATTCTACTAAAACATTTGACATTGAAATAAAATAAAATAAAGGGCCTCTGACCTCAGCATTTGACATAACAGAACTGACTTCAGCTCAAGTGCCCAGCAGCTGGAGGCTTATCCAGGAACCGAAGAAGCCTGTGCTTGACTACCACGTTGTTCTCAGTTAAACTGCCCACCGAGCAAGAGTGGTGAAGCAAAGAAAACATAAAAAAAAAAGCATAATCTTACATATATCCTTACAAGGACATTAAAATAAAACACAGGGAAGCCGGATCACGACATTTGACACGAAAGAACTGACTTCAGCTTCAATCCTTAAGTGCACAGTACAGTATATCTTAGTATGTATTAAAACATTTTACCATAAAATGGTTTATATAACAGAACTTCTGAACTGCAGCCAATTAACAATTGAACATTCAGAACAATCTTCTGAAAAACTCTGAAAAACACAACAAGATTGCCATTTATGAGTGTGAGGCTGGCATTTGACCAACTAACTCAGAAGTTTGTTTTTTAGTGTCATGAATCGGGAGGAAGGCTTTGGGCACAGTGTGTCAAGTCCCACAAAAAGTCTTTGTAACACCTCAAATGTTTTGCAGAGTAGTGGTGGATACTGCAGGTTCAGAGCATATGTCATCCCCAGAAGCAGACAACATGCCCTGGCCAGATTTCCAAGATCAGTAAGCACTGGGATTCCCTCAATGATGATGCCCACTGCATCTGGTTCACAGCAGACATATATCTGAATATATTGCGCATTTTCAAGTCCTCGTGGACACTGCGCTCCGTTTTTCCCTGTATGAGACATAAACAGAACAATAAGTGGCAACAGAGAACGATCTTCAAAAGCCTTCAATTAAATCACACATTACAAACCTAGCAGTTAACGTAACTTTTAACCGACACATGTACGAGGATGAGAGGCCATGCTACTAGTGTTTTGCTAGCTAATTCGGAAAGAGGCAGAACATTTAAGACGAGTGATTTGAGACAAAATAATTCACATTCACCGAGGCTAACGTTATTAGACTCCTTAAACAAACAAAATGACCATGTTGTTTATAAAAAAAGTCTGCAAACTAAGTAGAAACATAATTTGGCAATATATCTCACATATACCTATCCTACGTTAACATTAGCGATACTTGTTTTAAGATTAATGTTAATGTCAAGACCTTCGGTAAGGCCTAATGCGGCGCCTGCAAAACTGACAAACTTAACTTTACTGTCTGAAACCGGGCGACGCTTTTACATTTTATAGTGCAATAAATGAGTGCTCATTTGGCTAAAACCTAACTTTATGCGATGTAAATAGTTACTTACATGTGTTGCACGTTGTATAAAGCCCTCAAAAACTCCACAGAAATCCGAAACTGGTCCGGTACAGGTGACAATGAGCAACAATCTCGTTGTTCTGCTGCAGCATGTGCGGGTTGTGACGTTTTACTTTGGATATAAACACTTAAATAGAGTTTTGTAGAAGCAATTTATTGTGAAGGTCAGTAAAATCATTTTTTTGATAGGTAATAAGTTACAAAAACATTCACACTTTTTACTTATGTAAAACTTAAATGAATTCAAAAAGAAAAGGGAATCAATTTATTGGAAGAAATATACTTTTTAAAATAAATTCCTACAGACAACACCCTTGAAGGACTTTTTACAGTGTACCAACTTTAATGATACAATGTTTAATAACTCAAAAAATATTCCGTTTTTTTAATTTCCTGAAAAATAATGGTTTTGGAGATGCGAGGATTCTGCCCGACAGCGACGATATATATTTTTTTCCTTTTTAGCCAATTGCAAACAGGACAACACAAGCCTCAAAGAAATCTGAAGAAAGCCTGTTCTCTGCATTTCCAAGAGACTAAACCTCCACAGCCTAATGTAGTATTTGTACTAGTTAAAGCCCAGAATAGCCCTGAATGAATGGCCAGAATGACCCTGATCATATTCAAACCACTCTCTCGCTCTCTTTCTCTCTCTCTGCCAGGAACAGACCTCCAGGAGCAATTTTTAACCTTTGTAAGGGTAATTTTTATAACAATATCATTTAATATAATTACCTTATTAAATGTTTCTGTCTTTTTTGTCAAATATTTACCAATAACCAGTTTCTTCAGTCAATCACAAGACTGCATTTAAAATGATTTACATAGGCTGATTAATGCTGATCATGTAGTGTATGTGTATTTACAGAAAAACTGCATAATGTAAATAGCCTAGAAATGAGAAACACAGGAACTCCTTAGTGAGTGAAGCTGCAATGTCATGACAAAATCATTGTTGATTATTGCTCTTTATGTTGTAATAATGATTATTACTTTTGATTAATAAATTTATTTTTATTTATTTATTTATTTGTTTGTTTGTTTGTTTGTGGTCTGTGTTAAACATAACTATACTTTGACATTTTATTGTACAATGTAAACTGCACACACTCACACCCCAAACATTCCTATGTAGTAACATGTATTGAAAAATAAACAACTGTTTCAAAATTTGTGTTTTCTGCATGGGTGTGTATAATTTGCATTGTAGCGCAAAATGTCAAGCATCATCAAGTTGTTTACATTACTCAATTGAAAAACCCCATTATAAAATATGGAGTGGAGAATTAGTCTTTATTAGTCAGGTTTTACATTTACATTTAGTCATTTAGCAGACGCTTTTATCCAAAGCGACTTACAATTGGGACATCACAATTGGTGATGTCCCAATTGGTGTTTTGACATCACAACTAAACCACTCTATTCCCAGTGAAAGCTAGAACTGAAAACTGAAATAAAATGTGTACCTTGAGCTGAGATTGATTCAGAGGATTTTATATTTATATTTATTTATATATACATATAAATTCACGACCACAATTTTTGCTTGTCATTAGTTGTATCTTACTTTCTTTAATAATTATTACACAAATACTATTATAAAACTGTCCTTTTCACGATTTAATTTACTCAATAATTTACTATTAATTTATTCTTCATTATTGTCTATTCTGTATTATTCCACCCTTGATATTACATATTCTACTTGCTATTATTCATCTGTTATTTATTTATTATGGTATTACACGTATAATTTGTGCTATTATAAATCTATTATATCACTTACATTATTGTACTGTTGTACTCGCTTTTTATATTATTCACTTTACTACAACTTGTACTACATATACTTTTTAATATTACATATCAGTTTTACTGTATTTTTACTGTGCACTGTATCAGTGCATAATAATTTACCACTGTAACTGTAAGTTTTACTGGATCCATAAAGGATTATCAGTTACATGTGTTATTGTTTGTGGTGTTTATCTGTATAGAGTGCTATGAAAATAAAAAGCAGACTACCAGTGTGTCACTTTTTGATTTGTATTCGCTGGTTTTATTCAATTTTCTCAATGATGGTAAATGATTAGTGCTTAAAGATGTCTTATTTTGATTTTTTTCTTGTATTTCAAAGCGAATGAGCTGTGTTCTGACCTGAAGCACGAGAAAAGCTAAAATTTTGGGGTTGAAGACAGAGAAAGCAATGAAACAACTTAATTTCATTTAATGTACATTAAAATTACATTACATGTATATGTCACAGTTATACTACATTAATATTAGAATTGTTAACAGAAAAAAAATCAACCAAATCAACACGAGTGAGTGTGAGCTTTCACAATTTCTTACGAAAATTAATAATTTTCCAAGCCTAACTAAATATCTGGAGGCAGAGTTATTTTTAAGTCCATGTAGATCACAAACCCTGAAATCGGTTGATAAACGTAAACGTTATCGTGTTTTTATCCAGAAAACCCGCAGCTCCCCCGTTTACCTCCATTTGTTTTTAAGGCAGTCTTGCCCGCGCAAAAATGGCGGACGCGTTGACGTATCGCAGCAACGGCTCAAAGCGGCCAATGAGGCGTCTAGGTATTTTATATGTAAGTCACAGTAGAGAAAAAAAAAGACAGTCGCAACTTCCGTTTCATGCCGACTTTAATATTTCTATATTCAAAACTTTATATTTAAAACATTAATTTAATTACATTGCTATCTGTGCCATGCAAAGATGAATTGTTGATGCTGATTTCATAGTAACTTATTGTCCCTGATCGTATGTTATTATTTTAATTGAATTTATTGTTTAATTAAAATTTTTGATGAAAGTTTATAAATCTAAATTTTCTGGCACAAAAGATGGCATACATTTAATAAAGTTAGAGGCACTACAAATGTTTAAAAAAAAAAAAAATCTTAAAGGAGTCAAATATCGCCTCATAATAGAAAGGTTAATTTCTGTCATTGATCAGAAGGATCTATTGTTTTTTTGTTTTTGTTTTTTAAATAGGAGCACAAGTGCTCCTTAAAAGAAATGTAAGCATAGAGTCTTTAAGAATGTAATGTTATCTTTTAAAAAGTAATTGCAAACGTTTATGCAAAGTGTGCAAACTATTAATTATAATCTACAAATCATGCAATAATGTACCACTAAATAAGAAGTGTTTTGAGGGCTTAGCTAAACAGGCCAATTAGACAATTACTAATCATTCTGATTTTTTATTAAATCATTCTTTCATTTCACTAATCAGTCTTTTTTTTTTTTTTTTTTTTTTTTAAATTAAACACAAGGGGTCATTAATGATGCTTATGTTATAACGTGCAAATTCACACACAACGTATCTTTAATTTGGCCAGAATTCCAGGTGCCTGTCTTAATATTTAAGGTTTAGAGAAAATATGAAATAAGTTTAATGTTATTATAGATTATAAAGGGTTTTATAATTAAATACATCCAAAAGGTCATCTAAAATTACCATTTTTACCCCCCCCCCCCAAGATAGTCCCCCCTATATGTTAATTATAAGCGCTATTACAAGTACTATATAAGGTAATATTAAATTATTCTAATATGTTATTATATTTATTCTGTTGTCATATACAATAGTTATATATTGATTATAAAACTATTATAACAAGGTAATGTTTATTTTATTCTAATATACTTATATTTTATTGTCATGGATCTGCATTTTCTATATTTCTGTAATAAAATACACATGTGATATTTCGTATTATATAATTAGCATCAAACAAACAATATAGTTATTCTCAGTGATTAAAAGATTAAACGGAAAAAAAATAAATAAATATGACAAACGATTGGACAACCATCATTAGGTGGCGATATGCACTAAGCATGTAAATGACAATTGAACAAAAGAAGAAAGCAGCAGCATTGCGCGCTTTTTCTTATAGCATCCGTTTCCGTGGTGACTCGTCGATTCTTCGCTCTGTTGTGTCTTGAGTGTTAACCCTGAACATGCTCTGGGTTGACTGAATTTACTCCCAGACGCGTTTATGGAACCAGCATACCTCGAGTAAACAAGGTTTGGGTTAATAAACCGAGAGTTCAGGGTTTAGCAGATGGTAAATTAACCCTGCTTTCTGTAATACCCCCCCAGGAGGGTGAGGTGTGTGCTTGTGGATATGTGTGCGTGGAGAAGGAGGGAGCACGGGTGATTAATCCAGAGATTTTCTTAATATAGGGAGATGAGAGGGTCTGTATTACTTACTATTGGAGAAAGCGTAACGGCTTACTTGGATCACGTGTCCCTTAATAACCAATCACATTACAGCCTTGACGTCATAGAATTTCAGTCAGAGTTGTAGGACGCTAAATCGCCATTTACGGATACCATTGGAATGAATGGGAAGTGCCGTAAGGTGAATCGCACCTGTCGCAAAAAGTCAGTGACTTCTCTTATAAAACGACATTTTTTTCCTGGTAAACTCTAAAAATAGTTGAATCCAAAAGTATTATTTAGTGTAAAATATGTTGAAGATTAGCAGATAGGCTGTCGATTCATTAAAAGATAAGCCGTTTCCTCTAAAAAGCTGTTTATTCAGCGTAGTGAAACCTCTCCTCCATTGACATCCATTAAAAAAAAACAGCTTTTCCCACGTACTGCCAGACCGGAAGCGTTAGGTTTAGCCGTTTCGGCTAATGGTTGCAGGCTTGCCTTCTAGTGGCTTTGATTAATTTGTACTAGTGATGTCCGGTTCGCGAACGAATCATTCTATTTAACCGGAACTTCTTAGTGAACCGGTCGAACCAGTTCACCAAATCGAACTGAATCGTTTGAAACGGTTCGCGTCTCAAGTACGCACTAATCCACAAATTACTTAAGTTATTCGGTTTTAAAACGTGCCTGACACGCCCTCTGAGTCGAAATAAACCAATATCCCGAGTTATTCACTTACTCCAACAGTGCATTGACTCTGAACTGCTGTGAAGAGAACTGATAACACGAGCAGAGCAGCTGATAGACTGAGCATGAGTGCAGTGAACGTACTGCTACAGCGGTTCTCTTTCTCGAGTCAAGAATCGGTTGCAACGGTTTTCGGATCACCGGTACACTGAACCGAGAACTGTTCCTTTCGGACACGTCCGATTTGAGAACCGATGAGCTGATGATACTGCGCATGCGTGATTCAGCGTGAAGCTGCTGAACACGACAGCCTACTGTGAGACCAGTCTGAACCGAACTAGTTCTTTTGGACAACTGATTGCTATGAGCTCGTAAACCGCGAAGACTTGAATGAGGGGACCAATCTGACAAAACGTAAGTTTATTTAATAACAAATAAATCGTAATGGATTATGCATAGTTTGTGGATCACACTTCTGTTCTGAGAAGTAATTTATTCACTTTATACCTTCAATACTTGTAAAACATATTGTTTGCTCATTGCTGCTTCTACCTGTATTTGTGTGCTTAGTTGTAAAACTTAATTTTAAGAAACATGTCAGATCATGGTGATGTTTTAACTGACTGAAGTAATGATTACTAACTTTATATATTTGAATATGTTGAAAGTATTTTCATCCCGGCCAGGGACGATAGTCATTACGTCATCGCGATTGACGTCATTACGTTATAGCGTAAAAGAACCGGTGAACCGGTTTTTTGAACCGGTTCATTGAAACGAACTATCCGAAAGAACCGGTTCGCGTCTGTAAGCCTATTCGCTGATCCACACTCCGGAGCAGAAGATGGCGGTAATGCACCAATAGGCTGGATGCCAACCGTCGTAAAGCTATAAGAAGAAGAAGGAAAAAGAAAGACGAACACAAATCACGGCGCTTATAAACATTGTTTACTATATCCTTAAATTCTGAGTGATTTCTGAAGAATACAGAGAAAATCATTGCGGAGAACCTGCATCAATACGAAAGTAAGTTTATTATTATGAAGAGAGACAAGTTGAATTTATGTCAAAGTATTCTATGAAGACATAATAAGCCATGTTGTGTCTTCAGCTGGCTCCTCCACTACCTGTTACGATGCCTGCTCTACTGGAGAGACCAAAGCTGTCCAATGCGATGGCCAGAGCCCTGCATAAGCATATCATGAAAGAGAGAGAGAGGAAAAGACAAGGTACACATGTGTTTTCACTCTACAGCAAATGAGTATCTATGTGAGAATATCACATAGAAGACTGGTCCTAATTTGTATACATAGCAACAAATTCATTTGAATAATGATGTATGAAGTGTTTATAAAGATGCTTTTATTTATATATATATATATACATATATATGTATGTATATGTGTGTGTGTGTGTGTGTGTGTGTTCACTCTGTCATACTGTAGAAGAGGAGGAAGTGGATAAGATGATGGAACAAAAATTGAAAGAAGAGGAGGAAAGGAAACGAACTAAAGAAATGGAGGAACAAATGTCTTTGGAAGAAACTAAAGAACAGGTGTCTACAACTACATTAGCTCCTCAGGATTATGCAATGGACCCATTAAACTAAAGAAGTTCATTTTAGTTCCTTTAATGGGGTTATGAATTGCAGTTTCAGATTATGTTTCTCAAGGTTAGTTTATAATATTTGCAAAATTCTTAGTACCAAAAAATCTAAAATATCTAAAAACAAACTAATAAATTTCATAATTTTTACACTGTTAAAAATAAGGGCCGCGACCTCTTACAGAAACAGAAGTAAATGCCTACTGCTGTGATTGGCTAACTTCAACACTCTGTATTCACACCCTCTGTGTAGTGTTGTGTGTTTTGATACTCGAGATGCCAAACACTGTGATAGAGCCATATGTTTGAGGCAGACAAAATTTAAACAACGTAACTAGGGATGTGCAACAGTGATCGAGTACTCGGCCGTGACAGCGACGATCGATCATGAAAACGATGATCGTGTGGGTTTATAATGTGTTTTTTTTTTTTAATTTATTTATTTTTTTTCTGATTGGTTATAGCCAGGGGTGCACATAAGTTTTTCAGCCTGGTTCTCATATGAGAAACTGGAGATTTGGTTTGGTCTTCACATGGGCCACGGCATTTAGTGTGACCAATAAAATATAACTATAAATATAACTATAAAAAATAAATTAATAATAGTGATAAAAATATTATTGCACTTTATTTAGATTTTTGCTCAGCCACAGTGATCTTTGGGTTCTTCTTTACCTCTCTCACCAAGGCTCTTCTCCCCCGATAGCTCAGTTTGGCCGGATGGCCAGCTCTAGGAAGGGTTCTGGTCATCCCAAATGTCTTCCATTTAAGGATTATGGAGGCCACTGTGCTCTTAGGAACCTTAAGTGCAGCAGAAATTTTTTTGTAACCTTGACCAGATCTGTGCCTTGCCACAATTCTGTCTCTGAGCTCTTCAGGCAGTTCCTTTGACCTCATGATTCTCATTTGCTCTGACATGCACTGTGAGCTGTAAGGTCTTATATAGACAGGTGTGTGGCTTTCCTAATCAAGTCCAATCGGTATAATCAAACACAGCTGGACTCAAATGAAGGTGTAGAACCATCTCAAGGCTGATCAGAAGAAATGGACAGCACCTGAGTTAAATACATGAGTGTCACAGCAAAGGGTCTGAATACTTAGGACCATGTGATATTTCAGTTTTTCTTTTTTAATAAATCTGCAAAAATGTCAACAATTCTGTTTTTCTGTCAATATGGGGTGCTGTGTGTACATTAATGAGGAAAAAAAATGAACTTAAATGATTTTAGCAAATGGCTGCAATATAACAAAGAGTGAAAAATTTAAGGGGGTCTGAATACTTTCCGTACCCACTGTATGTGCACCCCTGGTTATAGCAGCACTTTGGGCAGCACCCTGAGCTTTGATCTGTTTTATGAGAAGAGAGAGAAGCATGGCTTCGAATAGGGGTGCTCCGATTGATCGGCTACCGATCACTATCGGCCAATAATCGCTTTGGGATGTTTGATCGGCAGTCTCTAAAAAGGCCGATCTCATAAACCGATCTAAAGCAATTTCACGAACAGCCCGAGTGAATCACCGCGCGCTCTCTCTTTCGCTCTCAAAATGCGCAAATGGCTTCAAATCACCGCACATCGCGTCTGTCTATAAGCGAGCTGCGCGCTGCACAGTTGACACAGGAATTGTTACTTACACAATCGAGGCAGTGTTGTCACTAAAGTTTATAAATTGCATTTCTTTTTAATTCTTGCCTGTTTAAACTATTCAGCGCTCGCGCGCTCTCCTGGAGACCGTGCGCTCATGCACACTCGAAGCGCACACACATAACGCCAGGTTCACACATACGCTGTTCGCATTGTGTTGGCCTATGCAGTGCGTATTTTTACCACGCTCATGTTAACTGATTTTAAAGGGGTCTTCAGATGCAAAATTCACTTTACAAGTTGTTTGAACATAAATGTGTGTGTACACATCCATCCTATAATGATAAAAATCCACCCAGTGTTTTTTTTTTAAAATCCCTATTTTAAAATCCCCTTTCTCAAATCAGGCTGTTCTGAGATTCCTGTCAGAATGACGTAGTTCTGCACAGACCGCTCCGACGATAGTTGATTGACAAGGCCATCTTACCTTAGACCCGCCCTGAGTGAGTTGAGAGCTGTCCACCATTGTGTCAACTCCGGGGCAGGGGAAGACAAGATTTTTATGAATCTTTGCAAACCGCCTTTCCTAAAAAGGTACTAGTTAGCAAGTTTCGCGGCTGAAGTTTAAAGTCTGCTTGTCACTCCACGGAAGAGAGGGGCGGGGTGGGCAGAGCTCATTAGCATTTAAAGCAACATGGACTAGAATGGCTTACTGAAAACAGCTGATTTTGACAGGCAAAACAAGGTGTTTTTTACACTACCATTGAGAAATTTTAACCAAAGTATGTTATAGACTTTTAATTAAGACCCTAAAGAATCATATCAACTTGTGAAAAATGGGCATCCGATGACCCCTTTAAAGCATTCACACTGCACACGGTTGCGGTACGGCAGTGCGTTCCATGAGCAGTCTGCAGCAGTGCAGCGATTGAATCCACACCGAGTTTGCTGCACGGCACGTGCTGAATTAAAGTGACAGCGCATAGTTTGCGGTAAATATGAAAACGAAAATGTAGTAATTACACCATAAATGCATATAATTAAAGTCTGCTGTGTTTTACAGTCAACACGTATGGCTTTTTGGCTAGGTTTAAAGGAAAAGAGCACTTTTAGATAAGGCAATAATAGATGGCACTCGTGAAGGTATAGTAAAACAAAGTTCTTTATGAACCGCAGGATTGCTTGAAATAAAGATTTAAATGCAAAAGAAAAGGCAGCAGAGCTGACTGTTTCTGTCAATGGTAAGTTTTAATTTAGAATGTTTGTGATAACGTAAGAAAAGTATTTTGAATGTTTTTCCACTTGCTTGAGCAACTGTTTTGTGCTGTGTGTAAGCTATTGTGCAATAATTGCACGAGTGTAAAAATAAAAATGCACTGCATTATCGAACATTTAGGTGATTTTTTTTTTTGAAAAATGTCTAAAAAAATGCTCCCCTCCACCCCTCAAATGAAAAAAAATCCCCTCTCACAAGAGTCACCTATAAGAGGGAAATTCCCCCATTTTCAAAAATGAAATTCAGGCCCTGAATAAATGTCTAAAATTCCTGATTGGAGTATTACTATAATAATTCTACATGATAAAAATAAGGCTTTAAAAAGATCGGTATCGGTGATCATATCAGCAGATACTGCTTTTTGTGATCAGCAATCGGTGATCGGCCTCAAAAATCCTGATCGGAGCACCCCTAGCTTCGAAGTCACGTAGTGATGTCTGGGTTAGCTACATACATATCTGATGAATCTAATATAGGATGCATTGGGATATTAACATTTATTAACATGCTGAATGCGATGCATATTACCAGTGTTTAGTTTCATGCTCAAATGCAGTGCCCGATATTGAGTTATTTGAGACGGTCATATTGCTTTTAGATTTCTTTTTTAAAAATACTGATGTTATAATAATGCAGCAGTGCTTTTTTTCGTCATATTTGTTCAACAGTAGGCATACTTCAGTTAAAATTGTTTTCGTAATTCGTATGGCTCTGAAAGCGATTTCAGGAATCACTTGATAATGTAGCACAAATCTGCCATAAACATAGCATTATAATAAGAACTTTATAGAATGTGAAATCTATAGTAAATTCTGTCTGCTTTCCTTGCCTGTGTTTCAGTGTGCTAAAAGTGCATCACAGCAGGAGCTCTCTCACTCTCGTAACTTAAAGTTCACTGGCGTTTGCATACTTTTGTGCAGATACAAGTTGTAATGTTACATCTATGTTATGTATCTAAGTTATATGATTAATATCACAGGATGTGTCATAGAACGGGCTTCAGTTTATTGGCATAAATTCACTCTTCAGCTTCATGTCAGGCAGCTATTCCTTTTTAAATGCTTCTTTTTTAATAACATTTCTGCATCATAATCATAATATAAGTGTTCTGATTATGTGTTTGTGTTTTCATAGACAGGTTTTAATGTCATATTTTTATTTTTAACATTAATTTTCATAAGTCTTCAGATATTTTCATTATCGTCATTACAGCCATGCCACACCCCACCCCCCTTTATCTTTCAGTTACTCAGGCATGTCATTAAAAATAAACCTCAGCCATATATTTCTAATGCTAGGATCTTTAGGAAGGCTATGCAAAGTTTTTGGAGTTTCTTTACATTCACTGACAGAACAATGTCTGAGTTTGATGTTGGAGTCATCTTTTGGTCTCATCTTTTGTTATCATCTTTATCCAACAGCAGTATCACTCTTGAGATTGATGTACAGACCTGAGTTGTTCAGAACACACCTCCTCAATTACATAACGACGATGTCACATGTTAAGGGGTGTTTCGAAAAGAATCATGGCATCACAATTACCTGGATTTAAAATCCCAGAATTTCAAAATGATAACCTTGATAAGTAACCTTTTATATATGTAAATATCAAGAACATCTTAATTCTCCCTTTCACGACCACTTTAAATGAGAAAAAAAAAAAACCCCTCCAGAACCACTAAAGTTTGACATGTCTCCATGAATTTACTCATTGCCTTATGTTTTTATTAAGCTTTTAATTGTTTACTAGGTTAAAAAAATGGGGGAAAAATTGCAGGTTTTGCAAGGGGAGAAACATCAGCTCTTCTTACAGCTTAAAAAAGTGCTTCATGAGGAGGAAAAGCGTCGAAGAAAGGAGCAAAGGTAAGAAAAATTAAGGAAACCCCCCCCCCCCCCCCCCCCCAATTTCAGCTGTCATGTTCTTCAATGTGATCTCAATTATGCACTTGATATTGGACATTGTGCTTAATTATTGTGCTACAGTAATATTTTCATACATTGTTCTTTGTATCTATCAAGTTTAAATGAATATTCTTTTATTTTTAGTGATATTACAACACTACCCTCAGCCAGCTACCAGCCCAGCTTACCTGTGCACTCAGGACAGCATCTACTCAGCATACAAGGTGACATTTTAGAAGTTTGCAAAACCACAATGACCTTGAATCACTTTTAAGGAAATAATAGTAGATATAAGTACAACGAAACACAGTTTTGTTCTTTTAATTAGACCATACCGTTATGCAATGTTTAGAATGCTGTTTTTGTGTGTTTAAGGCAGTCCAGTGAGTCACAATAGAGCTGGTGCTCTATTAGGGGAACGCAGTAAACAGCTGTTTCAGACGCCTCTGATGCCTGTAAGTAAATAAATCTTGAGCACATGTAACGTTACACTGTGTGTTGTTTTTAACAGCAGTAAGGCAAAAAAATGTTACTGAGTTACGTTTTATGCAGAGAAGCTTCAATTTCTGTTACCTTAAAACATTTTTTTTTTGAAAATGTGTCTTCGTAAGATCTGTGTTGTCATATTCAGTGAGGTGTTCTGGCTACAATTATTTATAGGGGTCATATGATGTTGCTAAAAAGAACATTATTTTGTGTATTTTGGCATAATGCAATGTGTTTATGCGGTTCGAGGTTCAAAAAACACATTATTTTCCACATACTGTACATTATTGTTGCTCCTCCATGCTCCGCCTTTCTGAAACGCGTCGATTTTTACAAAGTTCATCATTCTGAGAAGCGAGGTGTGCTCTGATTGGCCAGCTATCCAGTGCATTGTGATTGGCCGAATACCTCAAGCATGTGACGGAAATGTTACGCTCCTTACCATGTTGTGATGCCGTGTCCCGGTGCGACGAGACTAAAACAATAAAACCCATTATAAACGAGGCATTTGTTGCATTCAGTGAGGACATAATTGATTATAATGACTCATACAGTCTTTTTACGCGTTGCGTTGCACCGCGTAAACATAACACCATGTCTGCATTTGTGTATGTGGAAACGCCAAACAAGCGCTACTCTACGCTGCTCAAAACGTTTGAATAGTCAGTAGCAAATTCTTTAAATATCGAAACATACTTACAGGCTGAGAGTCAGAAGCACCAGACTGTCCTTGCGATGTTGGAATTGCCCCACTTATAGTGTTCACGGCCATTCATACTGTTCACATTGTAGGCTACTGTCTCCCAGGTTCAGGAAATAGTCCTCCGTAAAATGTGCTGCACACACTCGGATATTTGCGCTGTACTGTTCTGGAACAGTGTTGTAAATATAACTTAACCACTGATTTCTAGTTGTGTAGTCATTTGGAAGCCCAAACAAAGTACTTTCACTTTCACAATGAAACTCACAGCATCTCCACGACATGGCGGCGGCAACAACAATACTACAGAGAGAATAAAAGTTAACCCCCTGGGGTCGGCCGTCTCGCCGGCGAGACAGGCTCATTTTTTTTCTTAGTGTGAAAGACACTAAAAATACTCAGTCGATTTTGGTCATACAGATAAGTGTTATACATCAATTGAAACTTTGAAGTATCTGTTTTTTTTCGGGTACACTCACAATAAAAACAAAATGTTGTGGTTTTGGAAAATAAAGAAAACAAACAGGGTGCGCTCTCTGTCTTCGCCGTCTCCGCGAGCTGCTTTTAGAAACGCGTCACTAAAATGAACTGTAACTCGGTGAAATCTCAACACGGAGACATGGGAGTTATATCTATAGAAAGCTTGAAGTGTCTACTCTTATCGAAAACAAATATTCTGTGATAAAGTAATCCGTATGAAACCAACACTATGTTCAGTCTTTCCCGTCTAACTCATTATCTTTAATGCAATCCCGCCCCCTCGCGGCTCGCGGCGTTCATATGTAAATATCCACGTGAGACACGTGTGCATGTAAACGGCCAACATAAACAAAGCACGAGGAGTTCGTTCATCGCGGCTACTGTTCGTTTCTGCAAGAAGACGCGCTGAGTAAAGGCTGGATTTCCCTCAAAAGAAGAACAAGATTTCATCGAGTAGAGGAGATCAATCTGATGAGTAAGTAATGTTTCTTTTTTGCATTAGTTAACGTGTTATTGTGACATAAACAAGAACACATTTACTAGTTAGGTTGTTCCCAAACTACAACATGATGAATGCTAGGCATCTAAGAATGTTTAGACCATGTTTATTATTAATACTCTGTTCACAAATAGATTTTAATAACATGCTAAACAATAATAATAATTAGTTTCTCAGATGTAAGATATCCTTTTTTATAGTACAAAGCATATGTGAGTCTATGGCTACAGAATCATATCATAGGCTACTATAAAATTATACATACTAGGCTATATGACAACAAAATCATAGTTGGGTTTTTCCCAAACTATAATTCCTGACTACAATGTTTGAAATCGAGTAAAACATTTTGAATATGAAAGGCAATTCATTGTATTTAAATTGATTACGGCGCGATGATGTTTTCATGCACTATATAAAACAAAAGTAATATGAGTGTACACTGTAACATGATCAATGCTACGAGTCTAAGTATGTTTAGAACATGTTTATTATTAATAGCCTACTCTGTTCAGAAATAGATTTTAATAACATGCTAAACAATAATAATTAGTTTCTCAGATATAAAATGTCTTTTTTTTTTTTAATGATAATCCAAAGCATGCGTGACTCTATGGCTACAAAACCTGCAGATGCTCCTGATATTAACATGCTCACAAATGTTTTTTTTGTTGTTGTTGTTGTTGTTGTTGTTTTTTTTTGGTTGTTTGTATTTTAGTGAATCAGGTACCTGAACCACAGATGAATTCTGATGACTTTCTTCAAACTGTTTTCCTCTGAGAGCGCTGTACCAACATCAGATGTTCAACTACACTGATATTCTATGGTGAAACAAGCTCCTTGACTACTGATTATGTATTTTTCTTCTTGGAAAGAAGCAGAAACACTTAAATAACACACGTAAATATCAGGTATGATATACTTGTTTCACTTGTTGGACAGAATCTGTTGCAGGAATGACTCAAAGTCTGTTCACATCTCTGTGGTCAGTCTGCACAATGTGTCTTTGACCTTCATTATGTATGTTTTGATTATACTGTGTTGTAAATAAAATACAAATAATTTAAACAACCCATTTTTTCACTCTCCTCACATTCTGTCTTACCTGCCTCAAAGTCACAGTCACACTGATGGGCCATTAGGGGAGGGCCCTTTGTCTCTCAGGGGAGAATCACTTAATATTCAGGGCCATTGCCACTCCCTCGCATATTGGCTTTCAATCACAAAACATCTTTAAAAATTTAAATCAATATATTGTTTTCTGTGAATGAGTAAGCAGAATGATTTTCACATAATTTTGAAGTAAATATTCTAGCCTACAAGACTAATTACTCAAAAGTCTAATTCAGAACTATTTAGTGTGGGTTTTATGGCCTTATTTCAGCTACATTTTTTCCCCCAAAACTTACTAACCACGCATAATATTTTTTTTCTAAAAAATGCAAACATGTACATCCATCAGGGTCACATATTATTGTAGCACAGTTTGTGCTGAATACAAACAAATTACATGTTGGTCAATAGTATGTTTTAAGTAGCTGAAATAAGCACAAATATCAGGGCATGTCAAAACATCTCAAGGGCCCCAAAATCACCTCAGACCCCAGGGGGTTAAGCCTTCTTTCATTGCGTATACGTTTGGGCGGTGTTATGCAAATCCTCCCACACCATGACGTAGACATGTGGGGGCGTGTTTGAATGAACCATTTTAGGAGGGCGTGGCAGAGTCTTAACTTTTAGAAAGAATATCTCTTTGGGTTTGAGACTTTAATCTTTGCAACTTTACAGATCTTATATATGCACAAACAGCTTGTAAGACTCCAAAGAGAAAGAAAAACATGAAATTGCATCATATGACCCCTTTAATTTTTTGCTGTAATAACTACTTCATAGATCTGGCAAATCTGGCACTTATCCATAAAGTGTTGTCTTGTGTAGGGCCATCACTTCCCCAGCCAGCCAGGTTTTCCTCCTGGTTCCTCTGAGCATGGGCAGTTCTCAAGTAGCACTGCAGTCCATGAGCCATTTGTTGTTACTCAGGCCCAGCATCACACCTCTTATGGACCTGCTGCTTCTGTGCCCATCAGTTTTGCAGGCACCACCCAGATAAGAGGTAACAACAAAACTTTATCATTAAGATGTTTTTTACATTAGTAAACCGCAGTCTTCAGGTGATACAAGGGTTATTTTACCTCAAACATTTGATTTCTTAAAGAGCAGGTCATATGGTATTTTAAAGTGTCCAAATATTGTGTTGGAGTCTCCTACAACAGGTTTAAATGCATCTAAGGTCAGAAAACATTGTGGTTTTCTCAGAATGTACATTTAATATTAGAGTCATTTGTCAGTGATTTCGAAATGGTTCGTTCTGTGTCTAAATCCCTCCTGTTTAGCCTACTCTGTTCTGATTGGTCAGCTGGCCAAGCCTGTTGTAATTGGTACAGAGAGGAGTACTTGAGCAGCGAGCACTACCTTTGCATAAAACAATCTACATAGAACAATAATATAGTGCTCCAATCCGTTTTTAAAATAATGACATAAAAAACATTTTGTTTGACTTATGCAAGCGAATCGTGCCCACAACTAAAGTTTAGCTGCTAAACTGTAAACACATAACAAAACGGTAATGGTGGATACGTTAGCCGAGTGCTAACGTGACTAACTGATGAAACAATACAGTTTGTAAACCAAAATATGTCTACTGTAATGTCTGAAGAATGACAGACAAAAGCAAAATAAACAGCAATTTCACAATGATTATAAAGTCTGTGCGCTGCACTACATTCTTTATTATTAAAGGTACCATAGAATGCGTTGATACAATATTTTAAATTGTTCTCTGGTATATACATAGAAGGTATGTGGCTTAGGTAAAGGCAAAAAATCTCCAAATGGAAATTTACATGTCCATTTAAAACCCTAGGATTTGTCCCTAGAATGGAATGGTCTGTTATTACCTTATTTGGAAGGGTCATGAATAATAATGTTGAGCTCTGCTCTGATTGGCTGTTTCACAGTGCGGCTCACTGTTGAGCTCTGCTCTGATTGGCTGTTTCACAGTGCGGCTCATTTCAGTAGCTCACACAGCAGGAAGGAAACACAGGGAAAATATATATATATGCAGCTATATTGTTGGGTAATTATACCGTAATATAAAATGTGGGCATCAGGAAGCCGCTATTAATATGCGGGGCATTGAAACTGCTTTCGAATGCACGATCGCTTTTTAGTTTCACTTTCTCTTTCGAGATTCGCGATCGCACATTACTCTTTATACTATGGAGCGGCAGTACTTACCACAAATTTTACAAGATCAGATGCTTATCAGTGGTGCTCAGGATCTGTAAATCATTCGCCATCATCCTCAGTCATCTCTCCTTACTCTCTTTATGTGGTAAGTGAAATCTTCTGTACTGTAATGTAACAGGCTACCGCTAGCAAGAAGCTAACCATGTCCCTTTAGTGGCTCGCGTTATTTTATTAGAATGTGTTATTTGCTTTCCGTGCCTTTCTGAATACAGACACCAACCCATCCCTGCACTTCACATCCCCTGCACAGCCTGGAACATAACATTTATTTCCATGATCTGCCATTTTCGCTGTTGTCCTCGCTTGTTTCTTCACAATACCTGCAGAACTTCTGATGGTTCGGCTGTGCAGGTTCAGCTGGCGGCTGGCATAGAACATGGGCGGGTATATGCAAATGTTGGTGGCGTACATATTAGTGATCGCGACTGACACAGTCGGTGTTATGTTCTGATTCGCCTATTTTTCAGTGGTCTTTTGCATTCACAAGATTTACATAAGAAGGAGGAAACGATGTTTGAGGCTCACGGTATGTCATTTCCATGTACAGAACTGTTATTAATCAACTATGCCCAGGTAAATACAGTTTTCCATTCTGTGGCACCTTTAAACGAAGTAATTAGAACACCGACAGTCTACATTAATTGACACATTCCTAGGAAATAGTGGGTTCACAGCGAATTATCAGAACTATTTCAGTAAGACAGCAATATTGTGGTTTACCTGGAAACCTAAAGCTGCACTAGGTAAACATCACATATTAGCAGAAAAAAACTTGATATTTTGAGCAATTAATTGAGAATGTACACATAATGTATCAATCGTACTTACAGATTGTGGTTCGGAGACGCTTGTTGGTCCAAATAAAGATTAGAAGCCGATGAAGATAAAAGGCGAGATTAGAGAACCAGTCCTTAGGTCAGAATGTTTGTATTTCGTGGGCAGGCGGGATTATACAAATGTGTTACCCAGAGATGTAGATCGGTAACAGGCAAAGGATTCGAAAAGAGTGATAATTGAGAGATATTTTATCATGCACTTTTTTTGATTAACAACTTTTCAGACTGTTTATATTTAGGGCTGTGACGGTGGCAGATTTTTACCACCGCGGTGGTAATGGTGCGGTGGTATGATATTAATTAGCCTATATTTATACATAAAAATTATATATATAATATTCAAATTCAAAAATTATCATATATATAATTTTGAAATGCAACAAATAAATGAGGCTCGATCATCTATTAACAAACGTGCGTGTTTATTTTAGCACTTCCGTCAGTGAACTCGCAGCCTGCAAAACACTAAAATAAATATCAAACAAATAATAGTCAAATAGGAAAGTAGCCTTAAATAAACAAATAAATAAATAATAATAAAAAAAGTTAAATACACCCTGTCAACCGGGCGCGAGCGGCATGGCAAGACACGACAAAATACCTATTATAATCAGTTGTGCTGTGTTGTACATTGGATGCTGCGCGACATGACACGACAAATCCCCACAGTAAACTACTTCGTCCTGTTTATGACGTACTGACACAAAGTTCAAATGTCCTGTAGACACTCAACCTGTTGTGTTGCGACCAGACTGTAGGTTGCGACGCGGCGTGACACCGGTCTCGTCCGGTTTAGACACGGTTCTGTTCCGCCACCAAGCAAGCGGGCATGTTAAGTCCTCGTCTGCACGCGCTCTCTGTGTGGAATAGGAATCGCGGCGTATGCTGCCACATTTCTTTGTAGCATCGTACATTTATCGCGGTCTCGTTTGTATTTGGCTAGTTTGGAGAAAGCCTCACCAATACAAACCTGACCAGCCGGGCGTTTGCGATCACGTGAACTTGAAGACACTTGTACAAACGTGGATGGGTGACATGAATGGAAAGGATTCCAGATCGGCGATGTAGAATTTGGTTTCCCAACAATGTCCATCGCTCAACACGAAGTAAATTTGCTGAATGCAGAATAAACTGTATTTTCCTGCACTCAAACCTGCCAATCTAAAGGAAACGCTGTGTATGGCGTTTGAGGTAATTTGTGAATTAGGATAGACTTATAGTCTAAATAAAACAATTGGCAACTGTAATATTATTACATTTGTATACAAAACTTTGCTTGTTATACAGGTGCTGGTCATATATAATTAGAATATCATCAAAAAGTTGATTTATTTCACTAATTCCATTCAAAAAGTGAAACTTGTATATTATATTCATTCATTACACACAGACTGATATGTTTCAAATGTTTATTTCTTTTAATTTTGATGATTATAACTGACAACTAAGGAAAATCCCAAATTCAGTATCTCAGAAAATTAGAATATTACTTAAGACCAATACAAAGAAAGGATTTTTAGAAATCTTGGCCAACTGAAAAGTAAGAACATGAAAAGTATGAGCATGTACAGCACTCAATACTTAGTTGGGGTTCCTTTTGCCTGAATTACTGCAGCAATGCGGCGTGGCGTGGAGTCGATAAGTCCATGGCACTGCTCAGGTGTTATGAGAGCCCAGGTTGCTCTGATAGTGGCCTTCAGCTCTTCTGCATTGTTGGGTCTGGCATATCGCATCTTCTTCTTCACAATACCCCATAGATTTTCTATGGGGTTAAGGTCAGGCAAGTTTGCTGGCCAATTAAGAACAGGGATACCATGGTCCTTAAACCAGATACTGGTTGCTTTGGCACTGTGTGCAGGTGCCAAGTCCTGTTGGAAAATGAAATCTGCATCTCCATAAAGTTGGTCAGCAGCAGGAAGCATGAAGTGCTCTAAAACTTCCTGGTATACGGCTGCGTTGACCTTGGACCTCAGAAAACACAGTGGACCCAACACCAGCAGATGACATGGCACCCCAAACCATCACTGACTGTGGAAACTTTACACTGGACCTCAAGCAACGTGGATTGTGTGCCTCTCCTCTCTTCCTCCAGACTCTGGGACCCTGATTTCCAAAGGAAATGCAAAATTTACTTTCATCAGAGAACATAACTTTGGACCACTCAGCAGCAGTCCAGTCCTTTTTGTCTTTAGCCCAGGCGAGACGCTTCTGACGCTCTCTGTTGTACAAGAGTGGCTTGACACAAGGAATGCGACAGCTGAAACCCATGTCTTGCATACGTCTGTGCGTAGTGGTTCTTGAAGCACTGACTCCAGCTGCAGTCCACTCTTTGTGAATCTCCCCCACATTTTTCAATGGGTTTTGTTTCACAATCCTCTCCAGGGTGTGGTTATCCCTATTGCTTGTACACTTTTTTTCTACCACATCTTTTCCTTCCCTTCGCCTCTCTATTAATGTGCTTGGACACAGAGCTCTGTGAACAGCCAGCCTCTTTTGCAATGACCTTTTGTGTCTTGCCCTCCTTGTGCAACGTGTCAATGGTCGTCTTTTGGACAATTGTCAAGTCAGCAGTCTTCCCCATGATTGTGTAGCCTACAGAACTAGACTGAGAGACCATTTAAAGGCCTTTGCAGGTGTTTTGAGTTAATTAGCTGATTAGAGTGTGGCACCAGGTGTCTTCAATATTGAACCTTTTCACAATATTCTAATTTTCTGAGATACTGAATTTGGGATTTTCCTTAGTTGTCAGTTATAATCATCAAAATTAAAAGAAATAAACATTTGAAATATATCAGTCTGTGTAATGAATGAATATACAAATTTCACTTTTTGAATGGAATTAGTGAAATAAATCAACTTTTTGATGATATTCTAATTATATGACCAGCACTTGTATAGTGTGTGGCGTCATGTGCACTACCGCCGGTGCCAATAGACAACCGCGGTGACAACCGACCATCGCGGTGACGCGGTTGTCACGGCGACCGTCACAGCCCTATTTATATTTAAGGATAGCTACGTTACAAACTGCAAAAGGGATATTTTTCAAAAACCCATATGACCTGCTCTTTAACTGTCAAATTTTTTTTCTGTAGAGGAGATTTATTTGCTTTGCATCATTTCAGCACAACCAGTTTAATCAGTTCATCAAGTTTACAGAACATAATATAACAGTATATCTGCCAGCAGCAATACAAAGCCTGTATGGAATTAAAATAATGACAAATGTGTTTGAAACAAAAAAAGCTGAATTGCATTAATTGAAAAAAAGCATTGCATTAACAGTGCTTGCATTGCATTTTCAGGACTTGCATTTTTAGGGGCTGAAATACAACATGTTTGTATGTTTAAGCTGTCAATGTTTCAATTTAAAATATTTTACACGCATTTTCATTATTAAAAATTCAGTGATCTGTATTTGCCTTCCAGACTTAACTTACAAATATATAAAATTATGAATTATGAAACAGAGTCTGTTTGGAAATGCAACCTATTATATCTAAGAGCCAACTTTTATTCCATTTTATTTCGCTTTACAAATTCGCTTACATTCAGTGGTTCAAAGTTGACAAAATATTCAGCATTACACATTTGGGAACTGCAGGAATAGCAGTAGAGTACCAATGCATAATTTCCATCTGCTGTTAGTCAATCGTCAGCAGGTAATGAAAGTGAGTGTTTGAGGAAGACCACAGCAACAGATACAGCAAGTCATTCATTCACAAAAACTGATTCACAGAAATGGAGCAAGCGGTAAGTATATGTAATGATTATCGGGGCCAGAATATATGCAGACAAACTGATTAAGACACGGAAACTTTGGCCGTTTCTCAGTACCAAGTACGCAAAGTACGGACTTGCTTTCTCGGTAGTTCGGACTTGCAAGTTCGACTCGGGAATGCGCACTCCTGAGGACGGGAGAACACGAGTCCGGTAATTCTGCAAATAGAACAGCAGTGTACTTGATAACTTCAGTCAGCTCGCCCAAGTTATCTACACTGTATTACAATACAACAAAATACGATATCAATCACCACTGCCTCTTTTTGTTTTCATGTAAACACATTAATAGCCGCAAAAATGTAGTTCAGGGAACATACATACATTACATTGAAACGAAATATTATATCAAACAGCATTGACTCTTTTCTGTTTCATTTAAAATATTAATATCCACAAAAATGTGGTTCATACGTACACGCAATATCAAACACCACTGCCTTTTCGTTTTCTTCAAAATATAAAACACAACCCTCTTTTCGTTTTCATTTTAAAAATATAAAACATATAAAACAGTAATATGTGGTTTAGGTAATATGTGCGCACACACTCTGATTCACTGTATGTATAATAAAATTAAATATGACAAGCACAACTCTGTCTTTTTGTTAAATGTCAGTTTTAATGAACAATAACAGCCATTATAAAAGTATAAAGTATTTTATAGACTTATGTAATTGGAAATAAAGACAAAAGCAAACAATTCAGTCACATTAACAAAGTAAGCGCTGTATTACGATTAATAAATAATTTATGAAACATAACTTTATGCTCAGCCAAAACGATATGACCTGGAAGAAATAAGATTCATGAGACCAAAGATTGCCTGTTAGATATACCCCAAACGAATTTTACCTCATGTTTAACCACTACAGAGACATCAGAGCCAGCGACAAATGTCAGAAGGACTAGCCGCGGTGAGGCTGCTCTCGGCGGATACATGAGCACTGAGCGCCCGCTGATCGCGAGGAGCTCGCGTCTCTGAAATCGCGACGCTAATTTTCAAATAGGCGCTATCTTTATAAATAAACCGCAGATTTGAGTTTTAAACAACTACATTATCGACTGAAATACTCTTAGAATGGCATTTCATGACACAACAGTAATATTTTGAAAATTTTGCGGTTTTCCCCTCCGCCATTAACGCTCGCTAATTGGTGCTAAATGCATTCTGGGATACCTGGCTGCCTCAAGTTCGCACAAGTCACCTCTGGATGCACGCTCAATAAAAGGGGCGGAGCAAGAACACATCCGGGGATTTGAATTGTACTTGGCTAGATGTGAACTTTGAATTGGAACAGTACTTAGGCGACGACTGATGTTTCACAAGTCCACAAGAACACAAGAACGCGTATTAAGAAACGGCCTTTGTTTACTTTTAATTGCTTTGATGTGATTGCTGTGTAACGGTTACACAGCATTATACTACGGGGCCGTTGAATGCTTGAATCTGATTGGCTGACGAACGTTCTAAGGTGTGCAATTATTTTCAGGGAAACGCACGGTGAACATAGTTCCAGGCAGGTCTTACACGACCAGATCACTTCGCCAAATTATTTGAGTTATTTCAAAGGTCCTTACAGCAAAAGAACCAAAACTCACAACGACACTGGCCAAACACATAAATATAGTAAACAAAGGAATAAAAACGACAGATCGTGTCCGTGTTTTTGCCACAAAATTATGTTTTATGTACGGAAAGCACATACTCTATCTCTCCCGCTCGCTCTCCCTCACAGACGCACATACAGTTTGCACACACATTAACATAGCACTAACAACATTAGTGCTTACTCTGACGGTTTTATAAGTAATATAGTTTAACAACTTAAAAACTACTTCTCACAAGCGAGGTAACAACAATGGCGCTCTTCGTGAAGAAAATGAACTTAAAGTTTCACTATAACTAGAGACATTGCTGCCAGACACTATTGAGAGACGCAAGACTCGCAGAGGTAATCTCTCTCTCTCTCTCTCTCTCTCTCTCTCTCTTATAACTTAGTCATTAACTGCATTAGTCTGCTATCAACGGCTCAAGCCTCCGTTACTAGGTTTAAAATTACGTTTTGGAATTAGCAACGGAGGAGTTGGATGAGATGCAGAAAAAATAATCCTACTCACAATAGCAATTTAAGTATAAAAACTGGACGAATGCCTTGAAATATATCATCTGTTCGATGTATTGAGGTGTGGCAACCATAGTATAAATGGAATAATTGACTTCGGTCCGTTGAATTATTAGAAAAATAATGCACACCCGAGGTGCATCACCACCTTGGGTGTGCATTATTTTTCTAATAATTCAACGGCCCGTCATCAATTATTCTTTACATAACATCAAAGCACATTACACAGAATGGTTAAAAGCTCTAAAATGTGAATCTCAGAAACACAAAACATTAAGATTTTCTATATAAAAGGCACCTTACTGTATATGTTATGTGCATGTTATATTTAATAAGTTCAGAAAATATATGGAATAAAAAAAAAAAAAAAAAAAACATTTTGACTACTTTTGCCGTCATACCACATGGGATTCAAACCCATGACCTGAAATGTTCAGGGCTTGTGATTTAGCAAGCTACACCACCCAGTTGACACACATTCCTCAGGCTGCTGAGGAGAGCTTTCAAGGCAAAAACGAGCACACTTTTCTGCTTTTGCATTACTTGGCATGTTAACTGATTAACCTGCTAAGATTAACCTAAGCTAACAGTTAACAGTTTACAGTTAACCTGATAGCTGAAGAGCCACATTAGAAAAAATGGCAACTAGTTAGCATGTTAACCAATTAGCAAGCTAAGCTAACTAGCATAAGATAAGTCAACTAACACAGTCAACTTTGAAGAGGTATTTCTCAGGAACATTAGTATCAAAAATGTTCATTCATTTCTATGCAGCTCAGTCCAAAGCAGAAACAAAATGATGGAAAATTAATTTCAACTGATCAAAGTATTGCCAAGATAAAGCCTCTGAACCAGTTGAACAAAATATATTTCTTTTATATATTATATTTTCAAAAATATATTTTCTTTTCTGTGCAGCATGGTCCAAAGATCATCTGAGCCAATTTTCATAAGAATTTTGAAAACAAATTTTGCAGCAGTAGCCAAAAAAAACAAAAAACAAAAAAAAAACACTGAATACTGTACTTTTCAAAATGGCCACTACTGTAAAGGGTGGAGTCTTCTTAATGCAAGATAATGAATGTGATCAGCATAAGGACAGAAGTCAGGACTAAATGTAATTTTTCTATAACAAAGGGTTTAAAAGATAACCATTTGAAAAGTAAATTTTTGAACTGGTCATGGCACAGTAGAGTTGGTCCCAGAGATCACAAGTTTGGTAAGATTACTATTCATTACCATTACTACAAGTAGAACATGTTCACAATTCAAGCAAAGTCCCTTTCAAGGAAAGTCCGTTCACTCGGCCGCCATATTTGCAACGCCTCCGGGCAGCTCAAACAAGACCAAGTCCTATCTAAATGAATGGGGGAATCAGGAAATCTCAAAAACTGCTCGCTGAACTTGCAATTAAATTACATATTTTAAATCAGCAACAAAATGTGAAATGAACTGCTCCATGAATGTTGTTCCTTATGCTCAAATAACATTTAAAAAGCTTATTTTTCAGGCTAGACCAGCCAATGCGCATGCGTAGTTCCAACGCGCTTATGACTGTGCATGCGCGCATTGGCTGCTCTAGCCTTCGGTTTCTATGGGAACCGGAGCTTCTAACGGCCGCTGCAGTGACGCAATGACTTTACCAATCAACGATTGGCTCTTTCATTTAGAAGGTGGGACTATTCTGCCATATTGCGCGTTGCAGTTTCTCCCATTCATAAGTATAGGAGTGAACCGTCTTTGTATTTCTATAGTCTTTGATTCAAGTGCGATTTATCAAAAGATAGAACACATCATTGAATTCTTCCCCCAGAGTACTCTTAAAGTCCACGTCAAGTCAAGTCACCTTTATTTATATAGTACTTTTAACAATACAGATTGTGTCAAAGCACTTAACAGTATCAAATTGGAGGATAGAGTGTCAGTAATGTATAATAATAAGTTTAAACACTCAATTTTCAGTTAAAGGTATTTCATTATTGAATTCAGAGATGTCATTGTCTAGCTCAGTTTAGTTTAAATAGTATCTATGAAATCAAATTGACGATAATCTTATAGAATAGAAATAGAAATTAAGTGTCCCCAACTGAGCAAGCCAGAGGTGACAGCGGCAAGGAACCAAAACTCCCTCTGTGACAGAATGGAGAAAAAAACCTTGGGAGAAACCAGGCTCAGTCGGGGGGCCAGTTTTCCTCTGGCCAGGATATTATTTATTTTTTACTTATTGTTTTAATGAAATTTTAAATGTATAAATGTATTATATTTCTATTTTTATATTGTTGCAATTTCTAACAATAATAGTATTATGTAGTTAGGTATTTTATTATATTATAGTTATTTTGTTTAATTTTAAGTTTTATTGTATTTAAGACGAGGTCTTCACTGGGGATATGTCCCCGGAGCTCATCCAGGTGTCCGGCCTCCGGCAACGATCAGGGTCGCAGACATCATCTCCCGGCGCCGATCCACCATCTGATCCGGACACGGACTGAGAAACAGAATAAGAAAGAAACAGACAAATATTAGCGTAGATGCCATTCTTCTTACGATGTAACGAGTACATCGTGTGTTAGGAGTGTTCCCGGTTCCAGTTGATCTAATTAATGCAGCCTAACAATCCTTTAACGGATTTGAATAATAGAAGTGTATTAGTGTATTGTGTGTAAGCCAGGTTAAAGAAATGTGTCTTTAATCTAGATTTAAACTGACAGAGTGTGTCTGCCTCCCGAACAGTGTTAGGTAGATTGTTCCAGAGTTTGGGCGCTAAATAGGAAAAGGATCTGCCGCCCGCAGTCGATTTTGATATTCTAGGTATTATCAAATGGCCAGAGTTTTTAGAACGCAGCGGACGTGGAGGACTATAATGTGATAAGAGCTCGCTCAGGTACTGAGGAGCTAAGCAATTCAGGGCTTTATAAGTAATTAACAAGATTTTAAAATCTATCCGATGATTGATAGGGAGCCAGTGCAATGTTGACAGAACCGGGCTAATATGGTCATACTTCCTGGTTCTAGTAAGGACTCTAGCTACTGCATTTTGGACCAACTGTAGTTTATTCATCAAGGGTGCAGAACAACCACCCAGTAAAGCATTACAATAGTCTAACCTTGAGGTCGTAAACGCATGAATTAGCATTTCTGCATTTGACGTTGAGAGCATAGGTCGCAATTTAGCTATGTTTTTGAGATGGAAAAACGCAGTTTTACAGATACTTGAAACATGGCTTTCAAATGAAAGATTGCTATCAAACAGCACACCTAGGTTCCTAACTGATGAAGAAGAATTGACAGAGCAGCCGCCAAGTGTTAGATAGTGTTCTAGGTTATTACATGTGGGGTTTTTAGGTCCGATAATTAACACCTCTGTTTTTTCAGAATTTAGCAGTAAGAAGTTACTTGTCATCCAGTTTTTTATATCGACTATACATTCCGTTAGTTTCTCAATTTGGTGTGTTTCACCGGTCCGTGAAGAAATATAGAGCTGAGTATCATCAGCATAACAGTGAAAGCTAACACCATGTCTCCTGATAATATCTCCCAAGGGTAACATGTAAAGCGTGAAAAGTAACGGCCCTAGTACTGAGCCTTGAGGTACTCCATACTGCACTTGTGATCGATATGATACCTCTTCATTTACTGCTACGAACTGATGGCGGTCAGATAAGTACGATTTGAACCATGCTAAGGCACTTCCACTAATGCCAACAAAGTTTTCTAATCTATTCAAAAGAATGTTGTGGTCGATAGTGTCGAACGCAGCGGTAAGATCCAGTAGAACTAATAAAGAGATACAACCATGATCAGATGATAGAAGCAGGTCATTTGTAACTCTAATGAGAGCAGTCTCAATACTATGATACGGTCTAAATCCTGACTGGAATTCCTCACAGATACCATTTTTCTCTAAGAAGGAATATAATTGTGAGGATACTACCTTTTCTAGTATCTTTGACAGAAAAGGGAGATTTGAGATCGGTCTGTAATTAACTAGATCTTTGGGGTCAAGTTGTGGTTTTTTAATGAGAGGCTTAATAACAGCCAATTTGAAGGTTTTGGGGACATGTCCTAATGACAATGATGAATTAATAATAGCCAAAAGAGGATCTATGACTTCTGGAAGCAGCTCTTTTAGTAGTTTAGATGGAATAGGGTCTAACATACATGTTGTTGGTTTAGATGATTTAACAAGTTTATACAATTCTTCCTCTCCTATAATAGAGAATGAGTGGAATTGTTCCTCAGGGGATCTATAGTGCACTATCTGATGCAATACTGTAGCTGACGGCTGCATGGTTACAATTTTATCTCTGATAGTATCGATCTTGGAAGTAAAGTAGTTCATAAAGTCATTACAGCTGTGCTCTTGGGAAATGCCAACACCTGTTGATGCTTTATTTTTCGTTAATTTAGTGACTGTATTGAATAAATACCGGGGGTTATGTTTGTTTTCTTCTAGAAGAGACGAAAAGTAATCAGATCTAGCCGTTTTTAATGCTTTTCTGTAGGATAGGGTACTTTCCCACCAAGCTATATGAAATACCTCTAGTTTTGTTTTCCTCCAGCTGCGCTCCATTTTCTGGGCTGCTCTCTTTAGGGTGCGAGTGTGCTCATTATACCACGGAGTCAAACTGTTTTCTTTGATCTTCCTTAAGCGTAAAGGAGCAACTGTATCTAAAGTCCTAGAAAAGAGAGAGTCCATAGTTTCTGTTACATCATCAAGTTTTTCTGCGCTGTTGGATATGCTGAGGAATTGAGATAAATCAGGAAGATTACTTACAAAGCAGTCTTTTGTGGTAGAAGTGATGATTCTACCATACTTGTAACAAGGAGTAGAATTTACAGTTTTAGCTATATGGAGTTTACACAAGACTAGATAATGATCTGAGATATCATCGCTTTGCTGCAGAATTTCAACGCCACTAACATCAATTCCATGTGACAGTATTAAATCTAGAGTATGATTTCGACAATGAGTAGGTCCTGAAACTTGTTGTCTAACCCCAATAGAGTTCAGAATGTCTATGAATGCTGATCCTAATGCATCTTTTTCATTATTGACATGGATATTAAAATCACCACCAATTAAGACTTTATCTGTCGAACATCATTAGCGCCGACGTGGATAACAATCTTACTGAATTTACGTTTAGCATTAGCCAGCACTTTTAAATTTGCCAAGATGTCAGGCGCTCTGGCTCCCGGTAAACATTGGACTATGGTGGCTGGTGTCTCTATTTTCACGTTCCGTACAATAGAATCGCCAATTACTAGAGCACTTTCATCAGGTTTCTCAGTGGGTGCGTCACTGAGTGGGGAGAACCTGTTTGATGTTTTGATTGGAACGGAAGAGCGGTGTTTTGACCCACGACTTGGCCGCCTTACGGTCACCCAGTTGCCCTGCTGCACAGGCACAACCGGAACCGAACAATGTACAGAAGTCCCTGAGCTAGTCGCATCCAAAGCAGTATCTACAGCCCTCACATTCTTACTATCCTCAACTAAAGTTTGGATGCGTGTCTCTAGTTCTAAAATCTTCTCTGTCAGCCTAACTATTTCCCTGCATTTATCACATGTGAATCCCTCGTCACCGACAGAGAGAGATAAACTGTACGTGACATGAAGTGCAAACAACAAGAGAAGGAGAAGCCATTACTCACCGTGATTGATGAATGATACCAACTTAACTTACCACTTACCACTGTTGTTTGATGAACTTGTGAAAAACGGAGCGAGAGAGAAATGAAAACGGAGCGAGAAAAAAGAAAACAATAATAGGCGCGAATAGAAAGTGAATGGAACACGAGTAACAAGCTAGCCGGCTAACGATTGCTAACGCGCTGCACGCGCGGTTTTAAAAGCGAACGATCAAATTAGTTTGATAGATAATACCAGAAATATGATGGGAATTAAGTTATATATTATCACTTTAAACAACAGAGAGTAAAAGTAACGTAAAGAGTCAATAAAATGATGCCATCTTTCACTCTAAGATGGCGCCGCAGATGGCAGCTACTGTGCTTTGCTCTTCAGTGTTTGTACTGTTTTTGTTCGTTTTTCCTGTTTTTTGTGTCTCAAACACCATCAGTTTTACTAGGGATGATCTGCTGAACATTCGGCAGAACACACCACAGAATCTTTTACCAGTTTTTGATTATTCGGACGTTTTGCTGGACATTGTAGTTGGCGGAGCCGTAGCTCTGTTCAAACGCTTCAGGACGCGCAGACGGGGGAAGCGAGCCGGCACGCTCGTGAAGCTCAGACAGCGCGGATTTAGAACGCCGTTGCCTAGCATCCATCTGGCGAATCTCCGCTCTCTACCCAACAAAACGGACAAACAGGGACTTTTCAAACTCTGCTGCTCTGTGTTTCATGGAAACCTGGCTGAACGACGCCATTCCGGACAGCGCGTTACATCTTCCGAGCTTTCAGCTGTTTAGAGCGGATCGCGAGGCAGAATCAACGGGGAAATCACGCGGCGGCGGGACGTGCTTTTACATCAATGAGAGGTGGTGTACAGATGTAACTGTGTTAAAGAAGATGTGCTGTTCTGATCTAGAAACGCTCTTCATTAACTGCAAGCCTTTCTACTCGCCACGGGAGTTTTGCTCGTTCATTCTGGTGAGTGTTTACATTCCTCCGCAAGCGCACGTGAGCTCAGCTTTACAGAAACTCGCTGATCTGATCACAGACACAGAACAACAACACCCAGACTCTGTTTTAATCATTCTTGGGGACTTTAATAAAGCCAATCTCTCCCGTGAACTGCCAAAATACAGACAGCATGTTACATGTCCCACCAGAGACAGTAATATATTGGATCACTGCTACACAGCGATAAAGGACGCATATCACTCTGTCCCACGGGCAGCTTTAGGACTCTCTGATCACTGTTTGGTTCATCTTATACCGACCTACAGGCAGAAACTCAAATCTGGAAAACCTGTATTAAGAACTGTTAAAAGATGGACTAATGAAACAGAGTGGGTTTTACAAGCCTGTTTCTCTCTCACTGATTGGACTGTTTCTGAAGCTGCCGCAAATGATCTGGATGAGCTCACAGAGACTGTAACATCATATATAAGTTTCTGTGAGGATATGTGCATTCCTACCGAGACTCATCTAACTTACAACAATGACATACCATGGTTCACTGCAAAACTCAGACAGCTCCGTCAGGCCAAAGAAGATGCTTACAGAAAGGGGGATAAAGTCTTGTATAAACAGGCCAAATACACACTGGAAAAGGAGATCAGAGTGGCAAAGAGGAATTATTCCGGCAAGCTAAGGAAAAAATTCTCTTCCAGTGATTCTGCTTCAGTGTGGAAAGGTATGAAAGAAATCACCAGTTACAAGTCACCATCCCCCAGCACTCTGGAGAATCAACACCTGGCAGACGGTCTGAACGAGTTCTATTGCAGGTTTGAAAAAACACCCCATACCCGCCCTGAACACCTCTCCACACAACCGTTCACACCTCCAGCAACCCCCGTCTCCCCCACACCTGCAGTTCAGATCAGCAAAGATGAGGTGCGCCAGGTCTTCAGGAAGAACAAAAGAAGGAAAGCACCAGGCCCAGACGGTGTGTCACCAGCCTGTCTGAAATCCTGTGCTGACCAGCTGGCCCCCATCTTCACAAAGATCTTCAACAGATCACTGGAGCTGTGCGAAGTCCCCTCATGCTTCAAACGCTCCACCATCATCCCCGTCCCAAAGAAACCCAAAATTACTGGACTTAATGACTACAGACCTGTGGCTCTAACATCTGTGGTCATGAAGTCATTTGAAAGACTGGTTTTGGCTTATCTGAAGTCCTCCACTGGACCCTTACTGGACCCCCTGCAGTTTGCCTACAGAGCAAACAGGTCTGTGGATGATGCAGTCAACATGGGACTGCACTTCATCCTGCAGCATCTGGACAGACCAGGGACTTATGTGAGGATCCTGTTCGTAGACTTCAGCTCCGCTTTTAACACCATCATCCCGGACACCCTTCAGAACAAACTAACTCAGCTCTCCGTCCCCACCTCCGTCTGTCAGTGGATCACCAGCTTCCTGACAGACAGGCAGCAGCTAGTGAGGCTGGGAAAATACACATCCAGCACTCGTACGATCAGCACTGGAGCTCCTCAGGGCTGTGTTCTCTCCCCACTGCTCTTCTCCCTGTACACTAACGATTGCACCTCTAAAGACCCCTCTGTCAAGCTCCTGAAGTTTGCAGACGACACCACACTGATCGGCCTCATCCAGGACGGTGACGAGTCTGCCTACAGACAGGAGGTTAAGGAGCTGGCTGTCTGGTGCAGTCTTAACAACCTGGAGCTCAACACGCTCAAAACTGTGGAGATGATCGTGGACTTCAGGAGGAACCCCTCTGCACTCCCCCCGCTCACCATCATGAACAGCACTGTGACTGCAGTGGAGTCATTCAGATTCCTGGGCACCACCATCTCCCAGGACCTGAAGTGGGACAATCACATAGACTCCATTGTGAAAAAGGCCCAGCAGAGGTTGTACTTCCTTCGCCAGCTGAGGAAGTTCAACCTGCCACAGGACTTGCTGAATCAGTTCTACTCCGCCATCATTGAATCCGTCCTCTGCACTTCAATAACTGTCTGGTTCAGCTCAGTTACCAAATCTGACCTCAGAAGACTACAGAGGGTAGTCCGGACTGCTGAGCGAATCATTGGTACAACCCTCCCCACTCTCCAAGAACTGTACTCATCCAGAGTGAGCAAAAGGGCTGGCAAAATCACTCTGGACCCCTCACATCCAGCACACTCCCTCTTTGAACTGTTACCGTCTGGTCGACGCTACAGAGCTCTGAGCACCAGAACGACCAGACACAGGAACAGTTTCTTCCCTCAGGCAATCCATCTCATGAACACTTGACATTAAAAGTGGAACACACAACACTATTATAAATTATTTATTCAACACACATACTTATTTTTTCATTTCAGATTTGCACATATTAGACCTGTACACCGTAATTGTCTATATTATATATTGTGTTTTTGCTATTTGTACATTGCCTATTTGTATATTATTCTTTTATTATCTGTGTCCTGTCCTGTTGCTGTCTTTCTGTTGCACTGTAGAGCTTCTGTCACAAAAACAAATTCCTCGTATGTGTAAGCATACCTGGCCAATAAAGCTCATTCTGATTCTGATTCTGATTCTGATTCTAAAAAAGCGGAGCTACAATTGCAAACCTCTCAGCAGCACAACAGACAGGACATCTCTGAATCCGCGTCAACCGGAAGTTGCTGCCCACTTTAAGTATGGTGACGTATTTCCAACTGAAACGAAATATTGAATAGAGGGCGTAGTTTTATTTTTGCACTCCTCCTCTCATCTCTCACTCGCAGCAAACTAATGGTTGGTGGGGTGTAAAATATAATTCAAGGCATTAATGTTTGCCTACAAAACCACCTTTGGCTCTGCACCCCTTTACCTAAATTCAGTACTTAAGACCTATGTGCCCTCTAGAAACTTGCGTTCTGCAAGTGAACGCCGCATTATTGTGCCATCCCAAAGAGGCATAAAACCACTTTCACTGACTTTTTCATTAACTGTTCCCATCTGGTGGAATGACTTGTCCAACTCAATCCAAGCAGCTGAATCCTTAGCCATCTTCAAGAAATGGCTAAAAACCCATCTCTTCCATAGAGCAGATGCGTTTACTCGGTCACGCGAGCACTAAACCGCGCTGTGAGATCCAGTATGAAGCGCTTGCATTCAGCGATGAACACAAATGTCTCTGTAATAATAATAATAATAATAATAATAATAATAATAATATTATAATATCACTCATTAGAACATGCAGAAACTAAGAAATACATTTTTCTATTTTTCAATTTATTTTAAGGAAAATGTTCTCAAAGAAAAAACTGGAGCAAAATTCTGGCTTTAAACTTGAAAGAAATAAAGATTTGAGATTCGTGATAATTATCGAAATCGACTGATATGAAAAAAATTATCGTGATAATTTTTTTTGACCATATCGCCCAGCCCTAATTTTGAGCCAGATTCTAATTGGGATTTCAATTTGGATAGATTTTTTGATGGCATAAAAGGCCCTTCTTGCTTTCTCTTTCAGTTCATTCACAGCCAAATTTAGCTTACCAGTTGCACTTATTTTCAGCCCGAGGTATGTGTAGTTTGTTGCATATTCAATTTTGGTCATACCAAGGGTGAAATTGTCTCTTTCCCTGACATCTGGGTCTTTTCTGGAATGTTAGTACTTGAGTTTTGTTAGGATTAATAGTCAGGGCCCAGGTCTGATAGAACTTGTGCAGGATGTCTGTAGGTTCTGCTGTAGACCCTCTTCTGTTGGAGACAGCAGGACCAGATCATCTGCAAACAGCAAGAACTTTATGTTGGAGTCGTGTAGTGTGAGGCCAGGTGCTGTTGATTGTTCCAGGAGTTTTGTCAATTCATTAATGTAAATATTGAAGAGGGTCGGTGATATTGGACAGCCCTGCCTTACACCCCACCCATGAGTGAAGAATTCTGTTTTTTTTTTTTTCAATTTTACTTGCGCATTGATTGTTTGAATACATTGTTTTTATAATATTGTATGTTTTACCCCCAATACCTGATTCTAGAAGTTTAGACAGCAGACCTTCATGCCAAATTGAATCAAAGGCCTTTTGGAAATCTACAAAGCAAGCAAATATTTTGGTTTCGTTTTGGTTAATGTATTTGTCAATCAGGGTGTGTTGGGTGAAGATGTGGTCTGTTCTATAATTTGGTAAGAATCCAATTTGACTTTTGCAGAGGAGATTGTGCTCTATAAGGAAGCGTACAAGTCTTGTGTTGATGATATTTCAGAACAGCTTCCCTCGATTACTGCTTACACAAATGCCTCTGTAACTGTTTGGGTCTGATTTGTCTCCACTTTTGAATGTGGGCGTTATGAGTCCTTGATTCTAGGTTTCATGTAAATGACCAACACTTAGAACAAAGTTGAAAAGTTTTAGTAGGGCCAATCTTAATTTGTGCTCTGTGTTCTTGAGCATTTTGTTGAGGATGCCATATGGTCCACCTGCTTTTTTGTTTCTTAGGGCCTGGATTTTATCAATCAGTTCATTTTCTGTAATGGGGTAGTCTAATGGGTTTTGATATTTACCAATTGTATGTTCCATATGAATCATTTTTTCATATTTTTGGGTTTGTTCTGGGTCTAAATCAAACCATTTTTCATTTTCTTGTGTGGTTTTATGGATTTTCTTAGAGGATGTGAGGTTAGATAAATTGGCCAAATATTCAAATATATAATTTATGTTCTCTACAGCTAGATTGACACCATCTCGATTGTGAGGATAAAATCTGCCTAGAAAGTTGTCTATAAGCATACTTTTGGATGGCCATTTGCTGTCATATTTTTCTGTGCTGTTTTGTGCCCATCTGCAATTCTCTCTAATGTTGTACAGCTTACTGGGCTGTGAGTGTATGTTCGTATTTTATAAAGAATTGGTGAGTTGGCCTCCTGGGTCACAATAAAACATTCTCTGTCTTTATTCTCAACTTCATATTCTCTGTCTTTCTGTGTAGGGGCATCACCATTCCAGAGCATGCCATTCCTGCCTCAAGGTTATGCTGTCCACAGCCATTTCACCACCCAGCCGGGTAAGTCCCCTTACATTTTTTTTTTATTTTTATAACATTCATCACATTGATATTAACGTGGAATTTTCTAAAACATTTCAGCTTCACTTTACATCTTTTCTGGCCAGAAATGCGTCATACATTAGTATTGTGCTATTTTATCTCAACAACATCGATCCATCATTCCTTCTTTCCTCAATTGAACTTCACAGGATTCATCCCTAGTGCTAGTATCCCCCTCCAGAAACAGCTTGAACATGCCAATCAGCAGTCCAGCTTTACTGACTCAGTAAGTACTCACTGAGACTCATTTGGTAAATATTGGGAAGCAAGGTCTAACTTCCATGAGAAAATGTATTGTTTATATGTGTGTACTGCAGATGGTTGTGGATGGTACTTATTTGTGTGTATTATCATTAATAGGCTGCTCTTAGACCCATCCATCCACAGGCTTTACATGTGAGTGCAACCAGTCTGATGACCACTCCATCCATGGCTGTCCAGATCCCTGCTGCCAAGGTGAGCTCACTAACCTACATTGAACCTTTCTAAATGTCCATCACTGGATACCCAGGTGAAAAAAAGTGCAGTAAAATACACTTTATTTCAGTATACTTCCATAATGTACTTAAAGTGCTCTATTTTCATGCAGAAATGCAATATAATATACATAACTATGTTTTCAGAGGTGTATAAAGACCTTACATAGTGAACCGTTACATTTTTATTAACTTAGAATGAGCAATTTATATCTACATACAGGTCCCCTTACATGGAAGTCACCACCATGTTTGTACAGTAGCCTTTAAAGGACAAACAGAGCGCGTTTCGTCACTATGTTGTTCTTGCGAATAAAACACTGACACTATGATGAACAAGTAACAATAATATTCGCAATAACATATTGATTTATTGAATAACTAAGTAAATATAATTCCTTAATTTACCTTTGTAAAGAAACCTCATTGCTGGCTACTCTCTGCTGTCTCAGACTGTTGGCCACTGTAGCCTCTCTAAAAGGAGGGGTGAGCGGGGGACTGAGCCATTGGTTGCAATTCCCAACCTCAACCACTAGATGCCGCTAAAATTTACACTCTGCACCTTTAAAGTGTCCCAGTGACTGTCTCTTTGCAGTTAAGGACCTGTCATATAGGGTTGTTCCGATTCCGATACTAGTATCGGAAAATCCACCGATACCACAAAAAATTCTGGCATCGGTGAGTACTTGAACCCATGTACCGATCCGATACCATTTTATTAAACAAGACCTATAGTTATGCGCGCTAGCTTTGCTTAACGCTGCAAATCGGAAATCAATTATTCTTTGCTGCTCAGAATGCAAACACAGGAAGTTGTGCTGTGTTGCCACAAGCAACCACTATTTAGAGCAGCGAAGAAGAAATACAAACGTGCTAGCACATTGCCAATAAATCACTCTCATATGCGACTAAATGATGTCTAATATTAGCCAATGGCTAATAAATGATCAGATTTTACTGGAAGGGTATGTATAAGTTTAGCACAGATATATTGTCACTCGCCGAACACTATGACTGAGTGCTTCAGTGTTTCACTCTCCGTCACACGATCTATTTTTCAGATCATCTGAATGGATGCGCAGCGCCCCTGTATTTGACATACCGTAAGCCCTAGTGTGAAGCGCACAACTCGCCGTCGCTTTGCTTTTTTCCTCACACGCAGAGAGAGAGAGAGAGGGAGCGAGAGAGTCTTACATGTAGCGCGTCAATTCTGCATGGTAATATGTAAAGGATATTCTTTGTTGTATTTTCCTGTCAAAATAACGGAGTTCCTTTGTAATTATTCAGCTTAACTGCCGGGTTCTCCGATAGTAGGCGGAATTAATGCGCAACGACAATCTCATTGGCTAGTGCTCACCTATTATCGCCCCTGTTTTGATTTTAGCAAATCAGTTCGAGCCAATGCAGACAACGTGATTAATATTCATGAATCCAGCAGCTTGTTAATCCTTAGTGTGTTTTATATTGTTCTTAATAGAATTCATAGTATGATTATTATCTTATCAGTATTATTGATAGTTTTTCCCCATTTTTACAGGAACATTTTAATGACCAAAAAAGCACCACCACTAAAAAAAAGCTCTAAAAGTTCAGTTAAAATGACTAATATGCATTCATACATGGTTACCAAGTTTTAATTCTAATTGCTAAAGTTCTATCATTAAATAATACTTGATTATCATATTATATTTATAATGCTTGACTGATTGATGTTAAGAGTGTACTTTTAGATATTTAAAAATGTGCCATCTTCAAAACATTATATATTACATTTTGTTTACTCGCCAGACTATCTATCTATCTATGTATCTATCTATATGGTGAAACACACCATAAAATAATTGTATCAATTCATACAGGGCTAGTAGAACATACAGCTGTATAACCAGATACACACCCTGGTATCAGATCAGTACTCTGTATCGGCCGATACCCTGAGCCTAGGTATCGGAATCGGTATCGGGAAGGGAAAACATCTCTACTGTCATAGTTTAATGCATGAGAAGATGACATGAAGCGACGCGAGTTTAGCTGCATTGAAAACAGGTGAGCGCACATGTGCATATATACCTCCTGATCGGGGCGAAGTTCATGGGATTTTGCCCACAGAATGATAAGAGCACACATTATTTTAACACATTTTATTATTTCACACTCAGTATTTTAACTTGTGCACTGCAAGCCATGCATACAGCGCCGGACATGGACAGATTTTCTGGTACGCAAAACAAGTACTTTAAAGGAATTCCTTAGCTTATTGCAGTTACTGTGGCAGCCAACAACAGCACAGCTTAACCCTCCGCACATTTTTATATTTAGTTATATTGAAAAAGTTTAAATTCAGTCAATCTTTTTTTACCCCGTTTTAACATGGATTTCTATGGAGACCGGCCGTAGCTGTCGGGCAAGATGGCGGATAGCAGTGGCGGCACATAATATCCGAGTTTTGATTGGTCAGATCGCCTGTCAATCAAGCTCTTTGCGAATGGTCAATTACGTTAACATTCCCTTTATATGATATACTTAACTACATGTTTATGGTGTCTTTAAAACATACAATCAGGTACACTATTACTGTCATTAGTAGCACTTTTTTCCGCATTAAAGATATAGCATTTCAAGTACTTTATGCTAAAAGTATACTTACCAGGGCTCCAGACTGCGACTAAAACGGTCACATTTACCACCAAATATATTAATTTGCGAGTGAAGTTTTTGCTGAGGTCGCCACTAGCAACTGTATATTTACGTTATGACTTAAATTTTTCATGATTGTTTTGCGATCACATCTTTTATGTTATATTCACGTATTAAACTGAGACGATGCGCATCAAAGTTTTAATGGAAATAAAGAGTTTCAAACAGTCCTCATCTCTGCTGAAATGCCTGCTAAATGCAGCTCAGTTGTGCAGCACGAGAGAGATCAAAATGACGGAGACGTGCAAAGTGAAAGTGCAGAAAAGCAGTGTCTATTTCATGCACAACTTGAACAAACTTCAACAGGTAAAGCTGTCAGCTGTGTGGATATTGGCAATATCGTTAACAATTATCGTTTATAATCATTACTGAAATGGCTTCTTGTTATCAAGATCTTAGTCTATATGCTGTGTTCTGTTAAAGGGGTCATCGGATGCCCATTTTCTACAAGTTGATATGATTCTTTAGGGTCTTAAGGAAAAGTATGTAACATACTTTGGTTAAAATTTCTCAATGGTAGTGTAAAAAAACACCCTTTTTACCCTGTCAAAATCAGCTCTGTTTTCAGCAAGCTATTTTAGTCCATGTTGCTTTAAATGCTAATGAGCTCTTCTGACCCCGCCCCTCTTCCGTGGGGTGATGAGCAGACTGTAAACTTCAGTCGCGAAACTTGCTAACTAGCACATATTAGGAAAGGCGTTTTGCAAAGGTTCATAAAAAAACCCTTATACTCACTTCTTCTGTAGATGAAGCTGGATCACGAATGATTCGCGTGAACATAGACGCATTTAGGCAGATCGGGGATTGGCGCATTCCCTTCAAAAACTAAAGTAACGTTAATCCTCTGCGTCTTCAGCGGCTCAGATGTCGGGAGTAAATGACGACTGCTATATTCATTATTACGTCCAACAACAAAACACCTCAATCGTTTAATTGGAGACGTTCTTTTCTTCCCCTGCACCGGAGTCGACACAATGGCAGACAGCTCTCAGCTCATTCAGGGCGGGTCTAAGGTAAGACGGCCTTGTCAATCAACTATCGTGGGAGCGGCCTGTGCAGAACTACGTCATTCTGACAGGAATCTCAGAACAGCCTGATTTGAGAAAGGGGATTTTAAAATAGGGATTTAAAAAACAAAAAAACAAACAAAAAAACACTGGGTGGATTTTTATCAATATAGGGTGGATGTGTACACACACTTCCAACACACATTTGTTCAAACAACATGTAAAGTGAATTTTGCATCCGATGACCTCTTTAATGAGTGAACTTCATATTAGCCTGTTTGCAGCGCACTTGCCTTCCAGTAATCACAATAAGCTTTGTGCTTTGCTACTTTTTAATAAACAAACTATCAGCTTTAACATTCTGCCAAAATCATGTCAATGACAATGTCACTTTATTTATAAAGCACTATTTAAAGCAACAACTGTTAACCAATGTGCTGTACATAGACAATTAATCAATATATTAAAACAAATTAACTAATAAAATAAAACAGAACACAAAAAGGTATACATGCCATACATGCCATACATGCAGTGATCCAAGATGGCGGCGCGACCAGACGCAGCGGCTTCTCCAGATCCTAAAAACGGTGCTTTTATGTCTTTTAATGTCGTCTGTTCGTCTCCAAATACTGTCAATTTACCGCTAATTCATCGGGAGATCACTCCGGGATACATCTATGATCGCCAAAGCCTTTTGGATATCGACAACACATACAAACACAAACTTTCGCCGGCGGATACTGAGAAGCTACGAGGCCTTTGTTTACTGCTGGAGCCGGACCTCGAGACCGCGGCCTCGCCTACTGATGCTACCCGCACAAGGCGGCGTCGCAAGCGGTGTGAGAGAGGACGGAAGCGCGGCAAGCGCGGAGGTATACGAGCTAGGCTGAGGGCTAACCCCACAAGACCGGCTCTTCCAACACTCATGCTCTCAAACGTTCGCTCTCTGGAAAACAAACTGGACTTAATTCAACTCAGTCGATCTACACAGCATGAGGCAAGGGATTGTTGTGTGTTTGTTTTCACTGAAACATGGCTAAACGACAACATCCCGGACTCCGCCATTCAGCTGCATGGCCTAACCTGCTACCGAGCGGATAGAGATTCATCACTGTCTGGTAAGACTCGCGGGGGTGGCTTGTGTGTTTACGTCAACAAAAAATGGTGCAACAATGCTGCGGTAGTATCTAAACACTGTTCATCACTGGTGGAGTTTATGGTTGTGAAGTGTCGACCGTTCTATCTGCCGCGGGAGTTCACGGCCATTGTTATTGTCGCGGTTTACATTCCTCCGTGTGCAAACGCTAAGGACGCGCTTCGTGAACTGTACAGCGCCATCAGCGAACAACAAACAAATAACCCCGACGGCTTTTTCATCATAGCCGGTGACTTCAACCACGCAAACTTAAAGACAGTTTTGCCAAAGTTCTACCAACATGTGAACTTTGCAACAAGGGGAAACAACACACTGGACTTTGTTTACACAACAGTTAAGAACGCATACAAAGCCGAACCCCGCCCCCACCTCGGGTACTCGGACCACATCTCTGTTATGCTAATCCCAGCATATAGCCCACTTCTCAAACTCACCAAACCGGTTCAAAAGCAGATCACAGTATGGCCAGACAATGCTACCTCTGCACTGCAGGACTGCTTCCAGGACACAGACTGGAACATGTTTAAAGAGGCAGCCACTTACAACAACCACACAGACCTACAGGAGTACACTGAAACTGTGACTGCTTACATCAAAAAGTGCACAGATGATGTGACAGTCACAAAGACCATCACCACACGCGCCAACCAGAAACCATGGATGACAGCAGAGGTTCGTGGGCTGCTAAAGACCAGAGATGAAGCTTTCAGATCAGGAGATAAAGCAGCCCTCAAAACAGCAAGAGCCAATCTGTCCCGCAGCATCAAAAATGCAAAACGGTCATATGCTCAAAAAATCAACAATCACTTCACAGACAGCAGAGACACACGGAGTCTGTGGCAAGCCATTCAGACCATCACAGACTACAAGCCCCCGCCACAGGCCTGTGATGATGACACATCCCTCCCAGATACACTCAACCACTTTTATTCACGGTTTGAAATGCAGAATGACACACCTGCACAAAAACTGCCCACACCTCCCAACGACCAGGCGCTCTGTCTGTCTCCAGCCGACGTAAGGAAGACCCTATCTAGGATTAACCCACGCAAGGCTGCGGGTCCCGACAACATACCTGGCCGTGTACTGAAAGACTGTGCTGTACAGCTGACAGATGTCCTAACAGATATCTTCAACACCTCGCTGAGCCAGGCAGTCGTCCCCACATGTCTCAAATCCACAACAATCATACCGGTACCAAAGAAATCACCTGTGTCCTGTCTAAATGACTACCGTCCCATAGCACTGACTCCAATCATAATGAAGTGCTTTGAGAGGTTAGTCATGCACAACATCAAAACCAGCCTCCCCAACACACTCGATCCGCTCCAGTTTGCATACCGTCCAAACCGCTCCACAGACGATGCAATTTCCTCCACCCTCCACCTGGCTCTTACCCACCTAGAAAATAAAGACTCTTATGTTAGAATGCTGTTCATTGACTTCAGCTCAGCATTCAACACAATAATCCCACAACAGCTCACAAATAAACTAAACCTACTGGGCCTTAACAATTCCCTCTGTAATTGGATTCTGGACTTTCTAACCGGAAGACCTCAGTCAGTCAGTGTCGGCCACAACACCTCGAGCACTACCACACTGAGCACAGGTGCCCCACAAGGCTGTGTGCTCAGCCCGCTGCTCTTCACGCTGCTGACCCACGACTGCACTGCCAAGTTCAGCTCCAACCACATCATCAAGTTGGCTGATGACACAACAGTGGTAGGTCTCATCAGCAACAACGATGAAACGCACTACAGAGAGGAAGTGGCACAGCTGGCTGAATGGTGTTGTGCAAACAACCTGTCCCTCAATGTGGAGAAGACAAAGGAGGTTGTGATGGACTTCAGGAGAAACTCCGCTGATCACCCCCCACTGACCATCGACAGCTCGCCTGTGGAGAGAGTCAGCAGCACTAAATTCCTGGGGGTGCACATCACAGAGGACCTCACCTGGACCACCAACACCATGTCACTCTCCAAGAAGGCACAACAGCGCCTACACTTCCTCCGCCGGCTGAAAAGAGCAAGTCTCCCTCCACCCATCCTCACCATTTTCTACAGGGGCACCATTGAGAGTGTGCTGACCAGCTGCATCACTGTCTGGTACGGGAACTGTACTGCAGCAGACCGCAAGACCCTCCAGCGGACAGTGAACACAGCTGCAAGGATCATCGGTGCCCCTCTCCCCTCCATCCTGGACATTTTCCTCAAACGATGCTCCAGCAAAGCCAACAGTATCGTAAAGGACTCCACACACCCCTCCTACAGTCTCTTCCAGCTCCTACCATCAGGTAGACGGTACCGGAGCATCAGAGCCCGCTCTGCCAGACTGCTCAACAGCTTTTTCCCCCAGGCTGTGAGAGCCCTGAACTCAAGTCACCCCGCCCCTCTCTGAAACCTCATACAAACCCCCTACCTCCTGAAACATGGACAATCTGGAACTTATGGAACTTTGTTTGTGCAATCGAAGAGTGCTACAGGTGAGTGGGCCTGTACAAACCACCTGTAGTAGCACACTCTCTTCCTCTATGCGCACTAGTCACTTTTCACACACACTGCTGTGTGCACACAAATCCCACAAAAAGACTCAGTAATATCAGTAATATATGTATGTTTACATGCTCATGCACTACAAATCATCCTGCACTGTTCCCCAGCCAGCTGCTTGAACTCACATTGTCTCTCTTTGCACATGTACAGTATTTATCTGAAGCATTCGTATAGTTTGTACAGTTTGTATTTTTTAGTTTATGTATAGGTAAATTTTTTATATAGATAGTATATTTATAGTCAAAATCTATCAGTAGGATAGTTTGTGTATAGGTTTATATTGTTTTACTTCATTGCTGTATGCCTGTATTTATGTAGCACCGTGGTCCTGTGAGGCACGACATTTCGTTCCACTGTATGCCCCCGCATGTAGCGGAATGACAATAAAGCTCAACTCAACTCAACTCAAATATAACATGACACTATGTCATTTGTTAAAATCTATTTCAAACAAATAAGACTTCAGTTTTGATTTAAAATTACCTACAGTTCTGGCAGTCCTAATACTAGCTGGCAGGCTACTCCAGAATTTTGGCGCGGCTACTGCAAATGCCCGCTCTCCTCTGAGTTTTAGTTTTGTTCTTGGCACCACTAATACTCCCTGATTTGATGATCTCAAGGACTTCCCTGGGTCATATTCCACCAAAATATCAGTAAGGTAAGAAGGTGCAATTCATAAAATAAATACGGTTTTGGCGCTCTTTAATGCGGCAGGCGCTGAAGAAAAACTGAAGAAACCCAGGGTTCGTAAAATCGCTAGCCCGACATCCCGGGGCTATTGCATTTTCCAGTTGGGCTACCAAAATGTATCACTGCCCTGCCCGACGGGCTAATTAAATACAGGGCTCCCGCGGGTCCTTAAAAGCTCTCAATTTACTTGTATACAATTTAAGGCCATAAAAAGTTATAAATGCGTTAAATGGTATCAGAAAAGTCTTAATTACAATTTCAAGAGGTCTTACAGTTGGGGACGGAAAGACAAGAACCGCGATACAGCTGGATTAAATTTCAAAAGGCAACGATGTCATTAAATATGGGCGCTGCACATTTTTAAAGTCAAAACGCGGTGCAAATATCTTTGTGAATGTGTCTGTGAAGGGAACCATCTGTCCTCGTTGGCATTTTCATTTCATCTTGCCAAAAAGCCTGATAAAGCGAGATATATCCATCTGCAGACCTGCAGCACCAGCAGTTTCAGAACCGCAGCCACAGAACCGGAAGTGAGGGCAGAGCTTACGTTCTTAACAGAGTAGCGCCACCTACGTTTTTTACATGAAACGTCATACTTTACATATGTATGCATGTTAGGGATGGGAAGATTCCCCGATTCGCTCGGTGCATCGGCATGACAAGTTAATGATGCGATGCATCGGTTTAAAAAGTGTGCATCAGCTAAAAGTTGGCATTTATATCGCGATGCATCGTTTCTAACATATTTGCATCAGTAAAAAATGATTTATTTATATTTATTCCATGGTCTGTCTGAATACTCGATTCTGATTGGCTGGCAGGTGTTGATTAAATTAGTTTAACTGCACAGGTAGTTCCAGGTCAGTTTAATCACCGTTCCATATTAATGCGCTGCTTTAATTGATGTACACTAACCAACACGCATCACTCGCTCGCTCGCGCGCGCACACACACACACACACACACACACACACACACACACACACACACAGAGAGAGAGAGAGAAAGGGAGAGGTCGGAGATCGCAAATTGTGCGCACACACACACAAACTTGTCAACGCTTCCCCGTGATTTTTATTACAAAATAAAAGACAGATACTAGATCGGTACATTATATTTCCCAGCAACGAGGTGATAAAATGGCTGTTTTTGAAGTAATTGTTTGTAGAGAGAGGCACGCAGACACAGCAAGCAGGTACACACAACTGTCATCTCTCTCTCGCTCTCTCTCTCTCAATCGACAATTAATTGAAATACATGCTATAATTCATTCAAATAAATGTAGTCTTACTGCACTATTTCCTCTCTGTGTCTGATTTGAAGCTGGCAGAATGCTAGCGCTAACGAGCCGTAACTGATGAAAATAACCATAATTTTTACCCATTCGTTCAAATATTAGTTTTAACTTGTTTAAAACTTGGCAAATGACCATGGAATAAGCGGGATAATCAACGGCTAGCCTTGCATTAAAGGATTTTAATGCACTTCGCGGAGGCAACCACTCGCTTCGCGTCAGGCGGTTCTTTGCCTCCATATCGTGCATTAAAATCCTTTAATGCACGGCTAGCCGTTGATTATCCCTTACATAATTACTAGTGGATGCGCCATACTTTTATTGTTTAGAAAGTGACCAATAATCTGTGACCAGTATTTTATATGTAGATTGATTTCTCCTCTCTAAACTGTTTCTCAAGCGCGTTATCTCATCACCGCTGCTGTATATTTTTTCATCTGTAAATGTCAGAAAATCATGCAAACATATCATATAGTGAACGAGGCTGATGCGAGCGAACGAAGGCTTCTGCACGCATGCGCGCTACACAGACGGAACAGAATAGAATAATAGCACAATAATTATGAATAAAATATAGGTGTACAACAGGGCTAAAGGCGCTGCGGGGAAAAAGGTGCCTTTGATATTATTTTCTTCTAAACCACTAGATGGCACAAAAACATGGCGTAGCACTTTCCAAAACATCTGCTTCAAAGTTGATTCTGTGCTTACTTGATCTAATATTTTGTTTTTTAAAATGTTGTAGATTTAAGTAGCAAATGAGAATTACTAAAATTAATGCATATATTTTGAGACAAAGGTCTTCATGATTTTCAGTTTTGTTTAAGATAATTAAAGCAACAGTTTTTAAATAACGAAAGAATATATGTAAAAGTATGGTATTTGGGGTAAAAAGTGCCCCTGCTGTTGGGGCTAAAGGCACAGTAATTAACATAATTAATAGATGGCTGACTTTTCCATTTGTTGACATGACATGGTTAGATTCAGATGGTATATATCGTATATAATGTTGGATGTCCATATTAGAGATACCATGTTTAGAATGAAACCATCATATTTAAAAACATGATATTAATCATATCATATAATAAAATATCATTTGTTGTTACTACTGTAAATATACAGGTGCATCTCAATAAATTAGAATGTCGTGGAAAAGTTCATTTTATTTCAGTAATTCAAACTCAAATTGTGTATTAAATAAATTCAATGCACACAGACTGAAGTAGTTTAATTCTTTGGTTCTTTTAATTGTGATGATTTTGGCTCACATTTAACAAAAACCCACCAATTCACTATTTCAACAAATTAGAATATGGTGACATGCTAATCAACTCAAAACACCTGCAAAGGTTTTCTGAGCCTTCAAAATGGTCTCTCAGTTTGGTTCACTAGGCTACACAATAATGGGGAAGACTGCTGATCTGACAGTTGTCCGGAAGACAATCATTGACACACTTCACAAGGAGGGTAAGCCACAAACATTCATTGCCAAAGAAGCTGGCTGTTCACAGAGTGCTGTATCCAAGCATGTTAACAGAAAGTTGAGTGGAAGGAAAAAATGTGGAAGAAAAAGATGCACAACCAACCGAGAGAACCGCAGCCTTATGAGAATTGTCAAGCAAAATCGATTCAAGAATTTGGGTGAACTTCACAAGGAATGGACTGAGGCTGGGGTCAAGGCATCAAGAGCCACCACACACAGACGTGTCAAGGAATTTGGCTACAGTTGTCGTATTCCTCTTGTTAAGCCACTCCTGAACCACAGACAACGTCAGAGGCATCTTACCTGGGCTAAGGAGAAGAACAACTGGACTGTTGCCCAGTGGTCCAAAATCCTCTTTTCAGATGAGAGCAAGTTTTGTATTTCATTTGGAAACCAAAGTCCTAGAGTCTGGAGGAAGGGTGGAGAAGCTCATAGCCCAAGTTGCTTGAAGTCCAGTGTTAAGTTTCCACAGTCTGTGATGATTTGGGGTGCAATGTCATCTGCTGGTGTTGGTCCATTGTGTTTTTTGAAAACCAAAGTCACTGCACCCCTTTACCAAGAAATTTTGGAGCACTTCATGCTTCCTTCTGCTGACCAGCTTTTTAAAGATGCTGATTTCATTTTCCAGCAGGATTGGCACCTGCCCACACTGCCAAAAGCACCAAAAGTTGGTTAAATGAGCATGGTGTTGGTGTGCTTGACTGGCCAGCAAACTCACCAGACCTGAACCCCATAGAGAATCTATGGGGTATTGTCAAGAGGAAAACGAGAAACAAGAGACCAAAAAATGCAGATGAGCTGAAGGCCACTGTCAAAGAAACCTGGGCTTCCATACCACCTCAGCAGTGCCACAAACTGATCACCTCCATGCCACGCCGAATTTAGGCAGTAATTAAAGCAAAAGGAGCCCAAGTATTGAGTACATATACAGTAAATGAACATACTTTCCAGAAGGCCAACAATTCAAAAAAATGTTTTTTCTTATTGGTCTTATGAAGTATTCTAATTTGTTGAGATGGTGAATTGGTGGGTTTTTCTTAAATGTGAGCCAAAATCATCACAAATAAAAGAACCAAAGACTTCAGTCTGTGTGCACTGAATTTATTTAATACACGAGTTTCACAATTTGAGTTAAATTACTGAAATAAATGAACTTTTCCACAACATTATAATTTGAGATGCACCTGTATATTCACTTATTATTGGATCTCCAATACTTCAGAATCTTATTGAAATTTTTTTTTGTTTCTGTATTATAAAATATTTTTTATTAACATTTTAATGACTGTATATTTATTGAACAAAAATTAATTTTTATTTTTCAAAATAAGCAGAAAATAGTACAAACTTTGCTAAAGTGATTGTTTTGAACAAGTAATAACTTAGACATTATTTTAAAAAAACATTATTTTAGCTGAAGTATTTGTATCAATACCGTGTGCCTTTTAGCCCATGCTGGTGAACCTTTTACCCCGTGTGTGGAGTAAAAGGCCCCTCTTGCCACCTCATACATTTATAAGATTTTTAAACAAAATAAACAACTTGAATGATTTATTTTCTCACAAAATCTGTTGCTCCATTAATGTTCAATACAACGGATATATTTTTTTTTCTGCAATTATACATTTTAGGCGCAGTGAATAGCACGTTTTTTCATAAGGTGGGCCTTTAGCCCCGTTGTACCCTACATTCTGCTAAAATATTTGTTGTTGGACATTAAATGTGTGTTTTGTAGAATTTTAAACCTAAGTGTATTTTTATGATAGCAGTAACTGTAAAGGGACTATTGTAATAGGTATCAAATGTTAGTTAGTACAGTCCTAATTACTAAGCTCAAATGAATTAATGTGTTTCTTACAGCAGTTAAAATTATAGTCATTTTCTTTTACTATTTATTTTCTTATTTTATTTATTGTTATATTATAACAATCACTCTTGGGCACATTTTATCATGACAATCTTGTATAAATTCAAATTAAAATGTATCAAATGAACAGTTCACTCTTAGGTCCATTTTGTCGTGACAATCCTGCAAAAATAACTCCCCTGAACACAAAATAAAATGTGAAGGGCACTCTGGAAGCTTCTGATTGTTCCAGGAGATTTTTGAGGGTCCTTTCCTTGTCCTCTTCATCCATTATAAGGAAAAGCGGCTCTCCTACTGCCCCCTGAGCAGATGTTTGTTGCAATGGAGCCATTTCACAATTTCTGTCATGTGTCTGATTACTGGGAGCTCCTTAATTACAGAATAGTAAAGGAAAATGTAACTTTAATATTTCTTATGTATTAATATGTATCATATGCATCATATGTTATGTATTATGCATATATATATATATATATATATATATATATATATATATATATATGCATGAGTTCATTTGCAAAAACCGATAAACGCTACTTTAAAAAAAAAAAAAAAAAAAGAAAAAAAAAAAGAGCTGATTGCCATGCATTATTCTCCACATATAGCGCGATCTGAACCCTAAAAACGTTTTGTCAAAAAAGCCGGTGTTGTGCCCATTTTCGACCCCCTGCCAAATTATTACCTCTTTCGTTGAAATCGCTACCTGATTGCCTAATCTTAACCCCTCCCCCACACCTAACCCTAAACCTACCAATACTAGGGGGGTAATAATCTGGCAGGGGTCAGAATTGGGCACAACACCGGTATTGTCCACTTTCAAGGCATCGCGAGTTCACGTTTACTGCAGAAGCCAACAAGCGCCCTTGTTGTTTTTGAACAGAAGCCGATAAGTCCATTTTAGCGAATCAGCGCGCTGTATTCAGGTCAGGTGACAAGGCTACTTTCACTTTGAAAAGATGCGCTAGCAGAGAGGAGTTTCGTCAAAGCTGACTAAAACTGATCGAGAATGGATAATTTAGACAAACTTGAACCTGTGATATCTTCTTCTTCGGGCGTAAAGGAAAATAAAAGCTGAAACGTTTTCACGGAACCTTGCAAAAGCAGCGCGTTACAGTGGTGAGGGAAAAGCTCCGTGTATTGCGTCTAATCACATCCATACAGTCTATTCAATTCAAGTTTATTTGTATAGCGCTTTTCACAATACAAATCGTTGCAAAGCAGCTTTACAGGAAATTAAGTTTCTACAATATATTTATATATATTGTAGAAACTTAATATATTTAACTTATGGCGAAATTTGGTAGTTCTGTATGTTGTCTGAGGGTAGGCATCATCTGAGGTCCTCTGAGGGGTTGGCATCATCTCTTCTCAGGTGTTCTGGATCCAGACTGAAGCTTGTGTAAATCCTAGTAAATCCCAGAAACAGAGAAACAAATAGAGACATAATTACCGTAGCTGCTGTTCCAACCAAGCAAAAATGATTTGTTCAATCCAAGCTAAAGAACAATAATGTGTGTTTGATCAGATATAACTGCAGTACAAGATTATGAGATGCATTATGTGAATGCTTGGCTGTGAATGCTTGGCTAAAGTCTATGATCACAACACCAACAACAACCTTTGTCAGGCATCTACATTGTCATCTGAGGAGATTACAAATATTAAACGTGTTTTTTTTGTTTTTTTTAAACTCTAAAACATGAAATGTGGAGTTATCTGCCTTTGCCAAAAAACGACTGTTGGAGTTATCTGCTTTTGCTATAAAACAAACTTTTAATATGTAAAAAAACAAAACAAAAACACTTTCAATGAACTTTAATTTTGTAAGTTATCTGTATTTAAGTTATTACTTAATCAAAACAACCCAACTGCAGTTTAATTGATATTACTTGGAATGCACAATAAAAAAAACGTGATTTCTGAAAAAAAAAAAAATACAAATGGAGTTATCGGTTTTTGCAAATGAACTCTTCATATATAGATATAGATAGATAGATAGGTAAAGATACATACATATATGTGTGTTTATATTTAAGACCTACCTCACTGCTATGTGTAGCCTGTTCTCCACTTGGAAAGGCCTCTTGTAGTCTTGTAACATGTGACCCTGGACCACAAAACCAGTCTTAAGTCACTGTAGCAATAGCCAAAAATACATTGTATGGTTCAAAATTATTGATTTTTCTTTTATGCCAAAAATCATTAGGACATTAAGTAAAGATCATGTTCCATGAAGATATTTTGTAAATTTCCTACCGTAAATATATCAAAACTTAACTTTTTTAGTAATATGCATTGCTAAGAACTTAATGTGGACAACTTTTAAAGGCGATTTTTCTCAATATTTAGATTTTTTTGCATCCTCAGATTCCAGGTTTTCAAATAGTTGTATCTCGGCCAAATATTGTCTGATTATTTATTCAGCTTTCAGATGATGTATAAATCTCAATTTCAAAAAATTTACCCTTATGACTGGTTTTGTGGTCCAGGGTCACGTATACATATCTTGGTTAATTTAAAATTGGTCAGAAGGGGGTGCAAATGTAATGGTGGGCTCGAGGAAATGTCCAGTATCTACCTTTCAGAGAAAACCCTAAAGTTCTCTAGAAGAATAAGAGTCCCCCATCTCCATATGTTTGGAATGTCACACTGGAAGACAAAAGCATAGAGAAATCTTGAAATATCAACTGCTACAACATCATAAAGGTCAGTTACATTAACTGATAATTACTTCGAAGGGTGCTCCCAAGACAAGATGTAGAGCATACTGGAAAACAACAAAAAATAAGAATATTCTCCTTATTTAACAACTAAATAATCACACCAATAATTGGTTGCAACAAATTGATGCAGTAGTCTACATCAGGGGTGGGTAATATGGCAAAAATATCATATCACGATTTTTTTAGAAATATCACGATTTCACGATTTTATCATGATTCTTTGTCATGTTAGTTTTACTATTTTGTCTGAGCAGTGCGGCCAATATAATTTACCTGTTATAAAGACAAAGCCTTTCAAGGTAACAAAATATAAAAAAGAATGGTGGATATTTTGGCCAAAGTGGACGAAGATAAAAAAATAAAAATAAAATCTATGTCATTATTTTATCTTTGTTATTAAAAATAAGAACAAAGATACACATTACAAATTCATATAATATACAAATAAAACAAACAGTGCTTTATTTTCAGGCACAATAGGCATATTTAGCAGGAGAATTCAAGAAATTGAATGAACAAATATAAAAATAAAACACTATATAGACTGATTCCTAAAGCAACTGTATTGAAGTTCTTCAGTCAAGAATAGTGAGTGATTTTTTTTTTCTCTTTGTGTTTTGTTGTTTTACTAACGTTAAAGGAATAGTTCACCCAAAAATAAAAATTCTGTAATCTGTCTGTCAATTCTGTCATAGTGTTTTATTTTTATACCACCATTTACTCACTCTAAAGTTGTTTTAAACCTGAATGAGTTTCTTTCTTCTGCTGAACAGAAATGCTATTTTGAGGAAGGTGGAAAACCAAACTGTTGCTGGTCCACAGTGACTTCCATAGTATTTTTTTCCTACTATCAAATTCAATGTGGACCAGCAACTGTTTGGTTACAAACATTCTTCAAAATATCATCTTTTGTGTTCAGCACAAGAAATAAATACATACAGGTTTGGGACAACGTGACTGAGTAAATAATGACAAATTAAATTTAGGGTGATCTATCCCTTTAAATGACAGTCGGCTGCATGTTTAATACTGCCCCTTTAAGAGCTGAATGCATCTAATATACAGGCACATATCTGTTTTTCTCTCAACTGTTTACTTTCATTTTAGACATAACCGAGTCAATATGTAAACCCTGTGTGTTTTGACAGTATTAGCGCAAAAGATAACTTGGGCTTAGTTCACACTGCAGGCTAAAGTGGCCCAAATCCGACTTTTTTGCCCAAATGTGACCCATATCTGATTTTCTTATGACAGTCTGAACAGCACAAATCCGATTTTTTTTTTTCAAATCAGGCCCAGGCCACTTTCATATGTGGTCCTAAATCGGATACATATCCGATGTTTTGCAATGCGACTTCAGTCTGAACGGCCATGTCGCATTTCATACGATTTTTACGTCATTGAAATGCAATAGACGTCACAATTCTGCGCTGGAGGAAATCGTGCTCTCCTTCTTCTTAATATTCTTCTTATCACTTCGTTATTTAGGCTCCGATTGCACATTAACTTAAAAATTGCTAAACACACGCTAACACGAGCAGCATCCATTTTTATTTCTGCGAACAGTGCGCTGGGTCTGACATCACGTCTTCTTCTGCGCATGCGGGTCACTTCAGGGCCGTATATGGTTCACACATGAGACTGATGGCAGTCGCATTTAAATGACAATGTGAACAACAGCGCAAAAAAATCGGATTTCAGCAAAAAAATCCGATCTGAGCATTAAGACCTGCAGTGTGAACTAAGTCTATGTTCAGTAATCAGGCGCTGTTTGACAGGATTTAGCGCGCGCGCTTCGGGTGTATGCGCTCAGAAAAAGTGCACGTCAGACCAGCGCGCGAATGAAACATTTAAAAGCACCTGCAAATAATGTACTTTTGTGATTGCAAATAAGTGCAGTGTCCTGTGAGAGTAACTCTACTGCTGAGTTAACACTGATGTGAATGCATGAGGACGGAGGCGCCAGAACTGCAACTAATAGAATATGCGCTGTAGCACGATACTACGATATTTCTTCAAAAGCAGATCGTGGAGACATTTTTATTGTCCACATTCAAAAATCGTCATATCACACACCCCTAGATGAAAGCGCCACACAATTCTCTCAACGTTGACAAATGGGATTAAAATAACTAAACTATAAGATAACAATAACTCACAAACAATACATATAACAGAGGAAAGTCAAAAACTTTTTATATTTATGAATACCCACATGAAAAATACTATAGTAATTTATATTAAATACTATAGTGTTTTTGAACCATACTATAGTAATGTGTATTATACTGTATATGTTACAGTATTTACAACACTTTAATGACTGCTACAGCATACTGTAGTGTTAACTATAGTGAACTGATAAACTGTAATAAATATTGTAGTATACTTTAGTTTTTACTACAGTAAACTGTAGTGTAGTGTATTGTAGTATAATATACCCTATAGTTGTAGAAAACTTAGTACAGTATTGGGTAAAGTAATTTCTTTATATTACTATAGTTGTTATATTACCACAACAAATTAATTTCAGTACTTTAATATAGTATGGTTTAAAAACACTATAGTATTTACTATAAATTACTATAGTGCAAAGCCCATTTACAACACGTGTTCAGAAAATTATTTGAAAGTATGACAACAAATTCAAGCTTCAATAAGATAATAAAGCCCATCACAAATTAAATATTTAGCAGATAAACGCTTAACGTAATATATACAATAATTATTCAACATATGATAGCAAAAACATTACAGACAACTCACCATGCTCTCCGCCATGCTTATCTCGTTGTCAATAACTCTGCCCCTCACTTCCGGTTCTGTGGCTGCGGTTCTAAAATTGCTGGTTGCGGGTCTGCAGCTGGATACTATTGGATAAAGCAGCGTGTATGAGCGCGGTGCTACTTTGTGTACAGCCGTTAACGGAGAATCTTATGTTCAGATCAATGCGAATATTGACCCATGTTTTTATGCAGCAAACATGGTTGTAAATGTGAAAAGTTAATGTACCTTCTAAAAATCTAAACAATTAAGACAGTAATATTTATGTTTTAAATTAATATAATATGTTTGACTTGTCCCTTTTCATAAAAATGGTTTAAAAGCTGAAATGCCATTTTATAAGATTTGTGTGTGTGTGTGTGTGTGTGTGTGTGTGTGTAAACTTGTATCTAAACTGTAAATCATGTCATTTTATGGCTTAAAATGTTACCATAGACATTGTCCAACCCCACTCATACAGTGTTCATTTTACTTGTGCAGCTCTTAAAAAGGTTCATAAATTTCCTTAAATTGATTTTTAAAAATTCTGCAGATACCCTGTGAATAGTGAAATAAAATTTTCATGTGTTGATATTTGTGTATTGAAAATATTTTTGATTGACATTTAGACTTTATCTGATTTTCTATATTTATTAAAAAAAAAAAAAAAAAAAAAAGGAATTTTTTATTTGGGCTAGTTAAATTAATTTTTGGGCTACCAAAATCTGAAGAGTACCTGCCCAAAGGGCTACCAGGGATTTTGAAATTTTGCGAGCCCTGAAACCCGTTGCCTTAAAATTAAGTAAATAAACTTAATGCATAATTAAAGAAATACATTAAGTGAACTTGACAATTCTGAGTTACACTGACAAATAAAAGTTTGAAAAGGTGTTGTTCACTTTTTATTTTAAGTTGGACTAACTTAAATTTATTAAATTGCAATTACTTAAAAGTGTACACCCAATGACCAAGTTATGCTTATGGTCCATGATATTGGTAAAGATTCTGTTTAATAAACATTTCTTTGTGACTGTATATTTCAAGTTGGAAAAAGACGTTTAGTTCCCACTTTAAGTGAACCAGTTCCCAGGTCGTGTACAAGATGGATTAAAATGCTGACAAATTCAAGAAAAGATTAGACATAAACACGACAGTATGACTGAAATGTCAAAATGTAAAAAAATAATAAATATAAACAAATAAAACGCGTTTATTCTGTGGCACCTAAAAAAAAAAAAATTGCGCCTAAGTTTTTTTTTTCCTTATAGGAGCCAATGGCTCCTTACTCATTATTTTATTTTTATTTATTATTTTTTTATTATTCTTTTTCAGTGCACTAAAAATCAATTTAAATATCAGTGGTATTTAGTATAGTTTTGCAATTGCACTGAAGTACTACTGAAATTATATATGCATTTATTATGCATTTATAGTGTATAATTTTTACAATTTTAATTTAGCACAAAAAATAAGAATGCACTATAAATGTATCTGCTTGTATTGAAGTATTTTTTAGTGGATTCAAGTACACTTTTTCACCTGGGTAAAAAAGGTCTTCAACTTGGACTCTATCTTGATCCTGGGTGTTTAAGAATTTATTTTTTCAAACTTTATCATTCTTTTTGCTAATAAACGTTCTACGTTTCTTATTTATTTGGCTCCACAGTGTTTAGGCTACTTATTTTCAGTTTTGTATACGTATTTAAACTTTGTGTAAGTTATTTAATATTAGGCATAGCCAATAGCATGGTGTTTTTTTTTTTTTTTTATTCGTTTTGTTAAAAGTTCTATGATTTATATGTAGGCTAAGTAAGTTTGACGTTGTATTTTGTTGTTGACGCTGAAATGCCGCTAATTCGAAAGTGAAAATAAAATGCGCACGCCGCTTTTACAAGCTATTTAAAAGCAAAGGAAAGCAAGAAAAAGAGGGAAACCCCGATAATAATTACCGGTATTATTGGTGTTGTCGCACGTCGATTAACCGGTGGGAAAATTTCCTAATAACTGTCTGATTGTCTGAATTTCCTAATAACTGTCTGATTGTTGTGATTTATCAGTTCTTCTTTTGCACGCTGAGTGAGTGCAACAGTGCACATATATATATATATATATATATATATATATATATATATATATATATATATATATATAACACACACAGTGGTGTGAAAAATTGTTTGCTCCCTTCCTGATTTTTTTTATGTTTTTGCATGTTTGTCACACTTTAATGTTTCAGATCATCAAACAAATTTAAATATTAATCATTTTTTTTTAGAAAAAACTTTTAAAAATAATTTTAACATTTTCAATTGAACCTTAAATCTACACTTTTTTTCAGTATTAAAGATGTTATTGGTTAATCTTTTGCTTGCTGAGTGAGTGCAACAGTGCACTAAATATATAAAAGAATGAAAATACAAAACAGACATTTGTAAAAACACAGATGCTGGGGAAAAACAGCATAGTGAAAACTGAAAATGATACAATATCTAGTCAAAGATCTGAGTGTCTGTACATTGTTAGTTGCTACTTTAAACATTTAATTTTAATTTTTTTTTTAGAAAAAAAATTATAATTTTATCATTTTTATTTGAACCTTAAATCTACAACTCTTCTTTTTTTCAGTATTAAAGATGTTATTGGTTAATTAAAATAAAATGGTAGATTTAGTGGGGATAAAGCTTTCTTTTATTTTATTCATGACAGATAGATTAACTTTATTTATTTATGTTTTAGGCTCCATTCCAGAATTCATCTCAACCAGCATCACGGCATGCTTTCCTCCTTCACACTGGACAGAGATTCTTCCACCATGGAAAACCTCATTAACTGCTAAAAGTACGATCTTGACAAGGTACCAGGCTACAGAAAACTCTTTTCTGAGGCTCAGCTTAGAGAGCTGAAAGCCACTTCGTTTGAATTTGTTTTTTTAACATTGTAATAAATGTCCCATGCAGCAAATATTGCTGGTTTATAAAGATTGTTGATAATAAATAATAAGGAATGGTCTTACACTTGATGAATCTAAGAAAAGATATCATGGTTTTCTGATGGTTAAAAAAAAAAAAAAAAACTCTGCTATTTTGTCAGAGGATTGACATTCAAAACACAAACTCAAGAGCCAAAGGTTGATCGAGCTGCAATTTCCCTGCAGGATCCTTGTAAAAAAAAAAAAATAAAAAATGAAAAAATCCAAATTTGGCAAGAAATCACTATGTATTTTAACTTAGTTTAAAGTGTTAATAATGCAAATAATATACAAATAAGATTCTCCCACATTACATAAATACTTTACCAAACAACAGTTAGTTTGTCTTTTAATGCCTTTTTCTTGGAGTTTGCCAACAGCAGCCATTATGGTCAATATATTACACCACCACCAGAATGCATCACAAACAGAAATAAAGACATGATTTATATGTGCTCTTTTTAATATTGGGTTGTCTTGTTAGAAAACAAATTTGTATTTATTTTTGTCTTAATCACAGTATTGGAACAAACAAAAACTCAACTTACTGTAGTCAAGGGTAGTGTGCATGACTGTCAAATCAGGCCTGCATAGGATACAATTGATTTTAAAGGGGAGAAGTACCATGTTTTCAAAATTTCATCAAACCCTCAAACTTAAGACAGGAATTGGGGTACTTGATTGTTTGTCCTTCAAACATGAACAGCAAGCATTAAGAAAAGCACTACAGGTCAAGACTGAGTATATTATTGGCAGAAGTATGTGTGTTTATTTCAACAAAAGATAAAGCTAATGGAACCTCCTTCCACTTCAGAGCATACTCAAACAGCCAAAACTTGGGAAATTTTGATAAAATGGTAATGCTGGCGTCCCCTGTGTTATCAGTCTTATCAGGGGAGAAGGCATGTGGGGAGAGAGGGGAAGGAGCAAAAAGTGATCCAAAGTCTTACTGCATCGTCCATCTATATACACCAAGTTGTGTGATATTGTCACCCCCTGCCAACGGTCTTTTGCTTTAAGCTACTGGAAGATAAGCAGAGCACTTGGTCCTGTAGTGAAGACACAAAACTGCATCCTATTACTCATGTCACTGCCTTTGTATCTGTCCTTTACAGGAGATTCTGCACTTGAGTTATTTTTCCCCTTCCTTTGCACTATAATTGCTCATAAATAAAATGAACCACATAACAGACCTCTTATAGCTATTTACCATTGTGATTTAAGTTAGCAAACAAAGAACATGAGGGGTAGTTATCTTAAAATTAAAACAGACACACTCATGCTAGTAAAGACAGTTATGAGGTCCCCTCCCCGACCCAAAAATAAATAAATAAATACAAATAAAACCTTTTTCCACCCCAGCCGTCCATCACTATGGTACTTCTGTCCACTGTTCATAATGTCCATTTCTGTTATTTATTTCTTATGTACCTTTTGTTTCTGAAAAAATTTATTTTGTTTGGAACATTAAATTTGACTTAAATTTATTTTCTAGTTTTTAACTCAAGCATGGGCTAGTTAAAAAAAAAAGAGAAAAAAAGAAAGAAAGGAGAGAGAGAGAGAAAAAGAATGAGAAAGAAAAAAAGAAGGGAGAATAGCATTGCTGAGGTCTAATTCTCTCATATCCAGGTCCAATGCATCTTGTTATCTCCTGAAAGGAAGAAAGAAGTACAGGCTAGAGTGAGTGAAGAAGGGGTGATAAAAGTAACAAGCAAGGAAGTAGAAATAAAAAAAAAAAAAGATGAAGCTAAAGGTAAGTCCATATCCACAACACACAAATAGTAGGAGGAAAGCTTGTAAAAATCTTCAATCAAAAATATATGATTGTCCAAAACAAAGGTTCTATATAAATGTAGACAGGTGGTCTACAGAAATAATTGGGTTCTTAACGGAGTCTGAAATAATTACTTGGATATCTGCCATTCATTTTGAAGGCCAAAGTCAAAGTGCACAATAAGCCACTACACAATCACTTAATGACTCTGCCCATTAACTCAGAGGAACATCAGATATGGGTAATATGAACACATATCATAATTGTTTATAGTGCTTAAAACGTTATTTTACATTATATCATGTTTAGTTCTTACTGTTTAGCCGGTAGAGTAAAATACAAAATGAAATCTGAAAATTCTATTTACATCTTAGTCACTGCTTTTACATACTTGATGCATCAAACACTGCAGCAGTCCTACATCTGTGTTTCACAAAAGTACCAGTGTGCAAACAGCAAAGTATTCTATGTAAACTGGGTTTCCATTGTAAAAACTTGTCTAAAACCCTTTTATATACATTATTAAACATCCTGGATTGATTACTGATTGCATCTAGACAAATAAAAAAAATAAAATAAAAAAAAATATTACAAGGTTTGTTTCATTGTGTAAAGTAAAAGTAAACATTTGAATAAATGCTTTGCTGCAAGCACACTGGTGAGGCACAGTCGCTCCGGGCCTAGTTAGCAGGTGAATGTGCACACAGCGGTAATAGCTCCATATACCTGCTGTGTTTTACTTAGCCATGGCTTTGATGGCTACTGCAGCCTCCTCATTCATAGCAGACAGGACAGTGATCTGCAAAGAAGCATGAAGAGGTTACACTAACGTTTGCTCAGTGACATTTGAAAGGTGGCTAATTTAATGACACTTACCAGGATTTCCTCACCGGCATCAAACTTGCTTTCTATCTCTTTGCCCAGGTCTCCTTCTGGCATTTTTAGGTCTTCTCTGACCTCACCGCTGTCCTGGAGCAGAGACAGGTAGCCATCCTGTATGCCAATAAGCTAAAAAGTGGAAAAACAGAAATTTGTGAAACACTGTATGATTTACTTACAGTACAACTGTGTCTAATATTCCCAGTTACATACCTGGTAGTCCATTCTTTTGATGTTAGGGACATCCATATTGTGGGTTGAGGGACAGATATCCTCATACTTTTTGCCAGAGAAGATGTCAATGCCCACCATGTGAACCTTTAAACAAAATAAAGGGAAGCATGGGGTTTACTTTACTGCTGCTATTCAAAATCAGCTCACTTCATTTCGTCCGCATCATCCCTCATATTGTGTGAATGAATGCCCATGCACCTAATTTATAAAACCTTCTGGAACTCCTTTATTTTGCATTACAAACATTCATATAAAAGACTTCTGGAACTATAAAAGACTTCTAGAACTCCTTTATTTTGCAGAACAAACATTCATCCATACATGTAATTTGACAGTTAACATCAATGCTATGACTGCTAAATAAAATGTGTTTTGCTCTGATGTACTCAACAGATTTATGCATCTATTAAAATCAGTGTTACTGAATTCAAAGTAAATGAAAATGATGTGCACTAGTCTAGCTAAGTTGTCAAGTGCTATATTTTTCTACTTTGTCACAGACCATCACTCACCTTGGCGTGTCCATGTTTGCCGGTCTTTGATGTGGACATTTCCACAATCTTGCATGGTCGACCTTTTAGCACCACAAAACCATTTTTGCGCAGGGCAGAGCATTGCATGGGGTAGGTAGCAGAGGCACCAGCATCGCCTGTTGTGAAGTCCAGGTCAGCATCCGCCATGTTTTATCTAAGGATTGATGAGCCACAATTACAGTGGTTAATCTTGCCATTCTTTATATAAACATAAACAGACCAGTATAAAATAAGCCATTCATCAAAATGTAACAACTTGTTCATTCCCTGAAACAAATTTCCTTTCTCATCCTTCAAGAAATTAAAATCACGTGTAATTTTAATCATTAAAACCCCGTGTAATTTTAATCATTAAAACCCAGCGCTGTCATTCATTAACTGTAGTCTCATGCCTCCCTGGGTTTGCAGAAGCTATATAAGGCAACAAGAGCATGGCACCTGTGAACTGAACTTCTGACATACTTAGCTGTTGTAAATATGTAATTTCCCCTAAATAATAATTGTCGTCAATAAAATAATCGTAATTAAACGGCTAGAGAACATAACATTTGAGTAGCTTTACATTCAGTGTACTGTGCGCAATTGTGGCCTGCAAGTATTCATGTGGGAAGGGCCCAAACGTCAAGTCAAGTGAGATATGATCATGCACATATCGATACTTGAATCCATTTCAATTCACATTCAAAATGCTAAAACATCCGAATTCCACTTTTGAAATAGATAACATCATATGAATAATCACTGCGCTTCGCAGGGTCCAGCGAGTTGCACATGTAGCTGAGATAATCCACACAACTCGCCGCTATCGCAGAGTTTAATGACACATTTTACAGGAAATAAGAACCATGTATGTCTGAACAATGAGAGTCTGGGCCGCTTTCATAAGGACACGCGTGTCCTCCAGCCGCAGTGAGCTGGCTGCTATCTGTGAGGCCTGCTGGATCCGCCACTGCGCACTGATCAGAATCCGAAGGCCCACCGAGCAGCGCGCTAATCGGAGCCAAGCAGGTGCAAGTATGTCACCGTTGAACTGCACATGACAGCGCATGAACCAGACCCACAATCTAACTATAATGCAGAACGAACCCCTGTGCGGCTAAAACGAGGTTTCCTATGATGTAAGGCTGAGCTAAGCAGCGTGGACTCATGCCGTCTTGTGTTATAATCAAGTTTTATGATCTTGTCTTCGTGCCGCGTAGCAACTTTGACGCGCATTTAAATTTAGTTTTTGCACACAACGCCCAAAGAAAATATGTTGTCGTCATTCTAAATTACTCGCGGTAAAACGAATAAGTGCAAATACCCTGCGGATACATCGCAATTTACAACAGATGCTGCATCTTAGTCTTACTGTTTGCTTTAAGGTGACAAAAAGCGTGAAATAGATAAAGGGCAATCTCGAGGGAGGAGGTTGTTGCTACGCGGGATGACGCCCGCTGTTTGAATGGTTTAAGGGGCTATTTACCTGGTTTACAGCCTTGTCCACGCTTTCGGGGCAACCCAACTAGTTAGTCCGACTGAATCTCTCTTTTTCCTCTCTTCTTTTCTCGGATCTATCTGCCTCTCTTGCTATCAGCTACGCAATGCCGCTTGTGTTTATTCACTTAATTCACTTTACTCTGCTGTCATTACAGACGTTTCGTGTTCTCCTCTTGCAGTTTAAGCAACACGTTCAGTTAAAAGACCCAAAGCGTGAATCCTAAACTCCCTTTTCCTTACTCTCTGTCCCTCGCTCTCTCACTCTGATCGGTACGAATTCAACCATACATAGCATGAAATGAACCTCAGCCGCTTTCTTCTAACCGCGCATGCGCATTGTTCTTCTACTTCTCTTGGTTAATGGCGGATTGCAAACAACTTTTGTGCATACCGCCACCTACTGTACAAGAGGGTGTAACATCATGCCATTTTAAGTGAACTCATATTCTGCTTATTAACCCTGTGTCATTAAGGAATTTAAAAAGTGCTTTCCTGGTGATTCTTATCCCCCCTCCCTCTCCTTCTGTTCCTAGTATCCCCATCAGATTCCACTCCCGCCCTTCCTCCTGAACCCAGCGGGCACCTTGATGTTAATTTGACGTCAATCAAGATTTGATCATGCTTCTGTACTGCAACATTTTAAGTTCAGTTTGGACGGCAATTTCTTCCGGTGGTTAATTGGATAAAAATAGGAAGCCATCCCACACTGAAATTAATCTTTATTGTGTGTGTGTTTTTAAACTTGGACGCGGACCGTTAATTTCCTCACCAGACGATGATAGCGCCGATTTGTAATCATAGGCATCGTGGAGTCTAAAAGGTAGGGTTCGTCTAAAAGGCTTAAATAGACAGCGTGATTGGTTACAGGTGAGCATGTGATTAGGGTGAAATGTATTGTGGGAATTGAAGTCCAGTGTGAGTGTAACAGTCTGTGTAGCGTGAGAGTCAATGTGACTGAAGAGTGACCTCTGATGGAGAGTGAATGGAAGTTCATAGACCAGATTCGTGACAGTACGCCAGGTTAAAGAGATGGGTCTTTTGATCTAGATTTAAACTGACAGGGTGTGTCTGCCTCCTGAACAATGCTAGGAAAACTAGAGTTTGAATGCTAAATAAGAAAAAGGATCTACCGCCCGCAGTCGATTTCAATATTCTAGGTATTTTCAGCTGTCCAGAATTTTGAGATTTGATGGACCTGAAGGACTATATTGTGATAAGAGCTTGCTTAAGTCCCGAGGAGCTAAACTCAGGACTTTGTAAGTAATCAAATATATACAATGTTACTAGATAAAATATTACTAGAATCAGGAAGTATGACCATATTAGCCTGGTTCTCTAGATATTGCATTTTGTATCAGCTAGAGTTTGTTTATTAAGCCTGCAAGGCAATCACCCAGCAAAGCATTACAATATTCTTCTAGTCTTGAATGCATGTGTCAACTCTGTCATGTCTATGTGATTTTTTTTTTTTTTTTGCATTCTGACACTAAGAGCATATTTTATAATTTAGATATATTTCTAAGATGGGAAACGTGGTTTTTACAAATGTTTCTATCAAAGACTGATATTAAAAGATTGAGCAGCTGTGGCCGGTACTGCTGGGTGTTACCGTACTCCCTACAGTCCTGCAGATGACGCTATTGCCTTTCTGTCCTGAGAGTCCGCGCTTCCTCTATATTGTCCGTTGTCAAGAGCACCATGCAAAAAGCGGTGTGTCATACTACACAACACTGCATCTTGAGAACGCATACAGGAGCAGTGTGCCATACAAAACGTTTGAGATGTCTGAACATTTGAACAATGCTTCCCTTTTGTTTAAACTTTATGTCATGTCATAACAAACGTGTAAATAAGTTATATCTGCTCATTGAACCTAGCGATAGACAGTCAAGTAGGCTACCACTGGAAAATAAATCAATAGGCTACTGCTTAACCACTGGCAGATCATAATTTATATTTGTGTACAAACAAAAATTGTAAATAAATGTTTAAAAAGTATTAATTTATTATTTTATATGTACTTTTTATGTTAGCCTACATTTTTATATTGTTCAAAATCAGTTAGAATGCACTTTTATCATAATCCAATATAATTTTAATTGATACACACACTCAATACTGAAAACTTCAACCTTCCTATGTTCTGGCTTCTTTAGCTTTGCGGTGTCTGACTGGCCGTCTGGAGATCAGTGAAGACTTGGCTGAAATGAAGGAGGAAAAGAGAAAGATGAACATGGAGAGAAAAGTATCCATTGCTGAGCTCTTTCGCTTTTCTCTGTACCAGCAGCCCATCATCATTTCTATTCTGCTGCAGCTCTCTCAGCAGCTGTCAGGAATTAATGCTGTGAGTGCTGCAGATGTGCTCAGTTGATCAACTAGGAAAGAAAAAGATAAACTTAGATTACTGCTAAAAGATTTATATAAAAAGCTAAACGCAGCTCTGCTAAAAGGTTCAAGTACCTTTGCTTCAATAACTGAATTAGTTCTTTTCATTGCTTCATGTAAATTTGAAGCATTTAAATACATGTAAATATAATTGACCTTTGCTAATATGGTGGCACAAAAATAAAGTGTTTACACCACCAGTCAAAAGTTTTTGAACAGTAGATTTTTTGTTTTTTTAAGTTCTCTTCTGCTCACCAAGCCTGCATTTATTTGATCCAAAATGCGGCAAAAGCAGTAATATTGTGAAATATTTTTACTGTTTAAAATAACTGCTTTCTATTTGAATATATTTTAAAATGTGATTTATTCCTGTGATCAGCTAAATTTTCAGCAACATTACTCCAGTCTTCGGTGTCACATGATCCTTCAAAAATCATTCTAATATGCCGATTTGCTGTTCAAGAAACATTTATTATTATTATTATTATTATTATTATTATTATTATTATTATTATTTTCATCATCAATATTTAAAACAGTTGAGTACATTTTTTCAAGATTCTTTGAAGAATAGAAAGATCAAAAGATCAGCATTTATCTGAAATAAAAAGCTTTTGTAACATTATGCACTAGACCATTCAAAAGCTTGGAGTCAATAATAATTTTTAATACTTTTATTTAGCAAGGATGCTTTAAATTGATCAAAAGTGTTGATAAAGACATTTATAATGTTACAAAATATTTCTATTTCAGATAAATGCTGTTCTTCTGAACTTTTCTATTCATCAAAGAACCTGAAAAATTCTACTCAGCTGTTTTCAACAATAATAATAATAATAATAATAAATATTTTTTGAGCAGCAAATAAGAATATTAGAATGATTTCTGAAGGAACATGTGACTGGAGTAATGTTGCCAAAAATTTAGCTTTGAAATCACAGGAATGAAATACATTTTAAAATATATTCAAATATAAAACAGTTATTTTAAATAGTAAAAATATTTCAAAATTTTACAGTTTATGCTGTATTTTGGATCAAATAAATCCAGGCTTGGTGAGCAGAAGAGACCTCTTTGAAAACGTTAAAAATCTTACTATTCAAAAACTTTTGACTGGTAGTGTATCACTGATTCTTGAGAAGTGGGACAAGACGGTGCAATATTGAAAAAATAAAGCCTTCTACTCAGACAAATGAAACTACATTTTGTATCTTACATCTAACATGTACTAAGCTATACTTTGATTCAACCTCCCAAAGTTTCTTTTTTTAATCAAAATGTGATTTTTACCTTGCCATCACTTATTTTGCAATCAAGCAATCAAGATGTTTTTAACATTTCAAAACACATTCTCATGTTAGCAGACAGATTACACGTGACCAACAATTCCTCAACAAATATAAAATATCATCAAATATTATCAAAATATTCATCTGACGGATGTGATATAGACATGAAGTCATTTTTGAATCAATCAATTACTGTATTAAACACAACAAACAGTATTTTACTGTTTATAAAGCTTTTATTCAAGATTCACATTTAAGTATTTTGATATATCATTGGAACACAAATGATCTATTTTCTCTCAGCTCAGAACAGTATGTCTGCTCTGCATCTGCTATGGTAATAAGTTAACTTTTAGAAAGAGTTAAATGAACAAAAAAAAAAATAGTTATGACCTCCATCTATGTCACGGGTTGTCAAGACGAGGAGAACAAAGGAGTACGTAGGAGCCAGATATTAAACAAACAGGGTCTTTAATAAATCTACAAAGAATAACCAGGAAACAACCACTAAAAACGACGTTCAGACAGGACAAAGAACTCTAGGAACAGAAGAGTTATAAAGACATGGAAACAAAGGAGCAAACGAGATGATTAATTAAACACGGGAGAACTGAATGAACGATGATTAACTAAGAACAGGAACTACCAAATAAGAAAAAACAGGAACTGAACACGAACATACACGTGACAGATCGCCCCCCTCCTGGACAGCGCGTCCTGCACCGTAACAGTACCATCGGGGAGGAGGGGCGGGTGCCCTGGAGGCTGGTGCAGGGTTGGACTAGGGCGAAGACAAGGAGAGCCACTATTTTATATTTAATATAATTAATTACGACTTCACATTGAATGTCAACTTTGTCATTGGCCCGTGACCATCATCAGACAGAAAATCTTATGGTGGTGACATCTGAAGTTGTTGACAAATTTGGCATTTCTTTCACAAAACAAGTGGAGTTCATGTAGTAGCCATTTGTTTATCTCTGTTGATGCTATATGCTAAAATAATCTGTTTCAGGAGAATAAAATGATCTAAACACTTCAAATAATTTCCTCAGAAATTGTAAGATGTTGACATATCATGGTTGTGACAAAGGAAACATTAACATTAGGATTTAAAATATTCTAAAACTATAAAACTTACCAGAATCTGTCTGACACTCATGTACTCTGCAGAGGTGGAATGTGGCAAGGGGGACCGTTAGAGTGACAGCTGCCCCTGATATTCCCTGATTTTTTTTTACATTTTAATAAATGTAATTAAAAAATAAATAAATAAATAACGTATAGCCTGAATGCACTGTAAGTCGCTTTGGATAAAAGCGTCTGCTAAATGTAAATGAACAATGTAAATGTCTGACGGCGTTGACAAAAAGTGGGGACACAACTTTGAAACCTTATGAAGCACGCATGTGTCTTTGAAAAACAACCTTGCTTTGATATGAGATATTAAGTGTTGCTTTTGATAAAACAAGCTGTTTTTCATCCTTAAAAACACACACACACACACACACACATATATATATATATATATATATATATATATATATATATATATATTAGTGCTGTCAATCGATTAAAAAATTTAATCGCGTTAATCACAGTCCTGGACTGTGATTAATCACGATTAATCGCAAATTTAAAATACTAGGATTTACCTGTAAATGTGTTGAAATAAAGAAATGTAACTAATGTAATGTAAACTAGTTTAAGGAAACAGAACCTTTCACACCTCCGCCAGGTATGAGACATAGTCCTTATTATTCTTTTATCATTATTCTTTTGTTTTTATTCAGCCATTATCAGCCTTTAAACTGGCAATAAAATGTTTACCAAGCCACATCGCTTCAATCCCAGTATACATTTACCCGACTATTATCAAAAGTATTTCTAAATAAATACTACAACAACATTTTCTTGCGACCTTATGTGAAGTATTATGACAAAATGCATTATGAAGAAGAATTGGATCTGTTCTGCAGGTGCATTAGAGCTAATATTAGCATCACGCTACATAAGACAATTTATGAGATTAATAGTACACTTTTACTCAAAACTCACTTCAAACCACCATCGAGTGTTTGTAATAACCTCCTTTTGCGATCACATGTGGAATTTGGTCGTTTACTGTAGTTGAAATATGCTATTTATAGCCTTTTATATCGCTGCACAAATTAGCATTTCAGATGTACACATTCATCTCAAGAAAATCACATACAAATATCCTATTGTAATCGTGTGTTTATTATTTTATATAATCTATAGTGGCTGTTGTCATGTTTATTTCTGCTGTGTAAAAGCCTTAACGTGTGCTCTGCTGAAACTCACGTTGTTTGTGATGTTACAGCCGTCTCTCCGTTCTTAAGTTGCCAGGGATACATTCCGAGTATAATACACATTAGTAAAAGGATCTATTTTAATTTTTATTTGTCCATATACACTTTGGGCGGCCGCGGTACATTATAAAAATAGCCCAAAAAAACGCAACCCGCGGCTCTGTAATTTTTCCCGCG